>JABTXL010016211.1:0-14256 GCA_025134845.1 Neodon shergylaensis | reverse complement strand
GGGCGGCCGGGTGCTGGGGACGCAGCCCAGCCGCCCCTGTTACTACATCCTGAGTGAGGTATCCCAGACCCAAAAAGATGAACATGGGATGTACTCACTCATAATTGGTTTCTAGCCATAAATAATGGTCACGGAGTATATAATTGGTGAACCTAAAGAAGCTAAATTAGAAGGTGAAACCAAGGAAAAACATATAATTATTCTCTTGACTAAGGGAAGTAGACAAAATTGCCGGGGAGAAATTTTGGAATCTTGGGGGGGGATGGGAGTATCGGGGGAAGGGGAGAGAAAAGTGAGAAGGGGAGGATGAGGGAAACTTGGGGAAACAGGAGGATTGGGATAAAGGAAGGTTGGATAGGGGAGCACGGAAGCACAATTTTTAGTTAAGGGAGTCACCTTAGGGTTGGCAAGAGACTTGAACCTAGAGTGGCTCCCAGGAGCCCAAGGCGAGGTCCCCAGTTAGTTCCTTGGGCAGCTGAGGATAGGGAACCTGAAATGACTCTATCCTATAGCCATACTGATGATTATCTTGCATATCACCATAGAACCTTCATCAGGTGATGGATGGAGATAGTCACAGAGACCCACACAGGAGCACCGGACTGAGCTCCCTAGTTCCCAATGAGGAGCGGAAGGAGGGAGAACATGAGCAAGGAAGTCAGGACCACGAGGGGTGCACCCAACCACTGAGAGAGTGTGGCTGATCTATTGGGAGCTCACCAAGGCCAGCTGGACTGTGACGGAAGAAGCATGGGATAAAACAGGACTCTCTGAACATGGCGAACAATGGGGGCTGATGAGAAGCCAAGGACAATGGCCCTGGGTTTTGATCCTACTTCAAGTTCTGGCTTTGTGGGAGCCTAGCCAGTTTGGATGTTCACCTTCCTAGACATGGACGGAGGGGGGAGGACCTTGGACTTTCCACAGGGAAGGGAACCCTGACTAATCTTTGGACTGGAGAGGGAGGGTGAGAGGAAAGGGGGGAGGGGGAGAAGGGTGGGAGGAGGGGGAGGGAAATGGGAGGCTGGGGGGAGGCGGAAACTTTTTTCTTTTTCTCAATAAAAAAAAGGAAAAAAAATAATAAAAAAAAGAAAATCTATCGATGCAATCCATCATATAAATAAACTGAAAGAAAGAAACCATATGATCGTTTCATTAGATGCTGAAAAAGCATTTGACAGAATTCTACATCCCTTTATGATAAAAGTCTGGGAGAGATTAGAGATACAAGGGACATACCTAAATGAAATTGAAGGGTATTTACAGCAAGCTGACAGCTAACATCAAATTAAATGGAGCAAAACTCAAAGCCATCCCACTAAAATCAGGAACATGACAAGGCTGTCTATTCTCTCCATACCTCTTCAATATACTGCTTGAATTTCTAGCAATAGCAATAAGACAACATAAGGGGATCAAAGGGATTAGAATTGGAAAGGAAGAATTTAAACTTTTGTTATTTACAGATGATATGATAGTGTACATAAGCGACCCCCAAAACTCCACCAAAGAACTCCTACAGCTGATAAACACCTTTAGTAATGTGGCAGGATACAAAATCAACTCCGAAAATCATTTGCGTTCCTATACACAAAGTATATGGAAGCAGAAAGGGAAATCAGAGAAGCATCACCTTTCAAGATACCCACAAACAGCATAAAATATCTTGGGTAACTCTAACCAAGGAAGTGAAAGATCAATCCTTCAGCTGTATAAGAAAACATACTTTAACCCTCACATAGACATATCTCAGTGTAAAGTGTTGGAAAAAGATTTTCCAATCAAATGGACCTAAGAAACAAGCGAGAGTAGCTATCCTAATATCTAACAAAATAGACTTCAAACTAAAATCAATCAAAAGAGATGAAAAAGGACATTTCATGTTCCACTAAAATCAGGAACAAGACAAGGCTGTCCACTCTCTCCATATCTATTCAATATATCATTCAAAGTTCTAGCTAGATTGATAAGACAACAAAAGGAGACCAAAGGGATAGAAGTTGGAAGGAAAGAAGTTAAACTTTCATTATTTTCAGATGACATGATAGTAAACCTAAGTGACCCCAAAAATTCTACTAGGTAACTCCTATAGTTGATTAAAAAAAAAACCTTCAGTAATGTGGCAGGATATAAGATTAACTAAAAGAATCAATAGCCCTCCTTTATATAGATGTTAAATGGGCTGAAAAAGAAATCAATGAAACATCACTCTTTACAATAGCAACAAATAACATAAAATGTCTTGGGGGTAAATTTAATCAAGCAAGTTAAAGACCTGTACAATGAGAAGTCTTTGAAGAAAGATATTGAAGAAGAGAGCAGAAAATGGAAAAATCTCCCATGCTATTGGATAGCTGGATCAACATAATAAAAATGCCAATCTACAGATTCAATGCAAACCCCATCAAAATACTAACAAAATTCTTCAAAGACATCAAAAGAACAATACTCAACTTCGTATGGAAAAACAAAAAACCCAGGATAGTTAAAAAAATTACCTATACAATCAAAGAACATCTGGAGGTACCACCATTCCTGACTTCAAGTTCTACTATAGAATTACTATAATAAAAAAAATTGCTTGTTATTGGCATAAAAACAGATATATGAATCATCAGAATCAAATTGAAGATGATGACACTAAAGTACACACCTATTTACACCTGATTTTTGACAAAGAAGTCAAAATTTTACAATGGAAAAAAAGAAAGCATCTTCCAAAAGTGGTGCTAACATAAATGGATGTTGAAATGTAACAGAAAGCAAATAAATCCAAATCTATCCCCATGCTAAAAATTCAAGTCCAAGTAGATCAAAGACCGCACCATAAATCCAGTTATATGGAACCTGATAGAGAAAGTGAGAGATAACATTGAATATATTATTGTAGGAAGCCATTGACTAAATAAAACACCAGTAGCACAGACATTGAGAACAACAATCAATAAATGGGTTGTAAATTAAAAGGAGAGAAACTCAAAGCCATCCCACTAAACTCATGAACACGACAAGACTGTCCACTCTCGCCATACCTCTTCAATATAGTGATTGAGGTCCTAGAAATAGCAATAAGACAACATAAGGGGATCATGGTGATTCAAATTGGAAAGGAAGAAGTTAAACTTTCGTTATTTGCAGATGATATGATAGTGTACATAAGCGACCCCAAAAACTCAACCAAAGAACTTTTACAGCTAATAAACTCCTTTAGTAATGTGGCAGGATACAAGATCAACTCCAAAATATCAGACGCCCTCTTATACACAAAGGATATGGAAGCACAGAGGGAAATCAGAGGAGCTTCATCATTCACAATAGCCACAAACAGCATAAAATATCTTGGGGTAACTCTAACCAAGGAAGTGAAAGATCTGACTGACAAGAACTTTAAGGCATCGAAGAAAGAAATTGAAGAGTATACTAGAAAATGGAAGGATCTCCCTTGCTCTTGGATTGGGAGGATCAATATACTAAAAATGACAATTCTACCAAAGGCAATTTATAGATTCATTGCAATCCCCATCAAGGTCCCATCAAAATTTTTCACAGATCTTGAGAGGACAATAATCAACTTTATATGGAAAAACAAAAAACCCAGGATAGCCAAAACAATCCTATACAATAAAGGATCTTCTGGAGGCAATACCATCCCTGACTTCAAACTCTATTACAAAGCTACAGTAATGAAAATAGTGTGGTACTGGCATAAAAACAGAGAAGTCGATCAATGGAATCACATAGAAGACCTGAATTTTAACCCACAAACCTATGATCACCTCATTTTCGATAAAGGAACTAAAGGTAAACAATGGAGGAAAGAAAGCATCTTCAACAAATGCTGCTGGCACAACTGGATATCAACCTGTAGAAGAATGAAAATAGACCCATATCTATCACCTGGCACAAAACTCAAGTCCAAATGGATCAAAGACCTCAATATCAATCCTAAAACACTGAAACTGATAGAAGAGAAATTGGGAAGTACCATACAACAGATGGGCACAGACATTAAGGACAACATTGAATAAATGGGACCTACTAAAACTGAGAAGCTTCTGTAAAGCAAAGGCCACTGTCACGAAACAAAAAGGGAACCTAGTAACTGGGAGAAGATCTTCAACAACCCTGCAACAGTCAAAGGTCTAATATCCAAAATTTATAGAGAACTCAAGAAATAAGACTTTAAAATGATAATTAACCCAATTAAAAAAATGAGGCACTGAACTGAACAGAGAATTCTCAACAAGAGAAGTTCAAATGGCCAAAAGATACTTAAGGTCATGCTCAACCTCCCTAGCAATCAGGGAAATGCAAATCAAAACAACTTTGAGATATCATCTTACACCTGTCAGAATGGCTAAAATCAAAAACACCAATGATAGCCTTTGCTGGGGAGGCTGTGGAGGAAGGGGTACCATCATCCATTGCTGGTGGGAATGCAAACTTGTGCAACCACTGTGGAAATCCGTGTTCCGGTTTCTCAGGAAATTCTGGATCAACCTACCCCTGCACCCAGCAATACCACTCTTGGGAAAATACCCAAGAGATACCCTATCATATGACAAAAGCATTTGTTCAACTATGTTCATAGCAGCATTATTTGTAATAGCCAGAACCTGGAAACAACCTAGATGCCCTTCAATGGAAGAATGGATGAAGAAAGAGGGGAATATATACACATTAGAGTACATCGCTGCAGGAAAAAACAATGACTTCTCAAATTTTGCATGCAAATGGATGGAAATAGAAAACAGTATCCTAAGTGAGGTAACCCAGACCCAATAAGATAAACATGGGATGTAATCACTCATAATTGGTTTCTAGCCATAAGTAAAGTTTACAGAGTCTATAATTGGTGAACCTAAAGAAGTAAAATAAGAAGGTGAACCCAAGGAAAGACATATAAGTATCCTATTGGCTATGGGAAGTAGACAAAATTGCCGGGGAGAAAATTGGGATCTTGGGAGTAGGGTGGGATGGAGGTAACGGGTGATAGGGAGAGGGGAATGGGAGGGGGAGAATGGGGGAAACTTGGGGAAACAGGATGATTGGGATAAAGGAAGGTTGGATAGGGGAGCACGGAAGCACAATTCTTAGTTAAGGGAGCCACCTTAGGGTTGGCAAAAGACTTCAACATAGAATGGCTCCCAGAAGCCCAAGGCAACGTCCCCAGCTGGTTCCTTGGGCAGCTGAGGATAGGGAATCTGAAATGACCATATCCTATGCAATACTGACGAATGTCTTGCATGTCACCATAGAACCTTCATCTGGTGATGGATGGAGATAAAGACAGGGACCCACATGGGAGCACTGAACTGAGCTCCCAAGGTTTCAATGAGGAGCAGAAGGAGGGAGTACATGAGCAAGGATATCAGGACCACGAGGGGTGCACCCACCCACTGAGACAGTGGGGCTGATCTATTGGGAGGTCATCAAGGCCATATGGTGACTGAAAAAGCATCTGATAAAACCGGACCCTCTGAACATGGTGAACAATGAGGGCTGATGAGAAACCAAGGACAATGGCACTGCGTTTTGATCCTAATACATGTTCTGGCTTTGTGGGAGCCTAGACAGTTTGGATGTTCACCTTCCTAGACAAGGACAAAGGGGGGAGGACCTTGGACTTTCCACTGAGCAGGAAACTCTGACTGCTCTTTGGACTGGACGGGGGGGGGGGGGGGAAAAGGGGGGGGGGGAGGGGGGGGGGAGGAGGGGGAGGGAGGTTGGAGGCTGGGAGGAGGAGGAATTTTTTTTCATTTTTTCAATAAAAAAAAAACAGGATAGCTAAAACAATCCTATACTATAAAGGATCTTCTGGAGGCATTACCATCCCCAACTTCAAACTCTATTACAGAGCTACAGTAATGAAAACAGTGTGGTACTGGCATAAAAACAGAGAAGTCGATCAATGGAATCGCATAGAAGACCCAAATTTTAACCCACAAACCTATGATCACCTCATTTTCAATAAAGGAGCTAAAAGTATACAATGGAGGAAAGAAAGCATCTTCAACAAATGGTGCTGGTACAACTGGATATCAACCTGTAGAAGAATGGAAATAGAACCATATCTATCACCAAGCACAAAACTCAAGTCCAAATGGATCAAAGACCTCAATATTAGTCCAAACACAGTGAACCTGATAGAAGAGAAAGTGGGAAGTATCCTACAACAGATGGGCACAGGAGATCGCATCCTATGTATAACCCCAGCAGCACAGACATTAAGGGCAACATTGAATAAATGGGACCTACTAAAACTGAGAAGCTTCTGTAAAGCAAAGGACACTGTCACTAAGACAAAAAGGCAACCTACTGACTGGGAGAAGATCTTCAATAACCCCGCAACAGACAAAGGTCTGATCTCCAAAATATATAGAGAACTCAAGAAATTAGACTTTAAAATGCTAATTAACCCAATTAAAAAATGGGGCACTGAACTGAACAGAGAATTCTCAACAGAAGAAGTTCAAATGGCCAAAAGACACTTAAAATGATGCACAGCCTCCCTAGCAGTCAGTGAAATGCAAATCGAAACAACTTTGAGATATCATCTTACACCTGTCAGAATGGCTAAAATCAAAAACACCAGTGATAGCCTTTGCTGGAGAGGTTGTGGAGAAAGGGGTACCCTCATCCATTGCTGGTGGGAATGCAAACTTGTGCAACCACTTTGGATATCAGTGTGGCGGTTTCTCACGAAATTTGGGATCAACCTACCCCTGGACCCAGCAATACCACTCTTGGGAATATACCCAAGAGATACCCTATCATATGACAAAAGCATTTGTTCGACTATGTTCATAGCAGCATTATTAGTAATAGCCAGAACCTCGAAACAATCTAGATGCCCTTCAATGGAAGTATGGATGAAGAAAGTGTGTAATATATACACATTAGAGTACTTCACTGCAGGAAAAAACAATGACTTCTCAAATTTTGCATGCAAATGGATGGAAATAGAAAACACTATCCTGAGTGAGGTAACCCAGACCCAAACAGAGGAACATGGGATGTACTCACTCATAATTGGTTTCTAGCCATAAGTAAAGGTTACGGAGTCTATAATTGGTGAACCTAAAGAAGTTAAATAAGAAGGTGAATCCAAGGAAAAACATATAATTATCCTCTTGGCTTTGGGAAGTAGACAAAATTGCTGGGGAGATAATTGGCATCTTGGGGTGAGGTGGGATGGGGTATACTCACTCATAATTGGTTTCTAACCATAAATAAATGACATTGAGTTTATAATTTGTAATCCTATAAAAGCTAAATAAGAAGTTGAACCCAAATAAAAACATATAGCTAATTTCCTAGATATGGGAAGTGGAGAAGATTGCTGAGCAAAAATTGAGATCTTGGGGGTGGGGTGGGACAGGGGAAAGGGGAGATGGGGAGAGAAAAGTGAGAAGGGGAGGATGGGGGAAACTTGGGGAAACAGGCTGATTGGGATAAAAGAAGGTTGTATAGGGGAGCACAGAAGCACTATTCTTAGTTAAGGGAGCCACCTTAGGGTTGGCAAGAGACTTGAACCTAGAGTAGCTCCCAGGAGCCCAAGGCGATGTCCCCAGTTAGTTCCTTGAGCAGATGAGGATAGGGAATCTGAAATAACCCTATCCTATAGCAATAATGACGAATATCTTGCATATCACCATAGAACCTTCATCTGGGGATGGATGGCGATAGAGACAGAGACCCACACTGGAGCACTCGACTGACCTCTCAAGATCCCAATGAGGAGTGGAAGGAGGAAGAACATGAGCAAGAATGTCAGGACCACGAGGGGTGCACCCTCCCACTGAGACAGTGTGGCTGATCTATTGGGAGCTCACCAAGGCCAGCTGGACTGTGACTGAAAAAGCATGGGATAAACCCGGACTCTCTGAATATGGTGAACAATGAGGGCTGATGAGAAGCCAAGGACAATGGCGTGGGGTTTTGATCCTACTTCATGTTCTGGCTTTGTGGGAGCCTAGCCAGTTTGGATGTTCACCTTCCTATACATGGACGGAGGGGGGAGGTCCTTGGACTTTACACTGGGCAGGGAACCCTGTCTGCTATTGGACTGGAGAGAGAGGGGGAGAGGACTGGGGGAGGGAGAGAAGTATGTTAGGAGGGGGAGGGAAATGGGAGGCTGGGAGGAGGCAGAAACATTTTTTCCTTTTCTCAATAAAATAAATAAATAAAAAAATAAAAAAATATTATGAGATTAGTGACAATAAAATATTCCTTAAATATTTGGTTTTCTTTTGTTACACAGTAGGTGGTTTTTCTTTCATGAGACAGAGATTTTGAATTTTACTTTAGTAAAATTCTTGGGTTTTTAGAAAAAAGGGAGCCACAATTTAACTCCAAAACCAGCTTAATCTTCACCAGGACAAGGACTCCAAATAGCCCATTTTCATTAAATATCTGTAGATAATAACAGAAACAAACATTTGGGAGTACTTATGAAATTTTATCCTATTAAAATTTACACTTTTTCTTGGCAAAATTTTTTGCTTTGCCCTTTTTCTTTAGATATCTCATTTGTTCAGTGGTCTTCAGATTACTTAGCTAGGTGACTTTATTCACATAAATTAACAAGATCAAACTTTCCCAAGACACATACTTTTGAGGAGTGTTTTTTGAAAGTTATTTTTGATCAAATGAAAAGCCCTTGTTAGTCTTATATGTTAGTTTAGAGCAAATGACCATACTGTTTGATGAACTATCATTTCTTCTAATTAAATGTTCTCTCTTGTTAAAATCACATCTTTATCAGTTTTGCCAGAATCCATAACTTTTCTTCTCCTTTGGTAAATAAAGCAAAACCACTTCCCCAATGTAACACATGTCCTAATTTCCCTTTTTAGGTCAGTACAACTTTTAGTTTTATCAACAGATTTAAATCTGTAGGTTTCTTTTTTCTACTATCCCATATCTCTACACAGTTGTTATTCCTTACTCATTAGCATTTAGAAAATTCAAAGTTAAAAGAACATTATGCAATCTATTTGGGGGTACCTTTATAATCCCTTCTTGAGTATTTAACTTATCCCTAAGAGTTTTATCTCATATTTCTTTAACTGCCTGCTCTGTATGATTCTGTGGTATGGCAATAATATGCTTTATAGGGCAGACCTCCAGTGCGGAGGCCCAGGCGGCGGCAGACCACCAGCGTGGAGGCCCAGGTGGCAGCAGACCACCAGCGCGGGCGGCGGCAGACAGCAGGGACCGGAGCACAACACCGAGAGCAGATCGCCCCTCTACAATTAAAGCAAAGAGGTAGGCCTTTGGTTGGCGAGATCCCTAGCAAGGAAGGAGCCAGGTCCTGTTCCTGAAGACCCTTCTAAGGGGCGAGAAAGAACTTGGCCCCTGGCAGGAGCCAGGAAACTGAGCGACAGAATTTTGTAAGAGGAGCCCCTGGTCAATAGGGAAACCTGATCTGGTTTTGAAAGACCCATTAGATAGTTTCAATAGGAGGAGATGGGCAGGCGCCAAGGCAAGAATTCACCCAATAATCTGAAAAACAACATGAAAACACCAGAACCCAATGATCTAACAACAGATGGACTTGAACACCCTAATACGGAAGAAGTGGAAAGAATTGACTTTATGAAAGCAATAGAGTCCATTAAACAACATGTGAAAAATGCCCTTATAGAAATAGATGAGAAGTATAACCAAAAGTTTGAAGAAATGAGTAAATACGTACATGATACCCTGGGAAACCAAGAAAAAACGATCAAACAGGTAATGGAAACAGTTCAAGAATTGAAAACTGAAAGGGAAGCAAGGAAGAAAGCACAAACTGAACACCAGCTGGATACGGAAAATCCAGGTCAACGAGCAGAGCCTACAGAAACAAGAATAATCAATAGAATACAAGAAATAGAAGAAAGAATCTGAGATTCTGAGGACACCATAGAGAAAATAAACGCACTGATCAAAGAAAACAGCAAAGCCAACAACTTCTCATCACAAAACATGCAGGAAATATGGGACACAATAAAAAGACCAAACATAAGAATAATAGGAATAGAAGAAGGAGAAGAGTCACAGCTCAAAGGCCCAGAAAATATCTTTAACAAAATTATGGAAGAAAACTTTCCCAACATAAAGAAAGATATTCCTTTGAATATTCAAGAAGCATACAGAACACCAAACAGACTGGATCAAAGAAAATCATCCGCTCGCCATATAATAATCAAAACACAGAATATACAGGTTAAAGAAAGAATATTAAGAGCTGCAAAGGAAAAAGACCAGGTAACTTATAAAGGTAAACCAATAAGACTTACACCTGACTTCTCTAAGGACACGATGAAAGCCAGAAGGTCCTGGATAGAGGTACTGTAGAAGCTAAGAGACCATGTATGCAAGCCCAAACTACTATACCCAGCCAAGCTATCATTCACTATCAATGGAGAAAACAAGACATTCCAGGATAAGAACAAATTTAAACAATATGTAGCCACAAATCCAGCCCTACAGAAGGTAATAGAAGGAAATTCGCAACCCAAGGAATCCAACATTGCCAACACTGCCTACAACAACTCAGGCATCTAGCAACCCTTCACCAGCACAACTCAAAGAGGGGAGAAACACAAACTCTAATACCAAAAACAATAAGAATAACGAGAGTAAACAACCACTGGTCATTAATATCACTTAATATTAATGGTCTCAATTCACCTATAAAAAGGCACAAACTAAGAGATTGGATACGAAAACAGATTCCAACATTCTGCTGTTTGCAAGAAACACATCTCAACCACAAAGACAGGCATCTACTCAGAGTAAAGGGTTGGGAAAAAGTCTTTCATGCTACTGGTCCTAAGAAAAAAGCAGATGTGGCCATATTAATTTCTAACAAAACTGACTTCAAACTAAAATCGATCAGAAGAGATCGAGATGCACACTTTATACTTATAATAGGAACAATTCATCAGGATGACGTATCAATCCTGAATATCTACGCCCCTAATATAAGAGCACCCACTTATCTAAAAGAAATATTACTAGAACTGAAGGCAGACATTAAACCACACACACTAGTAGTAGGAGACTTCAATAAACCTCTCTCTCCAATGGACAGGTCAATCAGACAGAAACCTAATATAGAATTAAGAGAATTATTGGAGGTAATGAAGCAACTGGACTTAACAGACATCTATAGATCATTCCACCCAAATAGGAAAGAATATACCTTCTTCACTGCAGCTCATGGAACCTTCTCGAAAATTGACCACATACTCGGAAACAAAGGAAACCTCCACAGATACAAAAAAATCAGTGTCCACCTGTGTCTTATCAGATCACCACGGATTAAAGTTAGAATGCAACAACACTAACCCCAGAAAGCCGACAAACTCATGGAAACTGAACAGTCAACTACTGAACCACAACTGGATCAAGGAAGAAATTAAGAAAGAAATTAAGGTCTTCCTTGAATTTAATGAAAATAAAGAGACAACATACTCAAACCTATGGGACACGATGAAAGCAGTGCTAAGAGGAAAGTCATAGCACTAAGTGCACACTTAAAGAAAACGGAGAAAGCATACATCAGGGAATTAACAGCACACCTGAAAGCTTTAGAAAAAAAAGAAGCAGATGTTCCCAGGAGGAGTAGAAGACTGGAAATAATCAAATTGAGGGCAGAAATCAACAAAATAGAAACACAAAAAACAGTCCAAAAAATCAATGAAACAAAAAGTTGGTTCTTGGAGAAAATCAACAAGATCGACAAACCCCTATCCAAACTAATTAAACAACAGAGAGAGAACACGCAAATAAATAAGATCAGAAATGAAAAGGGGGACATAGCCACAGACACAGAGGAAATTCAGAGAATCATCAGATCTTACTACAAAAGCCTGTATGCCACAAAACTGGAAAATGCAAAAGAAATGGACATTTGTTTAGATAAGTACAAAATACCAAAGCTAAACCAAGACCAGGTGAACAATCTAAACGGACCGGTTAGTCGCGAAGAACTAGAAGCTGTTATCAACAATCTCCCCTCCAAAAAAAGTACAGGACCAGATGGCTTCAATGCAGAATTCTACCATTACTTCCAAAAAGAGCTAATACCCATACTCCTTAATGTATTTCACAATACAGAAACAGAGAAGTCATTGCCAAATTCCTTTTATGAAGCTAGAGTTACCCTGATACCAAAACCACATAAAGACCCAACCAAGAAAGAGAATTACAGGCCTATCTCACTCATGAATATTGACGCAAAAATACTTAATAAAATACTGGCAAACCGAATTCAAGAACACATTAGGAAAAGTATCCATTATGGTCAAGTAAGCTTCATCCCAGAGATGCAGGGCTGGTTCAACATACGCAAATCTATCAATGTAATACACCATATAAATAAACTGAAAGAAAAAAAACATTTGATCATTTCATTAGATGCTGAAAAAGCATTCGACAAAATTCAACACCCCTTTATGATAAAGGTATTGGAGAGACTAGGGATACAAGGGTCATACCTAAATATAATAAAAGCTATTTGCAGCAAGCCGACAGCTAACATTAAATTAAATGGAGAAAAACTCAAAGCCATCCCACTAAAATCAGGAAAACGACAAGGTTGTCCACTCTCTCCATACCTCTTCAATATAATGCTTGAAGTTCTAGCAATACCAATAAGACAACATAAGGGGATCAAGAGGATTCGTATTGGAAAGGAAGAAGTTAAGCTGCCGTCATTTTCAGATGATATGATAGTATACATAATCGACCCCAAAAACTCTACCAAAGAACTCCTACAGCTGATAAACACCTTTAGTAATGTGGCAGGATACAAGATCAACTCCAAAAAATCAGTTGCCTTCCTATACACTAAGGATAAAGAAACCAAGAGGGAAATCAGAGAAGCATCACCTTTCACGATAGCCGCAAAGAGCATAAAATATCTTGGGGTAAACCTGACCAAGGAAGTGGAAGTTCTATTTAACAAGAACTTTAGTCTTTGAAGAAAGAAATAGAAGAGGACACCAGAAAATGGAAGGATCTCCCTTGCTCTTGGATTGGAAGGATCAACATAGTAAAAATGGCAATTCTACCAAAAGCAATCTATAGATTCAATGCAATCCCCATCAAAATCCCATCAAAATTCTTCACAGATCTGGAGAAGACAATAATCAACTTTATATGGAAAAACAAAAAACCCAGGATAGCCAAAACAATCTTATACAATAAAGGAACATCTGGAGGCATTACCATCCCTGACTTCAAACTCTATTACAGAGCTACAGTATTGAAAACAGTGTGGTATTGGCATAAAAACAGAGAAGTCGACCAGTGGAATCGAATAGAAGACCCTGACTTTAACCCACAAACCTATGAGCACCTGATTTTTGATAAAGGAGCTAAAAGTATACAATGGAAAAAAGAGAGCATCTTCAACAAATTGTGCTGGCAAAACTGGATGTCAATCTGTAGAAGAATGAAAATAAATCCATATCTATCACCATGCACAAAACTCAAGTCCAAGTGGACTAAAGACCTCAATATCAGTCAGAACACACTGAACCTGATAGAAGAGAAAGTGGGAAGTACTCTACAACACGTGGGCACAGGAGACCACTTCCTACGTATAACTCCAGCAGCACAGACAGTAAGTGCCTCATTGAATAAATGGGACCTCCTGAGACTGAGAAGCTTCTGTAAAGCAAAGGACACTGTCGTTAAGACAGAAAGGCAACCCACTGACTGGGAGAAAATCATCACCAACCCCACAACTGACAAAGGTCTGATCTCCAAAATATATAAAGAACTTAAGAAACTAGACCGTAAAA
This sequence comes from Neodon shergylaensis, assembly GCA_025134845.1. Classification (NCBI taxonomy): domain Eukaryota; kingdom Metazoa; phylum Chordata; class Mammalia; order Rodentia; family Cricetidae; genus Neodon; species Neodon shergylaensis. The sequence continues at coordinate 454 of JABTXL010016211.1, read as the reverse complement.
GGCTAAACAAATCAATCATAAAATGGGGCACTGAGCTGAACAGAGATCTCTCAACAGAAGAAGTTCAAATGGCCAAAAGACACCTAAGGTCATGCTCAACTTCCTTGGCAATCAGGAAAATGCAAATCAAGACAACTTTAAGATATCATCTTACACCTGTCAGAATGGCTAAAATCAAAAACACCAATGATAGCCTTTGCTGGAGAGGTTGTGGAGAAAGGGGTACACTCATCCATTGCTGGTGGGAATGCAAACTTGTGCAACCACTCTGGAAATCAGTGTGGTGGTTTCTCAGGAAATTCGGGATCAACCTACCCCTGGACCCAGAAATACCTCTCTTGGGAATATACCCAAGAGAGGCCCTATCATACAACAAAAGTATATGCTCTACTATGTTCATAGCAGCATTGTTTGTAATAGCCAGAACCTGGAAACAACCTAGATGCCCTTCAAT
>JABTXL010016185.1:0-14695 GCA_025134845.1 Neodon shergylaensis | reverse complement strand
TTGTGTGTTTCCCTTCCTTGAGTTGTGCTGGTGAAGGGTCTCTAGTTGTCTGAGTTATTCTGGTCCTGTTTGAACTCCTTGGTTACTGCTTTTTCTTCTATTACTTTCTGTAAGTCTGAATTTGTTGGTACATATTGTTTAAAATTTTTTTAATCCTGCAAAGTTTTATTTTTTCCATTTATAGTGAACGAAAACTTGGCTGGGTATAGTAGTCTGGGCTTTCATCCATACTTTCTTTTTTTCTGCAATACATCCATCCATTACCTTCTCGCTTTCATGTTTCCATGGAGAAGTCACGTGTAAGTCTGACAGGTTTATTTTATAAGTAACTGGGCCTTTTTCCTTTGCAGCTCTTAATATTCTTTTGTCATTCTGTATGCTTTCTGTTTTAATTATTCTATGGTGAGGGTATTTATTTTTGATCCATCCTATTCGGTGTTCTCTATGCTTCTTGAACCTTCATATGTATATCTTTCTTTAGGTTGGGAAAGTTTTCTTCTTTAATTTTATTAAATATATTTTCTGGATCATAGAACTGTACCTCTTCTCCTTCTTCTACTCCTATTTTTCTTAGATTTGTTCTTTTTATTGTGTCCCAGATTTCCTGAAAGTTTTGTGATGAGAGTTTGTTGTAGTTGCTGGTTTTTTTTTTTTTTTTGGTCAGTGTGTTTATTTTCTTTGGGTATCTTCAGAATCTGAGAGTCTTTCTTCTATCTCTTGTATTCTGTTGGTTATACTTGTTTCTCTAGTCTCTGTTTTTTTCTTAAATTTTCCATATCCAGTGGACACTCTGTTTGTGTTTCCTTCTTTGCCTCCGTTTCAGTTTTTAAGTCTTGAACTGTTTCTATTATCTGTTTGATTGTTTTTCATTGTTTTCCTAGGGTATCATTCAATGATTTATTCAATTCTTCAAACTTTCTGTTATATTTCTCATCCATTTCTATAAAAGCATTCTTTATATGTTGTTTAAGGGCGTCAATCACTTTCATAAAGTCAATTTTTTATACTTCTTCTTGATGTTGGTGTTCATGTCCGCCTGTTGTGAGGTTGCTGGTTTCGAGTGATTTCAGGTTGCTTTTCAGATTGTTGGGTGCATTCTTGCATTGGCGCCTGCACATCTCTTCCCGCGAATGCTCCCCTATGGAACTTCTTTAACAGGATCGGGTCGTCTTGCCTACTGATGTACCTTCTCAGTGATGGCTCTCCCCAGTGAAAGCTCTCCTGGCACCGAGATAAGGTCTTTTTGCCCAGTGCTGGCTCTCAAGTCGCCCATGCTGTCTCTCCTTTGGCCGAGATCAGGTCTCCGTTCTGGTTGCGTAGATCGTAAACAAAGCACCTACCGTGCTTGGTACAGACAGGCTATTGAAGCAAAGGAACTCCCTCCCACATGGGTACCATGAGGCTTCGGACCCAGTGCCCAGACAAGCTGAACTGGGTGATGTTACGTGCCCAAAGAGAAGAGAGGGGCCAAAGCAGGGAGGTTTCCTGATGCAAGCTAGATAGGATAGAAAGAAAGAGGCAGTATGCATGCCATAGAGGCCATGCAGAGAGCCCAGGATGGATAGGGGTTTGAGGAACTTCGGAGTTCCCTGTTCCGGGCTGATGCCATGGGGTCAGCAACTCACCCAGTGACGAGAGTGTTTCGTATTCAAATCTAATGACTTCAAAGTCTCCAACCAAAAGTAAAGCAACCCAGGTGCTTAAAGTTTTAGAGCATTACAACATCTAGCATTGCTGTAAACAGTGCGTGTACCTTAATTTGATAAAAGAAATAAAGAAAATAAAGAAAACATAATCAGAAGGTGTTAACTGAATTGGTCTGGAACCTAGCTGAGAATTTCCTCCTAGCATTTGGAGATTGTTCACACTGCTTCCTACCCTGCACAACATGATATTGGAAAGTCCCATGAAGATTTGATCAGTAAAATGTTCAGGCTTCTCTAATTTCTCAATTGAGCCTTGATATACCATGTGCCCCACAAGAGTCATTGACCTTTCTGCATTCCCCAAAGCATAAGAATTGCTCTCTCTGAAGAAAGAAAATTTTGTATTCAAAATTCCCTGTTTGTCTTTGGATGCAACATTCTCAATCTGTACAGAGGTCTCCAGTTTTTTTTAACAAAGATTCCTCAGAATTATTCCTTCAGGCCCAGGAGGACTCATCATTTTCTGCAGTAACTGAAGTTGACCTCAAAATATTTTCATGGACTCACTGGGTTCTCAGGCACATTTCTTCTGAACCAGGATGCAGAATGAACTCCACTAATTCTCAAGCAGGCTATAATCCAGCCATGACATTATAAGAGATTTTCCAAAGAGATGTAAAGGTGAAGGGAGCTTCTGACTACTTCTTCAGAACTGGGGGTTTCAGATCTTCCTGAATCGCCCAGTTTGCCTCAATCTTTACTGCCTAGAACCAAAGTAACTCAAAGCTTTTACCAATAAACTAATAACCTGTCAACAAGAAAGGCTTCAGCCATTACCCTGTCTTTAAAGGAAGACTGACACACCTTTCTTTGAGAATCAGGAGAACTCATCCTTTTATTGTTCTAAGGGACCTCATACTTACAACTTCAGAACAAGAGTGCCATGCAACATCTTCAATGCTGAAGGGCTCCTGAAATATAACTTGAGAAGCAAAGGCATGTCTTTCTGTGATGTACCATCCACAAGACACAATCAATCATTGACCAAACAACACAACATGTTCCCAAACCTTTTATTTTTAGAGCAAGAATATTCCATTGGAAAAGATACCAGGATTAATAGAAGACCTGAAGTATCTGAAAAAAAAATACCCAAACACAGTTTAAGTGTGTCCCTCAAAATTTGAGAATTTCACTTTAACAGATTTTCACCAAATCATAGACATAGATATGGAAGTCATTATCAAACTTGATGAAATACACGGATGGTTTGATGGGAACTTGGTAAATAATTTTACCTATCTCTTGGGTTCCATCTTGTTTGTTGTACTGCACACTTTTCCCTGCCAAGGAATCCCTGCCTACTTCCAAAGTCACCTCTACTGGAGGACATTCTGGCACGATATTGAGGTTGTCTTTTATGTAGTCATCTAGATGGTGGTAAAGGTACAGGACTGGATCTTCCTTGTAGATCATGTAGAAACAGGTCATCATGGTCTGCATCTCATCTGGGACCACCCCACTCAACTCCTCCTTAGCGACCGGCATGATGTGGAGGTTGCCTTCAAGGTAGTCTTCCAGGAGGTGGTAAATGTACAAGACTGGATCTTTCCTGTAGGTAATATCGAACCAGGTCTTCATGATGGGCAAATCCTCAAAGTCCATCCCCTTCCAGTCATTCTTAGAGCCATTTGGGCCCACGAATGTATGTTTCACTGCTCTGCCAACTATGGTGTTTGAGAGATGAGTGTCTCTTACCCGAGGAAATGGCACGTTATTAGGCAGGAACTTACGGCTTAAAATCCTTTCATCGCTGTGAAGCTCCAAGCCATAGACACAATCAATCCCATCATATTTCAATAAATAGAGAGAAGAATTTGTTGGCAGCTGATCTAGAATGATGGCTTTCCACTGGGTGACTGGTTCATTGGCTTCCTTCCAGCCATGAGAAATTCTGCATCCTACAATATTCTCCATGGGCTCAAAAGGCCTACTCAGGTTTTGCTTCTGGAGAGAAGGCAAATTCCTCTTCAGGAGAGGTTGCATGGATCTCATACTAAGAGGCATTTTTATTATGGGGGTAGACTTACTGAGGTAGGCCACAGTACTACTGGTCTGCAGTCTCTTGGCTATCTTTCTGTGCTTGGCTTCATAGCTGCCCCCTCTTTAGGTTGGAAAAACTCTTCAGTTTAAATCAGACACAAAGTGGTTTCCTCCACCATGAGTGCCTGCAAGGATAAGAAGGGGAGAATGTGAGGTCAAGGCTCTTTTTTGGAAGAACTTTGAGGCAGGTGACAAAGGCAGTTCTGAATACGTTTGGATACCTAAATGTAATTTTGTCTTAAGAAACAAATAGGAAAATTATCAAACTATTGTCTACAGCTCAGTATATCTGTATCAGAGACACATTGCTGCTGCCCTAAGGCAATTGACGTCTGCTGAGGAACCTACTTCCTGACTGACTAAGACAGGTATGCCTATGCCCAAATTGAGTAAGAAAAATATGAACAGATAGCAAAGAATTCAAAGGACAGCCACTTCTCTCCTTCCCCCTTAAGGTACTAGTTAGTTGCCTGATTCAAAACCACCTGCCCAAGGTCATGGCCCTCTAGTACAATGGTTATCTGTGTTGGGTTCTCCTGATCCAGTCCCAGCTTTATTACATGAAGCCATTCGGTGTCTTCATTAGACAAGGAGTACTGTGAGACACACTGCAACAAGAAAGACTCACTAGTCTGGGCAACAGCACCATTTTGAAGTAATTAATATCTTCTAAAATATATATGTACAAAGAAGATCTGTGCCATTTTATTGGACTGATGCATTGGATATTGTTAGCAAAGATAAAGTGGGAAGAATAGATGGCATTCCCCATCCCCACAGCTATCAAATATAGGAGCTGGTAACCACATAAGTGGTGGACCGGCAGGAGATTTGAAGGAAAACTTTCTGGACTACAGAGTTACCAGTTGCTTTCTAAAGATATTTACCAAAAGAAAATGTCTGGCTCTCCATATTCCATCTTCTGGAAATATTCAACTGCCAAATCCTGTTGAACAGTTGTGGACCTCAGGAGCTGAACTGAACTCCTGACACACCGTGAAGATAGTAAACCCACCTTCACAGAAGTCTAGTGCTTCAAGTGGAACAGAGTTGCCACCCCCAACCACGGCTTTTTGACATCACCAAGGCTCTACTTTTGTCATAAAACTCCTCATGGGCTGGTTTCTTCCCTATTTACCCAGAGAAACATCCAGCATACAGGTCCTAAAGTGCTGCTTATATAGACCCCTGAAGACCTAAAATAAAAACCACACGATCTTCCCAATTAAATGAGTCATACTCTTGCCCAAGTAACTCAATCACTTTATCTTTTTTTTTTTTGGAAAAAAGTCTTTGATGTCTGAGTCAACAACTCTCATCAAAGTTTTTTTTCCTGTCTCCTATCTCTCCACTGATTATCTTCTATAGATTTTTTATTTCTTCATAAATAATAAATTTCAAATTTTCACTTCTTTTGTCCTCCCACATTCTTCCCTCTGCCCCACTAAACCTCTCCATTACAACTCCAATCCAAATAGAGTTCAGGGTACCATCACCTGTTGGAAGTCAAGCCCACTCTTCTTCCATCCAGATGTAGGAAGGTATGCATCCACATAGAATTGGATCACAAAAAACCCTTCTATGCCGTGCAGACATATGCCAGTGCCATGATCATTGGCTTCTCAGTCTTCCCCAATTGTCAGCCACATTCAGAGCTGCCAGTTTGATCCCATGCTTTTTTATTCCCAGGCCTGCTGCTTTTGTTGAACTCCCATTAGCTCAGGCACAGGGTCGAAGTGTGTGGATCATGCCATGGTTTTCCTGACTTCTTTGCTAGTATTCTCAATCGTTCTGCACTTCACCTGGAGCTTGGAAGCTCCGTTTAGTTTTCTGATGTGGGCCCTGTCTTTAACTCCATAGACTGCCAAACAAAAGTTCTATGGTGATATTCAAGGTAGTCATCAGTCTGACTATAGGACAAGGCACCCATAGTTCCTAGGGACATGGCACAGTGCAGGCACCCTCTCCTCACCTGACAAAAGTCTTACTTGGGGTCACATCATGGCCTTCTAAGATCCCCTCTAGATATAAGGCTTTTGACAACCCCAGAATAACCCACTAAGTTGAAATATCATCAGTGAGTGTGCATTAACTTGTATGTGTGTGTTTAAAGCACAGTAAAAACAGATGGATTGTAATATTGGAATTTATCTTTTCCTACTGAGTAGTACTCCAATATGTATATATTCCCTGCTTTCTTCATCCATTCTTCGATTGAAGGGCATCTAGGTTTTTCCAGTTTCTGGCTATTACAAACAATGCTGCTATGAACATAGTAGTGCATATACTTTTGTTGTATAATTAGGCTCTCTTGGGTATATTCCCAAGAGTGGTATTGCTGGCTCCAGAGATAGGTTGATCCCGAATTTTCTGAGAAACCGCCAAACTGCTTTCCAAAGTGGTTGCACAAGTTAGCATTCCCATCAGCAATGGATGAGTGCACCCCTTTCTCCACAACCTCTCCAGCAAAGGCTATTATTGGTGTTTTTTATTTTTGCCATTCTAACAGGCGGAAGATGGTATCTTAAAGTTGTCTTGGTTTGCATTTTCCTGATAGATAAGGAAGTTGAGCATGACCTTAAGTGATCAAGGACTTCTTGAAATTTGCATACAAATGGATGTAAATAGAAAACACTCTCCTGAGTGGGGTAAGCCAGACCCAGAAAAAGGAACATGGGATGTATTCCCTCATATTTGGTTTCTAGACATAAGCACAGGACATTGAGCTTATAATTAGTGATCCTAGAGAAGCTAAATGAGTAGAACTCAAAGAAAAACCTATAGGCATCCTCCTGAATATTAACCTTCATCAGGCGATGAAAGGAGACAGAGACCGACCTTGGAGCACTGGAAAGAAACCTCAAGTTCCAAATCCGGAGGATAAGGAGAGAGAGCACGAGCATGGAACTCAGAAATGTGAGGGGTGCACCCACACACTGAGACAATGGGGATGTTCTATCGGGAACCCACCAAGGCCAGCTGGCCTGTGTGTGAAAAAGCCTAGGATAAAATTGGACTCGCTGAACATAGCGAACAATGAGGACTACTGAGAATTCAAGAACAATGGCAATGTTTTTTTATTTTTCTTTTTATTTATTTTTTATTGAAGAGAAAAATCCCTGCTTCTTCCCAGCCTCACATTTCCCTCCCCCTCCTCCAGGCCATCTCCCCATTCTCCCTACTCCTCTCCCCATCCCTCCCCAGTCTGAAGAGCTGTCAGGGTTCCCTACACTGTGGAAAGTCTAGGGCCTTCTCCCTTCCATCCAGGTCTAGGAAGGTGAACATCCAAACTGGCTAGGCTCCCACAAAGCCAGAACATGAAGAAGGAACAAAACCCAATGCCATTGTCCTTGGCTTCTCATCAGCCCTCATTGTCTGCCATGTTCGGAGAGTCAGGTTTTATCCCATTCTTTTTCAGTCACAGTCCAGATGGCCTTGGTTAGCTCCCCATAGATCAGCCCCACTTTCTCGGTAGATGGGCGCACCTCTCGGGTGGTACTGATTTCCATGCTCATGTTCTCCCTCTTTTCTGCTCCACATTGGGACTTTGGGAGCTTAGATGCTCCAGTGTGGGTCTCTGTCTCTATCTCCATTCATTGCTACATGAAGGTTCTATGGTGTTATGCAAGATATTCACAAGTATGGCTATAGGATAGGGTCATTTCAGGTTCCTTATCATCAGCTGCCCAAGTAACTAAGTGAGGACATTGCCTTGGGCACTTGGGTGCCACTCTAGGATCATGTCTCTTAACAACCCTATGGTGGTTTCCTTAATTAAGTTATGTGATTCCCTCTCCACTATCCAACATTGTTTTATCCCCAATCATCCTGTTTCCCCAAGTTCCCACATCCTCCCCTTCTCACTTTTCTCTCCCCATCTCCCCTTACCGTATCTGACCCCACCGCCAAGTCCCAATTTTTTTCCCAGCAATCTTGTCTATTTCCCATAGCAGGGATAATAACTATATGTTTATCTTTGGTTTCACCTTCGTATTTAGCTTCTTTAGGACCACAAATTATAGACTCTGTGACCTATATTCATGGCTAGAAACTATGAGTGAGTACATCCCATGATCCTCTTTTTGGGTCTGGGTTACCTCACTCAGGGTAGTATTTTCTATTTCCATCCATTTACATGCAAAATTCGAGAAGTCATTGTTTTATGGCAGATTAGTACTCTAATGTGTATGTATTCCACACTTTGTTCATCCATTCTTCCATTGAAGGACATCTAGGTTCTTTCCAGGTTCTGGCTATTACAAATAATGCTGCTAAGAACATAGTTGAACATATGCTTTTGTCATATGATAGGGCATCTCTTAGGAATATTCCCAAGAGTGGTATTGCTCGGTCCATGGGTAGGTTGATAGCAAATTTCAAGAGAAACCGCCACACTGATTTCCAAAGTGATTGCACAAGTTTGCATTCCCACCAACAATGGATTAGGGTACACCTTTCTCCACAACCTGTCCAGCAAAGGCTATCATTGGTGTTTTTGATTTTAGCCATTCTGACAGGTGTAAGATGATATCTCAAAGTTGTTTTGATTTGCATTTCCCTGATCGCTAAGGAAGTTGAGCATGACCTTAAGTATCTTTTGGCCATTTGAACTTCTTCTGTTAAGAATTTTCTGTTCAGTTGAGTGCCCCATTCTTTTGGGGTTGATTAGCATTTTAAAGTCAAATTTCTTGAGTACTTTATATATTTTGGAGATCAGACCTTTGTCTGTTGCGGGGTCGGTGAAGTTCTTCTCCCAGTCAGTAGGTTGCCTTTTTGTCTTAGTGACAGTGTCCTTTGCTTTACAGAAGCTTCTCACTTTCAGTAGGTCCCATTTATTTTATGTTGCCCTTAATGTCTGTGCTGCTGGGGTTATACTTATGAAACCATGTCCTGTGCCCATCTGTTCTAGGGTACTTCCCACTTTATCTTCTATCAGGTTCAGTGTGTTCGGACTGATATTGAGGTCTTTGATCCATCTGGACTTGAGTTTTGTGCTTGGTGATAGATATGGGTCTATTTTCATTCTTCTACAGGTTGACATCCAGTTGTGCCAGCACCATTTGTTGAAGATGCTTTCTTTAGTCCATTGTATACTTTTAGCTCCTTTATCGAAAATGAGGTGTTCATAGGTTTGTTGGCTAAAAACCTTATCTTTTATATGATGCCATTGTCGAGTTCTCTGTTTTTATGAAAGTAAGACGCTGTTTTCATTACTGTAGCCCTTTAATAGAGTTTGAAGTCAGGGATTGTAATGCCTCCAGATGTTCCTTTATTGTATAGGATTGTTTTGGCTATCCTGGTTTTTTTCGTTTTTCCATGTAAAGTTGATTATTGTCCTTTCAATATCTGTGAAGAATTTTGATGGGACCTTGATGGGGATTGCATTGAATCTATGAATAGCCTTTGGTAGATTGCCATTTTTACTATGTTGATCCTCCCAATCAAAGAGCAAGGGAGATCCTTCCATTTTCTGGTATCCTCTTCAATTTCTTTCTTCAATACCTTAAAGTTTGGTCAAATAGATATTTCACTTCTTTGGTTAGAGTTACCCCAAGATATTTTACACTGTTTGTGGCTATCGTGAAAGATGATGATTCTCTGCTTTCCCTCTCAACTTCCATATCATTTGTGTATAAGAGGGCGACTGATTTTTTGGAGTTGATCTTGTATCCTGCCAATGACTATAGGTGTTATCAGCTGTAGTATTTCTCTGTTGGGGTTTTTCGGGTCCCTTATGTATACTATCATGTCATCTGCAATTAACGAAAGTTTCAGTCTTCCTTTCCACTTTGAATCCCCTTGATCTGCTTCTGTTGTCTTATTGCTATTTCTAAAACTTCAAGCACAATATTGAAGAGGTATGGAGAGGGTGGACAGCCTTGTCGTGTTCCTGATTTTAGTGGGATGGATTTGAGTTTCTCTCTGTTTAATTTGATGTTAGCTGTCGTCTTGCTGTAGAAACCTTTTATTATATTTAGGTATAACCTTTGTATCCCTAATCTCTCCAAGACTTTTATCATAAAGAATGTAGAATTTTGTCAAATGCTTTTTCAGCATCTTAATGAAACGATCATTTTTTTCATTCAGTTTATTTATATGATGGATTACATAGGTAGATTTCCGTATGTTGAACCAGCCCTGCATCTCTGGGATGAAGCCTACTTGATCATAATGGATAATTTTTCTAATGTGTTCTTGGATTCTGTTTGCCAGTATTTTGTTGAGGATTTTTTCATCGATGTTAATGAGTGAGATTGTCCTATTATTCTCTTCCTTGGTTGAGTCTTTGTGCGGTTTTGGTATCAGAGTAACTGTAGCTTCATAAACAGAATTTGGCAATGATTCTTCTGTTTCTATATTGTTAAATACATTAAGGAGTATAGGTATTAGGTCTTCTTGTAAGTTCGGGTAGAATTGCGCATTGAAACCATGTGTTCCTGGACATTTTTGGTAGCGAGGTTTTTGATAACCACTTCTAATTCCTCACGACTAACAGGTCTATTTCTATTGTTCACCTGTTCCTGGTTTCACTTTGGTATATGGTATTTATCTAAAAACGTGTCCATTTCTTTCAGATTTTCTAGTTTTGTGGCCTACAGACTTTTGTAGTAAGATCAAATGATATGCTGAATTTCCTCTGTGTCTGTGGTAATGCCCACATTTCATTTCTGAACTTATTAATTTGCATATTGTCTCTCCTTTCTTGATTAGTTTGGATAGGGTTTTATCAATCTTGTTGATTTTCTCCAGGAACCAGCTTTTTGTTTCATTGATTCTTTGGATTGTTTTGTGTGTTTCTATTTTGTTGATTTCGGCCCTCAGTTTCATTATTTCCAGACTTCTAGTCTTCCTAGGGGAGTATGCTTCTTTTTTATTTTCTAGAGCTTTCGGGAGGGCTGTTAAGACTCCAATGTGTGCTTTCTCTGTTTTCTTTAAGTGGGCACTTAGTGCTATGAACTTCCTCTTAGGACTGCTTTCATTGTGTCCCATATGTATGAATATGGTTTCTTTTTATTTTCATTGAATTTCAGGAAGACTTTAATTTCTTTCTTTATTTCTTTCTTAATGCAGGCGTGGTTCAATAGTTTACTATTCAGTTTCTATGAATTTGTAGGCTTTCTGGGGTAGCCTTGTTGTTGAATTCTAACTTTAATTCATGATGATCTGATAAGACACTGGTGGTTACTCATTTTTTTGTACTTGTTGATGATTGCTTTGTTACTGCCAAAGTGGTCAATTTTCGAGAAGGTTTCTTGAGCTGCCGAGAAGAAGTATATTCTTTCCTATTTGGGTGGAATGTTCTATAAATATCTTTTAAGATTATTTGCTTCATTACATCCATTAACTCTCTTATTTCTCTGTTAGGGTTCTGTCAGATTGACCTGTCCATTGGTGAGAGTTGAGTGTTGAAGTCTCCTAATAGTAGTGTGTGCAGTTTGATGGCAGCCTTGAGTTTTAGTAATGTTTCTTTTACATTCGTGGGTACTTTTATATTAGGGTCATAGATATTCAGGATTGAGACTTCATCCTGATGAACTCTTCCTGTTATGAGTATAAAATGTTCCTCTCCATCTCTTCTGATTGATTTAAGTTGGAAGTCAACTTTGTCAGTGTTTAGTATGGCCACACCTGCTTGTTTCTCAGGTTCATTTGCCTGATAAGCTTTTTCCCAGCCCTTTACTCTGAGTAGGTGCCTGTCTTTGTGGTTGAGGTGTGTTTCTTGCAAACAGCAGAATGTTGATTCCTGTTTTTTTATCCAATCTCTTAGTCTGTGGCTTTTTATAGGCGAGTTGATTCCGTTGACACTAACTGATATTTATAACCAGCGGTTGTTAACGCCTGTCACTTTTTTAGTCATAGACTTTGTGTGTTTCCCTTCCTTGAGTTGTGCTGGTGAAGGGTCTCTAGATGTCTGAGTTATTCTGGTCATGGTTGAACTCCTTGGTTACTGCTTTTCCTTCTATTACTTTCTGTAAGGCTGGATTTGTTGCTACATATTGTTTAAAATTTTTAATCCTGGAAAGTTTTATTTTTTCCATTTATAGTGAACGAAAGCTTGGCTTTGTATAGTAGTCTGGGCTTGCATCCATAGTTTCTTATTTTCTGCAATACATCCATCCATTACCTTCTCGCTTTCATGTTTCCATGGAGAAGTCACGTGTAAGTCTGACAGGTTTACTTTATATTTAACTGGGCCTATTTCCTTTGCAGCTCTTAGTATTCTTTCTTCATTCTGTATTCTTTCTGTTTTAATTATTATATGGCGAGGGGATTTATTTTTGATCCATCCTATTCAGTGTTCTCTATGCTTCTTGAACCTTCATAAGTATATCTTTCTTTAGGTTGGGAAAGTTTTCCTCTATAATTTTATTAAATATATTTTCTGGATCATAGAACTGTACTTCTCCTTCTTCTACTCCTATTATTCTTAGATTTGTTCTTTTTATTGTGTCCCAGATTTCCTGAAAGTTTTGTGATGAGAGTTTGTTGTACTTGTTGGGTTTTTTTCTTTTTTTGATCAGTGTGTTTTTTTCTTTGGGTATCTTCAGAATCTGAGATTCTCTCTTCTATCTCTTGTATTCCGTTGGTTTACTTGTTTCTCTAGTCTCTGTTTTTTTTTTCGTAAATTTTCCATATCCAGCGGACCCTCTGTTTGTGTTTCCTTCTTTGCCTCCATTTCAGTTTTTAAGTCTTGAACTGTTTCTATTATGTGTTTGATTGTTTTTCATTGTTTTCCTAGTGTATCATTCAATGATTTATTCAATTCTTCAAATTTTCTGTTATGTTTCTCATCCATTTCTATAAGGGCATTCATTATATGTTGTTTAAAGGCGTCAATCACTTTCATAAAGTCAATTTTTTCTACTTCTTCTTGATGTTGGTGTTCATGTCCCCCTGTTGTGAGGTTGCTGGTGTTGGGTGATTTCAGGTTGCTTTTCAGATTGTTGGGTGAAATCTTGCATTGGCGCCTTCACATCTCTTCCTGCGAATGCTCCCCTATGGAACTTCTTTAACAGGATCGGGTCATCTTGCCTACTGATGTACCTTCTCAGTGATGGCTCTCCCCAGTGATAGCTCTCCTGGCACCGAGATAAGGTCTCTGTGCCCAGTGCTGGCTCTCCAGTCGCCCGTGCTGTCTCTCCTGTCGCCGAGATCAGGTCTCCATTCTGGTTGCGTAGATCGTAAACAAAGCACCTACCTTGCTTGTTACAGGCAGGCTATTGAAGCAAAGGAACTCCCGCCACATGGGTACCATGAGGCTTCGGACCCAGTGCCCAGACAGGCGGAACAGGGTGTTGTTACGTGCCCAAAGAGAACAGAGTGGCCAAAGCACGGAGGTTTCCTGATGCAATCTAGGTTGGATAGAAAGAAAGAGTCAGTATGCATGCCATAGAGGCCATGCAGAGAGACCAGGAAGGATAGGGCGTTGAGGAACTTCTGAGTTCCCTGTTCCGGGCTGATGCCGTGGGGTCAGCAACTCACCCCATGACCAGAGTGTTTCCTATTCAAATCTAATGACTTCAAAGTCTCCAACCAAAAGTAAAGCAACCCAGGTGCTTAAAGTTCTAGAGCATTACAACATCTAGCAGTGCTGTAAACAATGTGTGTACCTTAATTTGATAAAAGAAATAAAGACAATATAGAAAGAACATAATCAGAAGGTTTTAACTGAATTGGTCTGGAACCTAGCTGAGAATTTCCTCCTAGAATTTGGAGATTGTTCACACTGCTTCCTGCCCTGCACAACATGATATTGTAAGTTCCTATGAAGATTTCATCAGTAAAATGTTCAGGCTTCTCTAATTTATCAATTGAGCCTTGATATACCATGTGGCCCACAAGAGTCATTGATCTTTCTGCATTCCCCAAAGCATAAGAATTCCTGTCTCTGAAGAAAGAAAATTTTGTATCCAAAATTCGCTGTTTGTCTGTGGATGCAACATTCTCATTCTGTACAGAGGTCTCCACTTTTTTTTTAAACAAAGATTCCTCAGAATTATTCCTTCAGGCACAGGAGGACTCATCATTTTCTGCAGTAACTGAAGTTGACCTCAAAATATTTTCATGGACTCACTGGGTTCTCAGGCACATTTCTTCTGAACCAGGATGCAGAATGAACTCCAGTAATTCTCAAGCAGGCTATAATTCAACCATGACATCATAAGAGATTTTCCAAAGAGATGTATAGGTGAAGGGAGCTTCTGACTACTTCTTCAGAACTGGGGGTTTCAGATCTTCCTGAATCGCCCAGTTTGCCTCAATCTTTACTGTCTAGAACCAAAGTAACTCAAAGCTTTTACCAATAAACTAATAACCTGTCAACAAGAAAGGCTTCAGCCATTACCCTGTCTTTAAAGGAAGACTGACACACCTTTATTTGAGAATCAGGAGAACTCATCCTTTTATTGTTCTAAGGGACCTCATGCTTACAACTTCAGAACAAGTGTGTCATGCAACATCTTCAATGGTGAAGGGCTCCTGAAATACAACTTGAGAAGCAAAGGCATGTCTTTCCTTGATGTACCATCCACAAGACACAATCAATTATTGACCGAACAACACAACATGTTCGCAAATATTTTATTTTTAGAGCAAGAATATTCCATTGGAAAAGATACCAGGATTAATAGAAGACCTGAAGTATCTGAAAGAAAAACATTCCACAAACACAGTTTAAGTGTCCCTCAAAATTTGAGAATTTCACTTTAACAGATCTTCACCACATCATAGACATAGATATGGAAGTCATTATCAAACTCGATGAAATACACGGAAGGTTTGATGGCAACTTGGTAAATAATTTTACCTATCTCTTGGGTTCCATCTTGTTTGTTGTACTGCACACTTTTGCCTGCCAAGGAATTCCTGCCTACTTCCAAAGTCACCTCTACTGGAGGACATTCTGGCACGATATTGAGGTTGTCTTTTATGTAGTCATCTAGATG
>JABTXL010016171.1:0-10096 GCA_025134845.1 Neodon shergylaensis | reverse complement strand
AGCCCAAGCACAGAAAGATAGCCAAGAGACTGCAGACCAGGAGTGCTTTGGCCTACCTCAGTAAGTCTACAGCCATTATAAAGATGCCTCTTAATATGAGATCCATGCAACCTCTCCAGAAGAGGAATTTGCCTTCTCTCCAGAAGCAAAAACTGAGTAGGCCTTTTGAGCCCATGGAGAATATTGTAGGATGCAGAATTTCTCATGGCTGGAAGGAAGCCAATGATCCAGTCACCCCGTGAGAAGCCATCATTCTAGATCAACTGCCAACAAATCCCTCTCTCTATTTGTTGAAATATGATGGGATTGATTGTGTCTATGGCTTAGAGCTTCACAGCAATGAAAGGATTTTAAACCTTAAGTTCCTGCCTAATAACGTGCCATTTCCTCGGGTAACAGACACTCATCTCTCAAACACCATAGTTGGCAGAGCAGTCGAACATACATTCATGGGCCCAAATGGCTCTAAGAATGACTGGAAGGGGATGGTCCTAGAGGAGGTGCCCATCATGAAGACCTGGTTCTATATTACCTACAAGAAAGATCCAGTCTTGTACATTTACCACCTCCTGGAAGACTACCTTGAAGGCAACCTCCACATCATGCCGGTCTCTAAGGAGGAGTTGAGTGGGGTGGTCCCAGATGAGATGCAGACCATGATGACCTGTTTCTACATGATCTACAAGGAAGATCCAGTCCTGTACCTTTACCACCATCTAGATGACTACATAAAAGACAACCTCAATATCGTGCCAGAATGTGCTCCAGTAGAGGTGACTTTGGAAGTAGGCAGGAATTCCTTGGCAGGCAAAAGTGTGCAATACAACAAACAAGATGGAACCCAAGAGATAGGTAAAATTATTTACCAAGTTCCCATCAAACCATCCGTGTATTTCATCAAGTTTGATAATGACTTCCATATCTATGTCTATGATTTGGAGAATATCTGTTAAAGAGAATTTCTCAAATTTTGAGGGACACACTTAAACTGTGTTTGTAGAATGCTTTTCTGTCAGATACTTCAGGTCTTCTATTAATCCTGGTATCGTTTCCAATGGAATATTCTTGCTCTAAAAATAAAAGGTTTGTGAACATGTTGTGTTGTTTGGTCAATGATTGATTGTGTCTTGTGGATGGTACATCACGGAAAGACATTCCTTTGCTTCTCAAGTTGTATTTCAGGAGCCCTTAAGCATTGAAGATGTTGCATGACACACTTGTTCTCAAGTTCTATGTATGAGGTCCCTTAGAACAATAAAAGGATGAGTTTTCCTGATTCTCAAAGAAAGGTGTGTCAGTCTTCCTTTAAAGACAGGGTAATGGCTGAAGCCTTTCTTGTTGACAGGTCATTAGTTTATTGGTAAGAGCTTTGAGTTACTTTGGTTCTAGGCAGTTAAGATTGAGGCAAACTGGGCGATTCAGGAAGATCTGAAACCCCCAGTTCTGAAGAAGTAGTCAGAAGCTCTCTTCACCTATACATCTCTTTGGAAAATCTCTTATGATGTCATGGTTGAATTATAGCCTGCTTGAGAATTAGTGGATTTCATTCTGCATCCTGGTTCAGAAGAAATGTTCCTGAGAACCCAGTGAGTCCATGAAAATATTTTGAGGTCAACTTAGTTACTGCAGAAAATAATGAGTCCTCCTGTGCCTGAAGGAATAATTCTGAGGAATCTTTTTAAAAAAAAGTGGATAACTCTGTACAGAATGAGAATGTTGCATCCAAAGACAAACAGGGAATTTTGAATACAAAATTTTCTTTCTTCAGAGACAGCAATTCTTATGCTTTGGGGAATGCAGAAAGATCAATGACTCTTGTGGGGCACATGGTATATCAAGGCTCAATTGATAATTTAAAGAAGCCTGAACATTTTACTGATCAAATCTTCATGGGAACTTAATACCATGTTGTGCGGGGCAGGAAGCAGTGTGTGCAAGCTCCCAATGCTAGGAGGAAATACTCAGCTAGGTTCCAGACCAATTCAGTTAAAACCTTCTGATTATGTTGTTTCTTTATTTTCTTTATTTCTTTTATCAAATTATGATACACACACTGTTTACAGCAATGCTAGATGTTGTAATGCTCTAGAACTTTAAGCACCTGGGTTGCTTTACTTTTGGTTGGAGACTTTGAAGTCATTAGATTTAAATAGGAAACACTCTGGTCATGGGGTGAGTTGCTGACCCCACGGCATCAGCCCGGAACAGGGAAATCAGAAGTTCCTCAACCCCCTATCCTTCCTGGTCTCTCTGCATGGCCTCTATGGCATGCATACTGCCTCTTTCTTTCTATCCAAACTAGCTTGCATCAGGAAACCTCCGTGCTTTGGCCCCTCTGTGCTCTTTGGGCACGTAACATCACCCTGTTCTGCCTGTCTGGGCACTGGGTCCGAAGCCTCATGGTACCCATGTGGGCGGGAGGTCCTTTGCTTCAATAGCTTGCCTGTAACAAGCAAGGTAGGTGCTTTGTTTACAATCTACGCTACCAGAACGGAGACCTGATCTCGGCGACAGGAGAGACAGCACGGGCGACTGGAGAGCCAGCACTGGGCACAGAGACCTGATCTCGGTGCCAGGAGAGCTATCACTGGGGAGAGCCATCACTGAGAAGGTACATCAGTAGGCAAGATGACCCGATCCTGTTAAAGAAGTTCCATAGGGGAGCATTCGCAGGAAGAGATGTGCAGGCACCAATGCAAGAATTCACCCAACAATCTGAAAAGCAACCTGAAATCACCCGACACCAGCAACCTCACAACAGGGGGACATGAACACCAACATCAAGAAGAAGTAGAAAAAATTGACTTTATGAAAGTGATTGACGCCCTTAAACAACATATAATGAATGCCCTTATATAAATGGATGAGAAATATAACAGAAAATTTGAAGAATTGAATAAATCATTGAATGATACCCTAGGAAAACAATGAAAAACAATCAAACACATAATAGAAACAGTTCAAGACTTAAAAACTGAAATGGAGGCAAAGAAAGAAACACAAACAGAGGGTCCGCTGGATATGGAAAATTTAAGAAAAAAAAACAGAGACTAGAGAAACAAGTATAACCAACAGAATACAAGAGATAGAAGAAAGAATCTCAGATTCTGAAGATACACAAAGAAAACAAACACACTGACCAAAAAAAAAAAAAAAAACCCAACAAGTACAACAAACTCTCATCACAAAACTTTCAGGAAATCTGGGACACAATAAAAAGAACAAATCTAAGAATAATAGGAGTACAAGAAGGAGAAGAGGTACAGTTCTATGATCCAGAAAATATATTTAATAAAATTATAGAAGAAAACTTTCCCAACCTAAAGAAAGATATACTTATGAAGGTTCAAGAAGCATAGAGAACACCGAATAGGATGGATCAAAATTAAATCCCCTCGCCATATAATAATTAAAACAGAAAGCATACAGAATGAAGAAAGAATACTAAGAACTGCAAAGGAAATAGGCCCAGTTAAATATAAAGTAAACCTGTCAGACTTACACGTGACTTCTCAATGGAACATTAAAGCGAGAAGGTAATGGATGGATTTATTGCAGAAAATAAGAAACTATGGATGCAAGCCCAGACTAATATACCCAGCCAAGCTTTCGTTCACTATAAAGGGAAAAAATAAAACTTTCCAGGATTAAAAATTTTAAACAATATGTAGCAACAAATCCAGCCTTACAGAAAGTAATAGAAGGAAAAACAGTAACCAAGGAGTTCAACAATGACCAGAATAACTCAGACATCTAGAGACCCTTCACCAGCACAACTCAAGGAAGGGAAACACACAAAGTCTATGACTAAAAAAGTGACAGGCGTTAACAACCGCTGGTTATAAATATCAGTTAGTGTCAACGGAATCAACTCGCCTATAAAAAGCCACAGGCTAAGAGATTGGATAAAAAAAAACAGGAATCAACATTCTGCTGTTTGCAAGAAACACACCTCAACCACAAAGACAGGAACCTACTCAGAGTAAAGGGCTGGGAAAAAGCTTATCAAGCAAATGAACCTGAGAAACAAGCAGGTGTAGCCATACTAAACTCTGACAAAGTTGACTTCCAACTTAAATCAATCAGAAGAGATGGAGAGGAACATTTTATACTCATTACAGGAAGAGTTAATCAGGATGAAGTCTCAATCCTGAATATCTATGACCCTAATATAAAAGTAACCACGCATGTAAAAGAAACATTACTAAAACTCAAGGCTGCCATCAAACTGCACACACTACTAGTAGGAGACTTCAACACTCAACTCTCACCAATGGACAGGTCAATCAGACAGAACCCTAACAGAGAAATAAGAGAGTTAATGGAGGTAATGAAGCAAATAATCTTAAAAGATATTTATAGAACATTCCACCCAAATAGGAAAGAATATACCTTCTTCTCGGCAGCTCAAGAAATCTTCTCGTAAATTGACCACATGGGCAGTAACCAAGCAATCATCAACAAGTACAAAAAAAAAATGAGTAACCACCAGTGTCTTATCAGATCATCATGAATTAATGTTAGAATTCAACAACAAGGCTACCCCAGAAAGCCTACAAATTCATTGAAACTGAACAGTAAACTATTGAACCACGCCTGCATTAAGAAAGAAATAAAGAAAGAAATTAAAGTCTTCCTGAAATTCAATGAAAATAAAGAAAAACCATATTCATACGTATGGGACACAATGAAAGCAGTCCTAATAGGAAGTTCATAGCACTAAGTGCCCACTTAAAGAAAACAGAGAAAGCACACATTGGAGTCTTAACTGCCCTCCCGAAAGCTCTAGAAAAAAAAAAAAAAAGAAGCATACTCCCCTAGGAAGACCAGAAGTCTGGAAATAATGAAACTGAGGGCCGAAATCAACAAAATAGAAACACACAAAACAATCCAAAGAATCAATGAAACAAAAAGCCGGTTCCTGGAGAAAATCAACAAGATTGATAAACCCCTATCCAAACTAATCAAGAAAGGAGAGACAATATGCAAATTAATAATTCAGAAATGAAATGGGGGCATTACCACAGACACAGAGGAAATTCAGCGTATCATTTGATCTTACTACAAAAGTCTGTAGGCCACAAAACTAGAAAATCTGAAAGAAATGGACACTTTTTTAGATAAATATCATATACCAAAGTGAAACCAGGAACAGGTGAACAACAGAAATAGACCTGTTAGTCGTGAAGAATTAGAAGTGGTTATCAAAGCCTCCCCACCAAAAATGCCCAGGAACACATGGTTTCAATGCGGAATTCTACCCGAACTTACAAGAAGACCTAATACCTATACTCCTTAATGTAATTCACAATATAGAAACAGAAGAATCATTGCCAAATTCTGTTTATGAAGCTACAGTTACTCTGATACCAAAACCGCACAAAGACTCAACCAAGAAAGAGAATTATAGGACAATCTCTCTCATTAACATAGAAGAAAAAATCCTCAACAAAATACTGGCAAACAGAATCCAAGAACACATTAGAAAAATTATCCATTATGATCAAGTAGGCTCCATCCCAGAGATGCAGGGCTGGTTCAACATACGGAAATCTACCAATGTAATCCATCATATAAATAAACTGAAAGAAAAAAATGATCGTTTCATTAAGATGCTGAAAAAGCATTTGACAAAATTCTACACCCTTTATGATAAAAGTCTTGGAGAGATTAGGGATACAAAGGTTATACCTAAATTTAATAAAAGTTTTCTACAGCGAGCCGACAGCTAACATCAAATTAAACAGAGAGAAACTCAAAGCCATCCCACTAAAATCAGGAACACGACAAGGCTGTCCACCCTCTCCTTACCTCATCAATATTGTGCTTGAAGTTTTAGCAATAGCAATAAGACAACAGAAGCAGATCAATGGGATTCAAAGTGGAAAGGAAGAGGGAAACTTTCGTTAATTGCAGATGACATGATAGTATACATAAGGGACCCGAAAAAACCCAACAGAGAACTACTACATCTGATAACACCTATAGTCATTGCCAGGATACAAGATCAACTCCAAAAAATAAGTCGCCCTCTTATACACAAATGATATGGAAGTTGAGAGGGAAAGCAGAGATTCATCATTATCACAATAGCCACAAACAGCGTAAAATATCTTGGGGTAACTCGAACCAAAGAAGTGAAAGATCTATTTGACAAAACTTTAAGGTATTGAAGAAAGAAATTGAAGAGGATACCAGAAAATGGAAGGATCTCCCTTGCTCTTTGATTGGGAGGATCAACATAGTAAAAACGGCAATCTACCAAAGGCTATTCATAGATTCAATGCAATCCCCATCAAGGTCCCATCAAAATTCTTCACAGATATTGAAAGGACAATAATCAACTTTATATGGAAAAACAAAAAAAACCAGGATAGCCAAAACAATCCTATACAATAAAGGAACTTCTGGAGGCATTACATTCCCTGACTTCAAACTCTATTACAGGGCTACAGTAATGAAAACAGCGTCTTACTTTCATAAAAACAGAGAACACGACCAATGGAATCATATAAAAGACCCGGTTTTTAGCCCATAAACCTATGAACACCTCATTTTCGATAAAGGAGCTAAAACTATACAATGGAAAGTGGGAAGTACCCTACAACAGATGGGCACAGGACATCGCTTCCTAAGTATAACCCCAGCAGCACAGACATTAAGGGCAACATAAAATAAATGGGACCTACTGAAAGTGAGAAGCTTCTGTAAAGCAAAGGACACTGTCACTAAGACAAAAAGGCAACCTACTGACTGGGAGAAAAACTTCACCGACCCCGCAACAGACAAAGGTCTGATCTCCAAAATATATAAAGTACTCAAGAAATTTGATTTTAAAATGCTAATCAACCCAATTAAAAATGGGGCACTGAACTGAACAGAAAATTCTTAACAGAAGAAGTTCAAATGGCCAAAAGATACTTAAGGTCTAGCTCAACTTCCTTAGCGATCAGGGAAATGCAAATCAAAACAACTTTGAGATATCATCTTACACCTGTCAGAATGGCTAAAATCAAAAACACCAATGATAGCCTTTGCTGGAGAGGTTGTGGAGAAAGGGGTACCCTAATCCATTGCTGGTGGGAATGCAAACTTGTGCAATCAATTTGGAAATCAGTGTGGCGGTTTCTCATGAAATTTGGTATCAACCTACCCCTAAACCCAGCAATACCACTCTTGGGAATATTCCTAAGAGATGCCCTATCATATGACAAAAGCATATGTTCAACTATGTTCTTAGCAGCATTATTTGTAATAGCTAGAACCTGGAAACAACCTAGATGTCCTTCAATGGAAGAATGGATGAAGAAAGTGTGGAATACATACACATTAGAGTACTACTCTGTCATATAAAACAATGACTTCTCGAATTTTGCATGTAAATGGATGGAAATAGAAAACACTACCCTGAGTGAGGTAACCCAGACCCAAAAAGAGGATCACGGGATGTACTCACTCATAAATAGTTTCTAGCCATGAATATAGGTCACAGAGTCTATAATTTGTGGTCCTAAAGAAGCTAAATGAGAAGGTGATACCAAAGATAAAAATATAGTTATTATCCCTGCTATGGGAAATAGATAAGATCGCTGGGCAAAAAATTGGGACCTTGGGGGTGGGGTCAGATAGGGGTACGGAGAGATGGGGAGAGAAAAGTGAGAAAGGGAGGATGGGGGAACTTGGGGAAACGGGATGATTGGGGATAAAACATGGTTGGATAGAGGAGAGGGAATCCACATAACTTAATTAAGGAAACCACCATAGGTTTGGTAAGAGACATGATCCTAGAGTGGCGCCCAGGTGCCCAGGGCAATGTCCCCAGTTAGTTACTTGGGCAGCTGATGATAAGGAACCTGAAATAACCCTATCCTATAGCCATACTGGTGAATATCTTGCATAGCACCATAGAACCTTCATGTAGCAATGAATGGAGATAGAGACAGAGACCCACACTGGAGCATCTAAGCTCCCAAAGTCCCAATGTGGAGCAGAAAAGAGGGAGAACATGAGCATGGAAATCAGTACCACCCGAGAGGTGCGCCCATCTACCGAGAAAGTGGGGCTGATCTATTGGGAGCTAATCAAGGCCATCTGGACTGTGATTGAAAAAGAATGGGATAAAACCTGACTCCCCGAACATGGCAGACAATGAGGGCTGATGAGAAGCCAAGGACAATGGCATTGGGTTTTGTTCCTTCTTCATGTTCTGGCTTTGTGGGAGCCTAGCCAGCATGGATGTTCACCTTCCTAGACCTGGATGGAGGGGAGAAGGCCCTAGACTTTCCACAGGGCAGGGAACCCTGACAGCTCTTCAGACTGGGGAAGGATGGGGAGAGGAGTGGGAAGAATAGGGAGAGGGGCTGGAGGAAGGGGAGGGAAATGTGAGGCTGGGAGGAAGCAGGGATTTTTCTATTCAATAAAAAATAAATAAAAATAAAAATGAAAAAATCATTGCCATTGTTCTTGAATTCTCAGTAGTCCTCATTGTTCCCTATGTTCAGCGAGTCCAATTTTATCCTAGGCTTTTTCACACACAGGACAGCTGGCCTTGGTGGGTTCCCGATAGAACATCCCCATTGTCTCAGTGTGTGGGTGCACCCCTCACTTTCCTGAGTTCCAACTCGTGCTCTCTCTCCTTCTCCTCCGGATTTGGAACTTGAGATTTCTTTCCAGTGCTCCAAGGCCGGTCTCTGTCTCCTTTCATCGCCTGATGAAGGTTAATATTCAGGAGGATGCCTATAGGTTTTTCTTTGAGTTCTACTCATTTAGCTTCTCTAGGATCACTAATTATAGGCTCAATGTCCTGTGCTTATGTCTAGAAACCAAATATGAGGGAGTACATCCCATTTTCCTTTTTCTGGGTCTGGCTTACCTCACTCAGGAGAGTGTTTTCTATTTCCATCCATTTGTATGCAAATTTCAAGAAGTCCTTGATCACTTAAGGTCATGCTCAACTTCATTAACTATCAGGAAAATGCCAATCAAGACAAATTTAAGATACCATCTTCCACCTGTAGAATGGATACAATGAAATACACCAATGATAGCCTTTGCTGGAGAGGTTGTGGAGAAAGGGGTGCACTCATCCATTGCTGGTGGGAATGCTAACTTGTGCAACCACTTTGGAAAGCAGTTGGCAGTTTCTCAGAAAATTCGGGATCAAACTATCCCTGGAGCCAACAATACCACCCTTGGGAATATACCCAAGAGAGCCTAATTATACAACAAAAGTATAAGCACTACTATGTTCATAGCAGCATTGTTTGTAATAGCCAGAAACTGGAAAAAACCTAGATGCCCTTCAATCAAAGAATGGATGAAGAAATTAGGGAATATATACATATTGGAGTACTACTCAGTAGTAAAAGATAAATTCCAATATTACAATCCATCTGTTTTTACTGTGATTTAAACACACACATACAAGTTAATGCACACTCACTGATGATATTTCAACTTAGGGGGTTATTCTGGGGTTGTCAAAAGCCTTATCTCTAGAGGGGATCTTAGAAGGCCATGTTGTGACCCCAAGTAAGATTTTGTCAGGTGAGGAGATGGTGACTGCACTGTGGCATGTCCCTAGGAACTATGGGTGCCTTGTCCTATAGTCAGACTGATGACTACCTTGAATATCACCATAGAACTTTTGTTTGGCAGTCTATGGAGTTAAAGACAGGGCCCACATCAGAAAACAAAATGGAGCTTCCAAGCTCCAGGTGAAGTGCAGAACAATTGAGAATACTAGCAAGGAATTCAGGAAAACCATGGCATGATCCGCACACTGCGACCCTGTGCCTGAGCTAATGGCAGCTCAACAAAACCAGCAGGCCTGGGAATAAAAAAGCATGGGATCAAACTGGCAGGTCTGAATGTGGCTGACAATTGGGGCAGACTGAGAAGCCAATGATCATGGCACTGGCATTTGTCTGCACTGCATAGAAAGGTTTTTTGTGATCCAATTCTATGTGGATGCATACCTTCTTACATCTGGATGGATGAAGAGTGGGCTTGACTTCCAACAGGTCATGGTACCCTGAACTCTATTTGGATTGGAGTTGGAATGGAGAGTTTTAGTGGGGCAGAGAGAAGAATGTGG
>JABTXL010016168.1:0-27759 GCA_025134845.1 Neodon shergylaensis | reverse complement strand
TTTTAATAGGAGAGACAAGAGATGCATGATCGTGTATAAAATAAAGCTGAGTGTGCTGATGTATCAAGAGAGTTGCCAAATGTGGTTGGTGGAAGCACTGGGCAGGTGTTGAAGTAAGGCCACTTGTATGTCTCCTGACTGCTCAGCCCAGAAATAACCATACAGAAATCATATTATTTGCAATGCCGTGTGGCCAATAGCCAGAGCATATTTGTGGCTAACTCATATCCTTATCTAACCCATCTCTATTAATCTGTGTATCGCCACGTGGCTTTGGATTAACAGCTAAAGTTCTGGCATCCATCTCTGGAGGAGCTACATAGCTTCTCTGTGGCTTAGCTCTTCTTTCTCCCAGCATTCAGTTTAGTTTTCCCTACCTAGCTCTGTTTCCAATAACTTGCTAAGGCCCATACAGTTCCTTTTTAACAACATGCAGAGGGGAATCCCACATCATCACGTATTCGCTGTGCCATCTTTCTATGCCCTTATTCTGGGATTTGTTTGGCCCCAAGAGATGTGTGTTGGGTTGGAATGTTTTGTTGTGGGAATGACAGTCATGGGATAAGAACACAGATCCCAGTGGGGTCATCTCTTCATGTGTATATTAGACACATATGCGCCCCCCTCTCCTGGAATGTGAAGCTGCAGGTGCTCTCTCTGGCTCCACACCAGGACCTGATTAGGAGCAATGGGCCCCTCTCTCACTGTTCTTTGGTCTCTACAGAGGAATCTTCCTCTGCATTTGTAGGGCTCTGATCTACAGGCCTACTTTGTGTGGCCAGGCATTTTCAGTTTCTCAGGACTATACTAAGAGCCTGACTGCATTCTGTGGTTGTACCCAGGGAGTCTTTCTCACCAGCTCCACCTCACACACACCCCAATGAATCTACCTTCCTTCTAGGTCCTGTATATGTCCCTAATACAGCATCTACCTTGGTGCTTATAATCCCAGCACCAGAGTTCCCAGTTCCTCTTTGAGTAGAAGGATGTTGTCTCAGGGTTTCTGTCACTGGGACAAAACACCATGAAAAATAGAAGTTGAGAGGAAAGGTTTTATTTTATGTACACTTCAACATTGCTGTTCATCACTCAAGGAAGTCGGAACAGGAACTCAAACAGGGAAGGTTCACAGAAGCAGTATCTTATGAGGAGGCCATGGAGGAGAGCTGCTTACTGGCTTGCTTCCCATGGCTTACTCAGCCTGCTTTCTTATAGAACCCAGGACCACCAGCCTAGGAAGGGCACCTTATACTGTAAGGTGGGCTCTTGACCGTTGATGAATAATTGAGAAAATGACTTAGAGTTGGACCTCATGAAGGCATTTCCTCAACTGGGGCTCCTTCCTCTCTGATGACTCTAGCCTGTGTCAAGATGACACACAAAACCACCCAGTACACATGTTATCTGTCCTCTGGACACTCTTGCTGTGGGGATTCACATCCTCCATCTCTCCGCAGTGCCTCTACAATCCACAAACTTTCCTAATACAAGGCTGTACTACAGCCAGTCTATCTGTCCATCCTAGGTCACACCAGACTTCTGTATGTGTGTCCTCAGTACACAGCCCTGTTTACCCATCTTCTCTATCGCAAAGTCCAGATTCCCCCCTTACCGGTACTCAGTTTAGAAAGAGGCTTTAACACTTCCTGCTGCACCCCTTTTCTAGAGTCTGCCATATCTACAAGCAGTCACAGCATCAAAAGCAGATCATGCCTTGGCCACATTCTCACAGGTCATGTACTCTAAACCCACAACATACACCACCATGCTAATGCCACCCTGATGTGTCCTCCCTGCCGGAACTCAGGCATAACCCTCTCTATAGGCTTTCCACACTGCCTCTCCTCCAATCACTCTTGGGCTAACACAGCCCATTGCTCCCTGCATGCTCTGAAGCCTGCATCCTATGTCTACCCCTAACCTGGCCTGGTGCATTTACTGAGAATCCTTTGCCTCTCCTGCCTGACCTGAGAGGATCGATCAATATGCCTCTTGTGCATCTCAGGCATAGTTGTAGGATCAGAGAAGAAGCCTCTTTCTAATGGGCATGGGATGAGCTCTTGTGTTTCCTTTGAAACAGTTGGACCTGTGTCAGGAGGACTCCTAGTAGCATAACTGTGCCATTGAAAGGAGGGACAGTGAACAGACCTGGGGGTAGCCTAGGTCACTGGTCACACTCCCCTCTGATGAATGCTCAGAAAGTAGTCTTTTTGTATTTGTTGCAGTACAAGAGTGAACTTGTAGATTTGGGGGAAACTCTGTTTTTGTTGTGAACAGTCTTCTCACTGGGGACTTGTCCTGTCTCTGTTCTTATGTGTTTGTTCCCACAGGGTCGAGTTAAGGTGAGGATGGTACAATGTGACAATAGAGAAGAATATATGTCTGAGCGAGGATTGCCGTGGGTCTTGAGAAACTTTTGTGACTTGTGGAGTAGTAAAGATGACTCAGGGTTTGATCCCTTTCTTTCTTCTTCTGTTAAATATTTTCTCAATAATGGACAACCACACCTTACTGACCCCCAAAAAGGACATGAAATATTTTGAATACACAACTCTTTATTGCTGAAGGGATAAGGTGTCGCAGCTATTAGAAGGTGTCAGTGACACCTGAAGATCCTGTCTTCATCTGGATCCTGGACAGGATGATGCTTCAGGACTCCTATAAAAGTTTTACTGCAAGGTGTCCTGGCCATCAGCAGATGCACACTGGAGAATCTGAGACTGCTGATGTTTCCTGTATTGGGCTCTTCTTTTCTTAAACCAGCTCTGCAATAACATGGTGAAAGAGATTGCTTTAGTGTATTCAACAGTCAGTATCACAAGTGGAAAAAACAACTCTGTGTAACAGTAAATGCCAGTGAGGCTTTAGATTGACCAGACTTTTCTAACCAAGGACACACAAAATCCTATGCAACCCCAGCCATGGAAGTCGGAATTTAGAACAACCGGAAATGGGAAATTAGTTAGGGAGTACCTTTCCTTTCTTATGTCCTTTCAAAGAAATGGGAAAATATGACTCTAAGAAAGAGACCAGGGACAGTAAATCAGGATATGGAGAAGTCCAGATAGCAAAAGGTCTTCAGTGATTACAATCTACACACGATCTGCCAAGGACAAAATACCTCATCATTCCCTTGAATTATCTGGCTTACTTGAACTACAGCTTAGAATAAATATATCTCCTGTGACTCCCTGGAAAGTCACACCCCAGTGTATGCATTCTTGTCTATGTAATCCTCATGATATATGATTATAATAGAGCAGGAGGGAGAGCTCTTATTTGGCCTTGAATCAATGTTAACAAAGGCCAAATGGGTCCCAGTTCTGGTTTCGATTAAATAGGTGCAGGAACAGCTGAAGCAACTGCCATAGATCCCTCAACTTTGATTTTTGGAGATTATCCTATGATTTATGAACTAAGTTGAAGAGTCAGAAAGCTGACTATATTACCGATTTCTTTTCTGTATGACCATGTTCACTGTTATCCATAAAGATCTACAAAAATGCATGGAACTTACTGAGTGACTGTGCAGGTTTCTGTGTCCTCCCATAGAGAACTCTTATCTCCTATGCACAGGAAAGGAAGCAGATGGGAAGTGATAGGCCAGGTGCTCCTAGGCAGACTGCTATTCTGCACAAGCTACTACTGCAGGTAGGGAGCTCTCTTACATCAAGACGGCCCTGATCTATGCTGAAGGAAGTTAGCATGAATAACACTCTGCACTGCCTTTCCCCTTTCTCATTTACTATAGAGCAGTCAGTTTCTCTGGGCTCATGGCCTCAGCTTTTATCCCATGTTCTAAACATTAGTCTTTACTGTCTGGAGGAATGAATTCATTTGAAAATAAGATAGCTACAGCTCTTACTTAAAGTGAGCTCTATCTTTTCCCACATTCCAAAAAACACACATCTTCAACATAGTCTCCTTTAAACGAAAAGAATACTTTCAGTTTTCAAGTTAGTCAACAGAAGACACACTTGTCTGTGGCTTGGCACCTTTGCTTTTTATATATGTACAAACACATAAAAACTTGCAAAGGTGTGTGATATACATGTGTATCTATGTGCAAATGCATACTCATGATTGCAGAGGACTGAGATCAGAGTCAAGCATCTTCCTAGCTTGCTCCCCACATGATTTACATTGGCAGGGTTGTCCCTGAACCTCAGCTCAGCAACTGAGCTAATCTAGGTTTCCCTAAGGATCCGCAGTCTCTGCCTCCTGAATAAGAGATTATGACTACAGGTGAGCTGACACTTGCTAAACTTTATGCTGAGGGTCGCACCTCAGATCCTCAGACTCGTGTGGCAAGACCATTTTATCCTTTGGGCCCTCTCCTCAGTACCAACCTGCATTTTGACTTTCAATAACATCCCCTGATCACATTCTCTTTACTCGATTAACTTAAATGAGCTCAATGTTATTCTTTTTAATTAATTATTTATTTATTAAAGATTTCTGCCACCTCCCTGCCACCGCCTCCCATTCCCCTCCCCTTCCCCCAATCAAGTCCCCCTCCCTTGTCAGCCCAAAGAGCAATCAGGGTTCCCTGCCCTGTGAGAAGTCCAAGGACCACCCACCTCCATCCAGGTCTGGTAAGGTGAGCATCCAAACTGCCTAGGCTCCCACAAAGCCAGTATGTGCAGTAGCATCAAAAATCCATTGCCATTTCTTTTTTTTTAAATTGTAACAAAATTAAGTCTTTAAAGATGTCAGCCCCATACATCTCATAACACTGACATGACTATTTTGGCATTGTTTTTAGATAATCTAAACACAGCATGGGGGAACATGAAGGTTCAACTTTGCTGCTGTCTACATCGGCTTTCCACAAACTTACAAAGGTGGAGGGCCAATCATGTGCACTTGTGAGTGTCTTCCCACATGACACTTGGATAAATTAAACACAGGTTAGTTATGAAACACTGAATTTCTCTCTGGTCTCACTTAATCCACACTTATAACTAAGTGCTTATTTGTTGAAACTCGGCCCTGTTTTTCTCCTACTGCTTGCTACATCAATTAGAATGTCCCCAAGGTCACTTAGAGTCCTACTACAACAGTACACGTAAGTACCCTGAAATGACCTGAGTGTCCAGACTTCAGTATTAATCACTTTACACATACCAGTAAACATTAATGTTTTTCTATATGCATGACCGTATAATACTCAATGTTGTCTATGTATATGATGTTCACATACTGCTTATGAGTAGTCTGTGAATCTCAAATGGCTGAAAGACACTTGAGGAAATGTTCAACATTCTTAGTCATCAGAGAAATGCAAATCGAAACAACTCTAAGATTCCATCTTACACCTGTAAGAATGGCCATGATCAGAACACTGATGACAATTTATGCTGGGGAGGATATGGGGTAAAAGGAACATTCCTGCATTGATGGTGGGGGTGTAAACATGTACAGCTGCTTTGATAATAAGTATGGCGATTTCACAGAAAATTAGAAAACAATCCACCTCCAGACCCAGCAATACCACTGTTGGTTATATACCCCCAAAACACTCAATCATATCACAAGAACATCAGCTCAAATATGCTCATAGCAGCATTATTCGTAAGAGCCAGAACCTAAAAACAACCTAGATGGCCCTCAACCAAAGAATGGATGAAGAAAATGGACATTTGTACCATCGCTGACTTCAAACTCTATTACAGAGCTACAGTATTGAAAACAGCTCGGTATTGGCATAAAAACAGAGAAGTCATCCAATGGAATAGAATAGAAGACCCGGACTTTAACCCACAAACCTATGAACATGTGATTTTCGATAAAGGAGCTAAAAGTATACAATGGATGAAAGAGAGCATCTTCAACAAATTGTGCTGGCAAAACTGGATGTCAATCTGTAGAAGAATGAAAATAGATCCATATCTATTACCATGCACAAAACTCAAGTCCAAATGGATTAAAGACCTCAATATCATTCCGAACACACTAAACCTGCTAGAAGAGAAAGTGGGAAGTACTCCACAACACATGGCACAGGAGACCACTTCCTACGTATAACCACATCAGCACAGACATTAAGAGCATCATTGAATAAATGGGACCTCTTGAGACTGAGAAGCTTCTGTAAAGCAAAGGACACTGTCACTAAGACAAAAAGGCAACCCACTGACTGGGAGAAGATCTACACCAACCCCGTAACTGACAAAGGTCTGATCTCCAAAATATATAAAGAACTCAAGAAACTAGACCGTAAAAGGCTAATCAACCCAATTATAAAAAGGTGCACTGAGCTGAACAGAGAATTCTCAACAGAAGAAGTTCAAATGGCCAAAAGACACTTAAGGTCATGCTCAGCTTCCTTAGTGATCAGGGAAATGCAAATCAAGACAACTTTAAGATACCATCTTACACCTGTCAGAATGGCTAAACTAAAAAACACCAATGATAGCCTTTGCTGGAGAGGATGTGGAGAAAGGGGTACACTCATCCATTGCTGGTGGGAATGCAAACTTGTGCAACCACTTTGGAAAGCAGTGTGGTGATTTCTCAGGTAATTTGGGATGAACCTACCCCTGGACCAAGCAATACCACTCTTGGGAATATACCCAAGAGATGCCCTATCATACAACAAAAGTATATGCTCAACTATGTTCATAGCAGCATTGTTTGTAATAGCCAGAACCTGGAAACAATCTAGATGCCCTTCAATGGAAGAATGGATGAAGAAAGTATGGAATATATACATATTAGTGTACTACTCAGCAGTAAAAAACAATGTCTTCTTGAATTTTGCATGTAAATGGACGGAAATAGAAAACACTATCCTGAGTGAGGTAAGCCAGACCCAAAAAGAGGAACATGAAATGTACTCACTCATACTTGTTTTCTAGCCATAAATAAAGGACATTGAGCCTATAATTCGTGATCCTAGAGAAGCTAAATAAGAAGGTGAACCCAAAGAAAAACATAAAGGAAATGAAAGGAGAAAGAGACAGAGACCCACATTGGAGCACCGGATTGAAATCTCAAGGTCCAAATCAGGAGCAGAAGGAGAGAGAGCACGAGCAAGGAACTCAGGACTATGAGGGGTGCATCCACACACTGAGACAATGGGTATGTTTTATCGGGAACTCACCAAGGCCAGCTGGCCTGGGTCTGAAAAAGCCTGGGATAAAACCAGACTTGCTGAACATAGCGGACAATGAGGACTACTGAGAACTCAAGAACAATGGCAATGGGTTTTTGATCCCACTGCACGTACTGGCTTTGTGGGAGCTTAGGCAGTTGGGATGCTCACCTTACTAGACCTGGATGGAGATGGGTGGTCCTTGGACTTCCCACAGGGCAGGGAACCCTGATTGTTCTTCGGGCTGACGAGGGACGGGGACTTGATTGGGGGAGGGGGAGGGAAATGGGAGGCGGTGGTGGGAGGAGGCAGAAATCTTTAATGAATAAATAAATAAATAACAAAAAAAGAAAATGGACATTTGCACAGCAGTAAAAAAATAATGACATCTTGAAATTTGCAGGCAAATGGATGGATCTAGAAAACACCATATTGGGTGATGTAACTCAGACCCACAAAGACAAATATAATATATACTCACTCGTAAGTGGTTTTTAGTCATAAAGCAAAGGAAACCAGCAATCCCAGAGAACCGAGACAACAAATAGGACCCTCTGAGGGGTATAAATGGATCTACATAGGAAGGAGAAAAAGACAAGATCTCCTGAGTAAAGTGGGAGTGTGGGGTTCACAAGAGAGTGTAGTCGGGAAGAAGGGAAAGGGAAGGGGGAGCAGAGAAAAATATATAGCTCAATAAAGAAAATCAAATATGATAAAAATGATAAAAATTAGAAATGAGCTTTTTTAGATTTTTTTCAGTTAAGAGACTATGCTGTCTCAAATAATGGGAAAGAACACTTAATGGGTGACCTTCCATTTTTACTTCTGGACAACTTCAAGACTCAGTGCTCAGTTACTATTATAACCCAGACAAGGACACCTCTCATCCACGCATGCTTTTCATAATGGGTACAAGAACATGGACCATGACCTGAAGCAGAGTGACCTGCCCAAAGCCTTTTCGTATTTTCTGACCGACACTCTGGATTCTCCCAGGAACAAGCACTTTGCAACGTCCTTCCTGAGAAAAGAAGATGGAAATTGGAGCTATTAGTGAATTACAGCATTTCAGCTTGGCAAGATGAATAGACTTCTGGAGATGCATCACAGGCCAACACAAAACTATGTAGAGATAGTGAGCTCTAAAGTAGGAAAGCAGCTTTTCATTGATCTTCATTTTATTGGAAAAATAACCACATTAATTGACACAAGGTAAATATGCTATACTAGTAGAGGGATTGCTTAGAAACCACTAGGTCTTGAGTACAATTCCCATTATAAAACAGAGTCAACAAGAAGAGGTTAAGAATGAGGGAAAAAAAAACAAAAAGGAAACTTAAAGAAGAAATTGAGAGGCACCAACCAGTTTCTAGAATCCACACTGCATATATATATGTGTATGTATATATGTATATGTATATATACATATATACATACACATATATATATATAATTTTGACCCCCCAAACATACTTCACATACCCAGCAACTAAACAAAGACCTCATGCTTTGGCTCAAAGCAGATAGCGCCCATAGTGTGAAGAACACACACTTCTAATGAGATGCTGATGGATGGGAGCTGGAACAGCTACTGAAACAAGTCACATAACTTATGATCTCGTCGGGGTACTTAGTTTTTTCAAAAACATCTTCCAACTCATTCAGCTGCCTGGGTGTGAGACCAAACTGGATCCGTGGCCTTGTGCGCCGGACCTGTGGCACTCTGGCAGCAGCCACGTTCTCCTGCTCCTTCAACTGTGGATTTCTGTACCCTTGGTGGCTCCCATGGCTCTCATGCCTGATGTCATCACCAACGTAGTTGAAGTTAACAACGTGGGTCGCATCATCCTCGTGGTGTGGGATGCCCTGGTTCTTTGGTTTGTCGGAACCTTTTAGAGAACCTTCACCATAGATGACACTTTCTGTTGCTGCAGTGGCCTCCTGTTCAATATCAAGGCTCACCTCAATCTCATTTTCATCCAGTTTGTAGAAATTGGGGTCCACATGTTGGGATTGGAAAGCCATGATGAGACCTAAAAGAGAGTAGTGTCATCTTCATAAATGCTTTGTGGGTTGAAATGACTTTGCAGCCTGTGGGTTTTTAGCAAGTTTCACATCTGTCCTCTTTCCATCCCACAATCCCTATAGGAGATACGTGCCAAGTGAAAGAAGCTCTAGGGAGCATGTGCTGAATGTAACCAAATTGGAATCCAACCAAGTCCACCAAAGCCTTGAGGAATGATGTGAGGAGCAAGAAAGCTGTTGCAGGTGCACAGGTAGTGACAAGGACAAGCATTTACACCGAGCACATGGCCTCTGGATGAACCTCTGGAGAACTCTAGCTTCTGTATCTCACTGGGTGCACACTACAAGATCTGGGAATTAAGTGGACATGGTTATGTCAGCTAGTGTTTGTCCCAAATTCCTTGAGAGGACACTGAAAACACACCAACACTGTCCTCCACCTGCAGCAGTGTCATGCTTGTGAAGTGGAGTTTATGTAGCATTCTGGGGGGACAAGTCACTGCAAAACAGTTGATGTAACCATTGAAACAGTGAAAATGTTCCAGATGGTTGACTGTGACTCCCCATCAGAGTCACTGTACGATATCCTGCCCAGTACTTCTCATGTCTGACTAGGCTGACACTGTGTGGGTCTCTGCCCTTTTCACAGTGTCAGCAAACTCCTGAAGCTTGAGAGTGCTCGAGAACAGTATTGAGCTGAGAAAGCACCATATATACAATAAGTAAACAAAAGTGAAATAACTTCAGGCTAGCTTCCATTCAAACAATTAATATTCTCAAAGAAATTTCCTCAGTGTGCTGAGATGTTGGAAAATATCAAGAGGATATCGTTAAGAAAATGTAATTCTTCACCCAGCGACTGATGGAAACAGATGCAGAACTACAATCACTGACCTAGGCAATCTACCCATATTTTACAGTTGTGTAAATTATGGTCTTGGTCTTCTGGTGGGGCTCCTAACAGTGGGGATGTCTCTGACCCTGTGATCTGCTTTGGGAATCTTATCCTCCTACTGGATTGTATTATTCAACCTTAATAAGAGATGACGTGCCTAGTCTTACTGCAACTTGATATGCCACAGATGGCTGACATACATGGGAGACCCGCCCTTTTCTGAAAAGAGAAGAAGTAGATTGGGGAAAAGGCAGGTTAGTAGAAGGGTCTGGGAAGAGAAAAAGAATGGAGAGAAAATGTGATTGGGAAAATAATTAATTAATAAAAAGAAAACTAGGGTTTAACATTGCTTTTAAAAATTAATATTAAGGGGATGGCTTAAAGGTTAAGGGCACTGCCTGTTCTTCTAGAAGTCCTGAGTTCAATTCCCATGAACCACATGGTGGCTCACAATCATCTATAATGAGATTTGGTGCTCTCTTCTGGCGTGAAGGCATGCATGCTGGTAGAACTCTGTACACATGAAAAATAAACCAATCTAAAAATTAATATTAAATTTATTGAAGTTACATGTTAAGAAATCACAAATTGTGATTTACAGATTTTTTAAAAATCTTTTATAAACAGAAGATCATTATTAGTTGGTATGCTTGTACTTATGCATGCCTACAGGGAGCACTGGATCTCCTGAAACTCAACTTATAGATAGATGGTTACCAAGGTGGATCCTGGGAACTGTACTCTGGTCCTCTGAAAGAAACAACAAAATCTCTTAGCCATTTAGTCGTCTGTCTACTCACCTCACACAAATGCAAACTTTTTCTATCTTCCTTTTAATTGTAGAATCCTAGAGCGCTGTGACATCAGGACAGCTAGCAAGATTCCTAAGGAAGTTGTACTGCAAATATTTTGACTTATGAATGTAAAAATCAACATCCGTAAACACAAAATCATTGTCAAATACCCGTAGAGTTAGTAGCTAAGTAAATTAGGATTCCTTCTAATTGTTGAATTTATTTGTTATGTGAGTATGGACCTATACCATTTTGTACATGTCACAACACATGTTTGGATGTCAGAAGACAACTTTGGAAAATCAGTTCTCTCTTTCCATCATGCACATCCCAGAGATCAGGTCATCCGTGGTGCAGCAGATCCTTCTGTTTATGTGCTCCTTTCATTGGTAAATGAATAAAGAAACTCCCTTGGCATTTTGATAAGACAGTACTTAGGTAGGCAAGGAAGACAGAACTGAATGCTGGGAGGAAGAAAGCAGAGTGAGAGAAACGCCATGGAACTGCCACCAAAAATAGATGTGCTGTACCTTTGATGGTAGGCCAATACCTCATGGTGATACACAGATTAATAGAAATGGATTAAATTAATATAAGACTTAGCCAATAATCCTGGCCAGTGGTGGCATACAACTTTAATCCCAGCACAGGGGAGGCAGAGGCAGACAGATCTCTGTGATTTCAAGGCCAGCCTGGTCTACTAGAACTAGTTCCAGGACAGGCTCCAAAGCTACAGAGAAACCATGTCTCGAAAAAACAAAAAAGAAAGGTAGCAAATAAGAAGTTAAAGCTAATGGGCCTATCAGTGATTTAATTAATACATTTTCTGTGTGGTTATTTCAGGGCTAATCTAGCTAGGTAGCCAAGAAGAACAAGCATCCCCCCTTATAACAACCAGGCTTGCCAGGAAGCATCTTTACCACTGAATCATTGCAGAAAACCACTCCCATGGCTTTATTTTTATGTATAAGGAGTGAGATATAGTCATGATCCCATAACAGTATGCTTGATCAAAATCTTCAAACAACATTAAAAATACTTTTACCCGGATAAGGTGGCACAAATCTTTTTTACCAGCACTTGGTGCATAGAGACAGCTGAATATCTTTAAATTAAAGGCCAGCCTAGTCTGCAAGAGCAAGATCCAGAGCAAGCTCCAAAAACTACAGAGAAATCCTTCTCGAAAAACAACAAAAAAAAATCTTTGAATATTCAACTTACTGGACATTGAACCCTACATACACTATAGGGGTTCATAAATCTTAACAGTTTTCCCCAAGAATTCTTGACCTGAGTATATCCCATCAAATCCCTCCTAAACACCCTATCAGAAGAAAGGGTAGAATATCCACTCTGAAGACAATACTATCCTTCCTGAAGTTGTATTACACCCTTTTTAATATACTGTGTGTTTTTATAAAGATGAGTTCTTTTGTAGATTTGAACCATAAAAATAAAAAGGCAGAGCCTATGAGCCTGCATCCTGCTAATGCCAGAAGCTGAGGTCTTCAAGGGCGATGCCTCACACAGAAAAGCCCCTAATATCTGCATCGTGTGAGCATCAGCAGAACAGGACACACTCAGCTTCCTTTTCACTCACTGCTAGGAAATCCTTGGATTCTAACCTTTGAGAAGGAAACGAGGGGGAAAGACAGAAGAATGGGCATAAAAGCAGTGGAAAGGGCAGGCTGCTGTGAAGCAGGGAGATGGTTGACAGCGGGAGGTGGCACATGGTGCCCAGCTCCAAAGCCTGAGCTTTGTGTCTTAGGACCCTAGACGACTGTCTGATTATCAGTTGCACTGGCCTCCTGTATTGACGCTTCACCTACTCCTTTTGCCTCTAGCAACATCTTACTCTCAGCTGCTGTTGCGAAACACACTTTTTCTAAGGAAACAACACACATTTACTACTGCAGAAAGGAATCCTGCCCCAGACAGAAGGAACAACAATACCAGAGTCCACCTGGTGAACAAATCGCTTTTACCAGAATTCCTTACAGGAATATGGGTGAGGGGTTGCTTACAGGAGAGAAATGACTCCAAGTCAGCTTTGTCACCAAAGCCTACCTCGGTAAGACTGAGGGCTCACCAAATCTGGAAACCTGAGCCACACTGTGCAGTCCACAGACAGGATAGCAGGCTGCAGTCTTTCCAGAAAGATCAGCTCCTCTGAGCCTCTTCCAGGCATCTCACCTGGTCTCTGCTCCTGCTGAACAGTTCCACTGGTCCATTCCAGACTGTTCTGCTGGTTTCAGACTGACTCCCAGCTGTCTTTACTATTCATCTACTCTTGGGAGGGCGTGGCCTACTGAATCCAATCAGTTTGGGGCTCTTCCTGAAGTTACTCACAATTGATTACTCCTTCTTAAAGAGCATTTATGCTGGACTGAATGCTTTAACCCTAGAGGACACTGCTAAGGAACTGCAGTAACAAGAGACAATGACAGAAATGTGCACTTGAGCAACATGTCATGCTCCTCATGACACTCTCCCCGTGAAGTCACATGATGCTTGGAAATCCATATGGCCTTATACCTTTCATGTACCTGGGGACATAGCAGAGCAGGCCACAAAAGAACTTCTGTCATCTTCGTTAAACATACATGTTTCTGACACATTTTGGATATAACAGAGTTTGTTGTTGTTTCCGGGCAACTAATCAGGTCATATTTACAGAACAAGACAGTTGGGGTGCAGAAGAAGGCACAGGGGTAGGGATACACTTCCCTGAGTTCACAAAACGATCCCAGGCCACAGACCACCTAAAAGTGTGAAGAGGCCAATGTTGGCCAATGATCTAGAATTTCCCTAGGATTTCATTTGAGGAATTTGCAGGCAGAATTGTGGTAGACATTGACTGTAGTGCCACTGAGTCCATCTGACCTGGCACAGAGAGAACTGCTTTCTATATGATTCTAAAGCAGTGGTTCTAAACCTTCCTGATGGTTCAACCCTTTATACAGTTCCCCATGTGGTGGTGACCTACAAACATAAAATTTTTTCTTGCTACTTCATGACTGTAATTTATTATTGTTATGAATTATAATGTAAATATCTGACATGCAGGATATCTGAGAAGCAACCCCAAGTGGGTCACAACTTGTTGAGAACCACTATTCTAAGCAATGGTGTATTTCATCTGAGTTGTATGCACCTGGTTTTCCTCAAGCTAACCTCGGGGAATTGGGGTGCATCTGGCACCTACAACACCACAGTCCACTTCAAAGTTCCACATCCCTAATCAAATACATATTTGATGCTGCCTATTTGTGCTCATGGCACATTTACAATAAGTTTAGGAGCCACAAGTACTGTTGTTGTTTCAGAAGAAGCCAGTAGTTTTCTGGGTACTGCCGACAGTCTCCAGTTCAAATGTTTTCTAATCCACACCTAGATAACTACCCTTCAGTTCTCATTGCAAAACACAGTAAAAATGTGTACTTGAGAAAAATATAGTTTGCTTTCCTTGTTTCTGTGAGATGTGTGAATATTTAATTTATTAAGGGATTATTTATTTCTAAGCCAATGCAAGGGGAAATCCTTTAAGAGAGTTGATGCACTCAATAAGTACTTGCAATCACATATAGGAACTATCTAGTACGTATTATGTATGTGCTACTAAACAAACATAACTGGAGAAACAGATTGTATAGCTGTCCTTCCAAGTGTTAAATTAAATATAAATACATAAACAAAAGCCAATGGTACACTAGCACTTCTGTACAAAGACACACAAACAATGAATATGTGTGGAAAAACCTATTCAGATTTCCTTGGATGCTAATAGGAAATTTTCTGTAATCTGTAGACTGTATATTAGGTGAGGGATCAAGGCTGTATTTGAATGTCTTCTAAGCCCATCTGAGGGTATGAAATACTTTGTATTTGGCCAGTAGGATTTCTTCCATTAGAGGTTTATGCTTGTGATGTAGACAATAAGAATCCCTTTAGGGAAAAGAGGGCCTACATGGCCAGTGACTGTAGATAGCACAGATTCTGATGTGGGAAGGAAAGACTATGGCAGGGTGGGACAGATGGAGAAGGGAAGGCTTTACAAGGAGCATTGACGGGTTTAAGACTAGAAACAAAAAGGATTGAGGATGACAAGATGGGGAAAAGGGACATAAACCGAGAACAGAACCTGGGATATCCAATGGGGCGACTTCTGTATCTCAAATTCTGCAATGAATGTTCAAGTTGTCTTCAACAAATCCTGCCAGAAAGTATATCCGTGTCAGTAGGGGTTCAAGAATAGGGTTCCATTTAGATGAGATCTCTCCTACAATGTCATAGAACAAAAAGACCCCTTTGTCACCAAAAAAGGCTTCCAAGAACAAGGAATCTGGCACTGATACCCACACGAGGTAAAGCTACAAGAGGAAAGAGTTTGTGCCCAGAACGAGTTTATCAAAAGAAGCTTAGCATTCTAACCCATCCTCGGAGAGCCAGCCTCCCAGTTGTCTTAAGACTCCAGAGTTAAGTCCACCCTGACCAGCTTCACAGAAGCTGCCTGAAGCAACGTTTATGGAATATGATTCATGATCGATGTCAAGTATATAGTTCAGGAGTGAAGGCTCATCGTGGAAGTTTGAGTACCTGGGGTCCCAGAGGAGAGGCCCAGGAGCTCAGGGATGTCAAAATTCGAACATCACAACTACGAAAGATAAACATTGACTGAATTCTCCAGCAGTAGACAAGAGGCTCTTCTGAGGGAGCAGTGAGACAGAAATAGGGAAAGGAGCTGAGATCAGGTTCAGGGTGGGACAAAGTCAACACAGCTTGTAGTCAATTGTCCTTTTGGCCTAAACACCAAGCTACCAGGGCTCTGACTCCGACTGTGGAGGAGAAAGAGAAGTTTAGCTTCTTCTTCAGTTATGTCATGCATTTAGGGCTATAACTAAGGTCACTGTCACTACAATGAAGCCTGGTTGGGACTAGAGAGATGACTCAGTGGTTAAAAGCACTTGGTGCTCTTGCAGAAGACCCAGGTTCAGTTACCGTTACCAACATGGTGGGCCACAGCTGTCTAGAGCCCCATTTCCAGGGTATCCACTAACTTCTTCTGAGCTCCACGGACATTAGAAAGGTACATAGTACACATACATACAGGCGGCAGCCCTAACAGTCACACACATAAACTAACAGAAATAGATCTAAGAACAATGGCAACCAAAAAAAAAAAAAAAGAACAATGGCAACCCGGGAATGTGGGAATTCACAGCTTAAGAGAGGGTTAGAGTAGATTCTGGAAACCCTATTCACAGAAATCCTTTCAATAAGGAAGAATTTGGTTGACTAAAGATAATAAGACTTTGCCTACGTGAGCCCAGGCTGTGCAGACTTCTGCTGGGTGTGCACAAGGATGTGGATGCAGAGCAGACATCGGCAGTGCTAGGCTATGTGGGACGGCTCAGCTGACTTGAGTGTGAGCTTTGCTAAACCTGCACTAGGCAGACACAAACTCATAAGTTCAGAGTCCATGCCCAGTCTCAAAGAACTCAGGAGAGTCTGGATGTCAGGATTCTCCCCTCAATGACCTCAAGATAGAGAGCAGTGAGACAAAAGAACACTGTGTAGTAAAATTGGAGGAACATTCCAGTGAGTCTGAGGTGATAGACATGGCTGCTTAGACAGGACTGTGAGGGAGAGCAGGGGTAGCAGGACACATCCTGAGAGAGAGAGAGAGGAAGCTGAGAATGTTCAGGAGTAGGGTGGAGAAAGGGCTGCACTTTGATGGAGTGAAGGGAGGTAAGGAAAGGGGCAGGAGACGGGGAGACTAATATCAAGACTCAGAAGTGTGATGTCAGAAGCATGAA
The DNA here is from genome assembly GCA_025134845.1 of Neodon shergylaensis. Lineage (NCBI taxonomy): Eukaryota > Metazoa > Chordata > Mammalia > Rodentia > Cricetidae > Neodon > Neodon shergylaensis. Next base: position 11,133 of record JABTXL010016168.1, on the reverse strand, counting down.
ATGAGACAAGGAGTGGGGAATAAGGTCTGAGCCCAGCCCTTTGCTCAGGCCATGAGCTTGGTGCTTAACCCACAAACATAAGAACTAGGAACATTAGGAATATTAGGGAAATATTCTCCCAGCTCTGGAATCACAAGCTGAAAGCATGAAGTCCCAGGGCTTCTGGACTGACCCCAGGTTACCTGTGCTCCTGGCTGCTTCCTCTTTCCATTGTGTTCCATTGCTACAGCTACTATGGCAGGGCTCTCTGTTCCAGACAGGGTTTGCACTCATGGTCTCTCTGGTCATCCAGGAACAGTTCATCATACAGAAAATGAACACATTGCCGGCAATGGTGGCACATGCATTTAATTCCAGCACTCAGGAGACAGAGGCAGGCATATCTCTGTGAGTTTGAGGATATTCTGGTCTACAAGACCTAGTTCCATGACAGGTACCAAAAGCTACATAAAAAGCCTGTCTCAAAAATTAAAAAAAAATATAGAAACACAGAAAACAATCCAAAGAATCAATGAAACAAAAAGCTGGTTCCTGGAGAAAATCAACAAGATTGATAAACCTTTATCCAAACTAATCAAATGGCAGAGAGAGAATATGCAAATTAATAAGATCAGAAATGAAAAGGGGGACATAACCACATACACAGAGGAAATTCAGAGAATTATTAGATCTTTCTACAAAAGCCTGTATGCCACAAAACTGGAAAATGTAAAAGAAATGGACACTTTTTTTAGATAAATACCATATACCAAAGTTAAACCAGGACCAGGTGAACAATCTAAATAGACCGGTCAGTCACAAAGAATTAGGAGCTGTTATCAAAAACCCCCCTACCAAAAAAAGCCCAGGACCAGATGGCTTCAATGCGGAATTCTACCAGAACTTCCAAGAAGACCTAATACCTATACTCCTTAATGTATTTCACAATATAGAAACAGAAGAGTCATTGCCAAATTCCTTTTATGAATCTACAGTCACTCTGATACCAAAACCACACAAAGACTCAACCAAGAAAGAGAATTACAGGCCAATCTCACTCATGAACATCGACGCAAAAATCCTCAACAAAATACTGGCAAATCGTATCCAAGAACACATTAGAAAAATTATCCATTTTGATCAAGTAGGCTTCATCCCAGGGATGCAGGGTTGGTTCAACATATGAAAATCTATCAATGTAATCCATCATATAAATAAACTAAAAGAAAAAAAACCTGTGATCATTTCATTAGATGCTGAAAAAGCATTTGACAAAATTCAACATCCCTTTATGATAAAAGTCTTGGAGAGATTAGGGATACAAGGGTCATACATAAATATAATAAAAGCTATTTACAGCAAACCGACAGCTAACATCAAACTAAACTAAAACTGAAATGGCCCTATCCTATAGCCATACTGATGAATATCTTGCATATCACCATAGAACCTTCATCTGGCTATGGATGGAGATAGAGACAGAGACCCACTCTGGAGCACCGGACTGAGCTCCTAATGTCCCAATGAGGAGCAGAAGGAGGGAGAACATAAGCAAAGAAGTCAGGACCACAGGGGGTGCACCCACCCACGGAGACAGTGGGGCTGAACTATTGGGAGCTCACCAAGGCCAGCTGGACTGTGACTGAAAAAGCATGGGATAAAACCGGACTCTCTGAATATGGCGGACAATGAGGGCTGCTGAGAAGCCAAGGACAATGGCACTGGGTTTTGATCCTACTTCATGTTCTGGCTTTGTGGGAGCCTAGCCAGTTTGGATGTTCACCTTCCTAGACTAGTATGGAGGGGGGAGGACTTTGGACTTTCCAAAGGGCAGGGAACCCTGACTGCTCTTCAGACTGGAGAGGGAGGGGGAGAGGAGTGGGGGGAGGGGAAGAGGAGTGGGGGGAGGGGAAGAGGAGTGGAGGGAGGGGGAGAGGAGTGGGAGGAGGGGGAGGGAAATGGGAGGCTGGGAGGAGGCGGAAATTTTTTTTTCAATAAAATAAAAATAAATCAAAAATAAAAGAAAAAGAAAATGAACACAATACACACACACACACACACACACACACACTGGCTGTGGGAGGTATTGGATCTCTGGGTACCAGAGTGGGTGATGGGAAGCCAAAAGTTGCAGATTTAGAAGAGGAAAAGAACATTGGGATATCCCCAGAGAAATGTAATATCTGGGACTTCATTGGGGCACCAGCCATCATCCTGGCTCTGACCACAAAGAACCTCCATGTCCTCTTTCATGCTCAGACGGACATCCAAGTGTCAGCTGTCACTTGACTTGCAGACTCCATGGCCTGAATGTGGTGAACACAGCATTTGCCTCTGCAAAGCATGTCCTTTGGTCCTCAGCCATTGTCATGTGGGTCTAGGGCACACGAGGTTCTATGGTGATATGGGAGAAAGGCACACGCTTGACTCCAAGGAACTAACTGGGGACCTCGCCTTAGGCTCCTGGGAGCCACTCTAAGTTCAAGTCTCTTGCCAACCCTAAGGTGGCTCCTTTAACTAAGATTTGTGCTTCCCTGCGCCCCTATCCAACCTTCCTTTATCCCAATCATCCTGTTTCCCCAAGTTCCCCCCATCCTCCCCTTTTCACTTTTCTCTCCCCATCTCCCCTTACCCCCATCAAACCCCACCCCCAAGATCACAATTTTTTGCCGGCAATTTTGTCTACTTCCCATAGCCAGGAGGATAACTATATGTTTTTCTTTTGATTCACCTTCTTATTTAGCTCCTTTAGGATCACCAATTATAGACTCCGTGACCTTTATTTATAGCTAGAATCCAATTATGACTGAGTACATCCCATGTTCATCTTTTTGGGTCTGGGTTACCTCACTCAGGATAGTGTTTTCTATTTCCATCCATTTGCATGCAAAATTCGAGAAGTCATTGTTTTTTACCGCAGCGTAGTACTCTAATGTGTATATATTCCACACTTTCTTCAGAAGGACATCTAGGTTGTTTCCAGGTTCTGGCCATTACAAATAATGCTGCTATGAACATAGTTGAACAAATGCTTTTGTCATATGATCAGGCATCTCTTGGGTATATTCCCAAGAGTGGTATTGCTGGGTCCAGCGGTACGTTGATCCTGAATTTCCTGAGAAACCACCACACTGATTTCCAAAGTGGTTGCACAAGTTTGCATTCCCACCAGCAATGGATGAGGGTACCCCTTCCCCCACAACCTCTCCAGCAAAGGCTATCATTGGTGTTTTTGATTTTAGCCATTCTGACAGGTGTAAGATGATATCTCAAAGTTGTTTTGATTTGCATTTCCCTGATCACTAAGGAAGTTGAGCATGAGCTAAAGTGTCTTTTGGCCATTTGAACTTCTTCTGTTGAGAATTCTCTGTTCAGTTCAGTGCCCCATTTTTTAATTGGGTTAATTAGCATTTTAAAGTCTAGTTTCTTGAGTTCTTTATATATTTTGGAGATCAGACGTTTGTCTGTTGCAGGGTTGGTGAAGATCTTCTCCCAGACAGTGGGTTACCTTTTTGTCTTAGTGACAGTGTCCTTTGCTTTACAGAAGCTTCTCAGTTTCAGTAGGTCCCACTTATTCAATGTTGCCCTTAATGTCTGTGCTGCTGGGGTTATACCTAGGAAGCGATCGCCTGTGCCCATCTGTTGTAGGGTGCTTCCCACTTTTTCTTCTATCAGGTTCAGTGTGTTCAGATTGATATTGAGGTCTTTGATCCATTTGGACTTGAGTTTTATGCATGGTGATAGATACGGGTCTATTTTCATTCTTCTACAGGTTGACAAGCAGTTGTGCCAGCACCATTTGTTGAAGATGCTTTCTTTCTTGCATTGAATACTTTTAGCTCCTTTATCAAAAATCAGGTGTTCATAGGTTTGTGGGTTAAAATCCGGGTCTTCTATAAGATTCCATTGGTCGACTTCTCTGTTTTTATGCCAATACCACACTGTTTTCATTACTGTAGCTCTGTAATAGAGTTTGAAGTCAGGGATGGTAATGCCTCCAGAAGTTCCTTTATTGTATGATTGTTTTGGCTATCCTGGGTTTTTTGTTTTTCCATATAAAGTTGATTATTGTCCTCTCAAGATCTGTGAAGAATTATGATGGGACCTTGATGGGGATTGCATTGAATCTATTAAATTGCTTTTGGTAGGATTGCCATTTTACTATGTTGATCCTCCCAATCCAAGAGCAAGGGACGTCCTTCCATTTTCTGGTATTCTCTTCAATTTCTTTCTTCAATGCCTTAAAGTTCTTGTCATATAGGTCTTTCACTTCCTTGGTTAGAGTTACCCCAAGATATTTTATGCTGTTTGTGACTATCGTGAAAGGTGATGCTTCTCTGATTTCCCTCTCTGCTTCCATATCCTTTGTGCATAGGAGGGCGACTGATTTTTTGGAGTTGATCTTGTATCCGGCCACATTACTAAAGGTGTTTATCAGCTGTAGGAGTTCTTTGGTAGAGTTTTTGGGGTCGCTTATGTACACAATTATATTATATTAATTAATTAATTAATTATATTATATTTAGGTATGACCCTTGTATCCCTAATCTCTCCAAGACCTTTATCATAAAGAGATGTTGAATTTTGTCAAATGCTTTTTCAGCATCTAATGAAATGATCATATTTTTTTTCTTTCAGTTTATTTATTTGATGGATTACATTGATTGATTTGCGTATGTTGAACCAGCCCTGCATCCCTGGGATGAAGCCTACTTGATCATAATAGATAATTTTTCTAATGTGTTCTTGGATTCGGTTTGCCAGTATTTTATTGAGGATTTTTGCATCGATGTTCATGAGTGAGATAGGCCTGTAATTCCCTTTCTTGGTTGAGTCTTTGTGTGGTTTTGGTATCAGGGTAACTGTAGCTACATAAAAGGAATTTGGCAATGACTCTTCTATTTCTATATTGTTGAATACATTAAGGAGTATAGGTATTAGGTCTTCTTGGAAGTTCTGGTAGAATTCCGCATTGAAACCATCTGGTCCTGGGCTTTTTTTTTGGTAGGGAGGTTTTTGATAACAGCTTCTAATTCTTCGCGACTGACCGGTCTATTTAGATTGTTCACCTGGTCCTGGTTTAACTTTGGTATATGGTATTTATCTAAAAAAGTGTCCATTTCTTTTACGTTTTCCAGTTTTGTGGCATGCAGGCTTTTGTAGTAAGATCTAATGATTCTCTGAATTTCCTCTGTGTCTGTGGTTATGTCCCCCTTTTAATTTCTGATCTTATTAATTTGCATATTCTCTCTCTGCCGTTTGATTAGTTTGGATAGGGGTTTATCAATCTTGTTGATTTTCTCCAGGAACCAGCTTTTTGTTTCATTGATTCTTTGGATTGTTTTCTGTGTTTCTATTTTGTTGATTTCGGCCCTCAGTTTGATTATTTCCAGTCTTCTACTCCTCCTAGGTGAGTCTGCTTCTTTTTTTCCTAGAGCTTTCAGGTGAGCTGGTAAGTCACCAATGTGTGCTTTCTCAGTTTTCTTTAAGTGGGCACATAGTGCTATGAACTTTCCTCTTAGAACTGCTTTCATAGTGTCCCATAAGTTTTAGTAGGTTGTTTCTTTATTTTCATTGAATTCAAGGAAGACTTTAATTTCTTTATTTCTTCCTTGATCCAGGTGTGGTTCAGTAGTTGACTGTTCAGTTTCCGTGAGTTTGTAGGCTTTCTAGGGGTAGCATTGTTGCTGAATTCTAACTTTAATCCATGGCGATCTGATAAGACACAGGAAGTTACGAATATTTTCTTGTAACTGTGGAAGTCTGCTTTGTTACTGAGTATGTGGTCAATTTTCGAGAAGGTTCCATGAGCTGCAGAGAAGAAGGTATATTCTTTCCTATTTGAGTGGAATGTTTTGTAGATGTCTGTTAAGTCCATTTGATTCATTACCTCCATTAATTTTCTCATTTCTCTGTTGGGTTTCTGTCTGATTGACCTGTCCATTGGTGAGAGAGGAGTGTTGAAGTCTCCTACTATTAGTGTGTGCGGATTGATGGCAGCCTTGAGTTTTAGTAATGTTTCTTTTACGTACGTGGGTGCTTTTATATTAGGGGCATAGATATTCAGGACTGAGACTTCATACTGATGAATTGTTCCTGTTATGAGTATAAAATGTCCATCTCGATCTCTTCTGATTGATTTTAGTTTGAAGTCAACTTTGTTAGAAATTAGTATGGCCACACCTGTTTGTTTCTTAGGTCCATTTGCTTGATAAACCTTTTCCCAGCCCTTTACTCTGAGTAGGTGCCTGTCTTTGTGTTTGATATGTGTTTCTTGTAAACAGCAGAATGTTGGATCCTGTTTTTGTATCCAGTCTCTTAGCCTGTGCCTTTTTATAGGTGAGTTGAGTCCATTGACATTAAGTGATATTAATGACCAGTGGTTGTTAACTCCGATCACTTGTTTAGTAGTAGAGTTTGTGTGTTTCCCTTCTTTGAGTTGTGCTGGTGAAGGGTCTCTAGATGTTTGAGTTATTGTGGTCATTGTTGGAATCCTTGGTTTGTGATTTTCCTTCTATTACTTTCTGTAAAGCTGGATTTGTGGCTACGTATTGTTTAAATTTGTTTTTATCCTGGAAAATTTTGTTTACTCCATTTATAGTGAATGAAAGCTTGGCTGGGTATAGTAGTCTGGGCTTGCATCCATGTTCTCTTAGTTTCTGCAGTACATCTATCCAGGACCTTCTGGCTTTCATGGTTTCCATAGAGAAGTCCGGTGTAAGTCTGATAGGTTTACCTTTATAAGTAACTTGGCCTTTTTCCTTTGCAGCTCTTAATATTCTTTCTTTATTCTGTATGTTTTGTGTTTTGATTATTATATGGCGAGGAGATTTTTTTTTTGGTCCAGTCTATTCGGTGTTCTGTATGCTTCTTGAACCTTCAAAGGAATATCTTTCTTTAGATTGGGAAAGTTTTCTTTTATAATTTTATTAAATATATTTTCTGGACCGTTGAGCTGTACTTCTTCTCCTTCTTCTATCCCAATTATTCTTAGGTTTGTTCTTTTTATTGTGTCCCAGATTTCCTGAATGTTTTGTGATGAGAATTTGTTGGTTTTGCTGTTTTCTTTGATCAGTGTGTTTATTTTCTCTATGGTGTCTTCAGTGTCTGACATTCTTTCTTCTATCTCTTGTAATCTGTTGGTAGTACTTGTCTCAGTAGTTCCTGTTCGCTTACCCAGATTTTCCATCTCGATCCTTCCCTCGGTTTGTGTTTTCTTCAATACTTCCATTTCATTCTTCAAGTCTTGAACCGCTTCCTTACTTGTTTGATTGCTTCTTCTTGTTTCTCTTGATTTTCTTGGATATCTTTGAGTGATTTATTCATTTCCTCTACCTTTTTGTTTGTAATCTCTAATTGTTTATGGCAGTTTTTCACCTCCTGTTTAAGGTCTTCTATTATTTTCATATAATTCACTTTTGAGTCGCTTTCTTCTAATTCTTCTGGAGTTGGGTGTACAATTTTTCTTGTTTCGGGATCCCTGGATTCTGATGATGTCATGTTGCCTTTCAGGTTGTTGGAGGAATTCTTGCATTGGTGCCTTCCCATCTCTTCCTTCAAATGGAGCCAGGAGAGGCCTGGTGTCTTGGTCTAGTCTTTGCTGTGACTGACTCTCTGGGTGTTTCTCTTCAGTGTAGAAACAGGAACAGTCCCGTCCTGATGGAACTCATCAGCACCAAAACATGGACGCCTGGTAGTCCAATGACCCGCGGACAAAAGGGGGAACTTGGGGGGTAGGGTGGGGACGAGTAGAACACAGGAGACCCTGCCTCACAAGGTGAAGGTGCTTGTGCTCCCTTGCGGGGGTCCTTGAGGCCTGCCCAGTAGGTAGGCACTCACCGCTCTGAGTGGGTAGCCTTCATGTAGGAGCAGAAGACTGTTCCTGATCAAAGGACCTTGCAGACCAAGCAGGCTTGGGGGAGGGGGGGGGTCGTGTGTAAGAAAGACAGCCCTGCAGAAGGAGCTGGGAGAGGGGGGTCTGTGCTCTCTTCCGGGACAGACCGCCCCTGGATAGCACACACTCACCCGTCCAGATGGAACTCCTCAGCACCTAAACAGGGCCTCCTGGTAGCCCAATGAGCCTGGGACAAAAGGAAGCAGCAATGGGTTTTTGATCCTACTGCACGTACTGGCTTTGTGGGAGCCTAGGCAGATTGGATGTTCACCTTACTAGACCTGGATGGAGGTGGGTCGTCCTTGAACTTCCTACAGGGCAGGGAACCCTGATTGCTCTTTGGGCTGAGGAGGGAGGGGGATTTGATTGGGGGAGGGGGGGAAATGGGAGGCAGGGCGGGGAAGAGACAGAAATATTTAATAAATGAATGAATAAATAAAATAGTCATCCACAAAAAAAGGAACTATAGTGACAATTTTACTTCAAGTCTCCATTTTGTAAATATATAAACCAGCTTCAGGTGGGCATTTATATGAACCACTAACATAGTTTTGCTTGTTATATTTGACTCCTGAAATACATCTGCAGAAGAGAGCAAGTTAATTTTCCATAAAGCATGAAGACAAATATAGATAGATAGATGATAGATAGATAGATAGATAGATAGATAGATAGAGGTATTATATACATAATTCTTTCCTGCTGCAATCTACTGAGAAGTTAGCAAGTCTTAGCCACAGATGACAGTCAGAATATCATACATAAAACATTCCAAAACTTTAAATGACATAATAATTTTAGTTTTACTAAGAAGACTCAAGTTAGAGGGGTAAGGGGAGATGGGAAGAGAAAAGGGAGAAGGGGAGGATGGGGGGAACTTGGGGAAACGGGATGATTGGGATAAAGGAAGGCTGGATGGGAAGCAGGGAAGGACAAATCTTAGTTAAGGGAGCCATCTTAGGGTTGGCAAGAGACTTGGACCTAGAGGGGCTCCCAGGAGCCCAGGGCGATGTCCCGAGTTAGTTCCTGGGGCAGCTGAGGATAGGGAACCTGAAATGACCCTATCCTATAGCCGTACTGATGAATATCTTGCATATCACCATAGAACCTTCATCTGGTGATGGATGGAGATAGAGACAGAGACCCACACTGGAGCATCGGACTGAGCTCCCAATGTCCCAATGAGGAGCAGAAGGAGGGAGAACATGAGCAAAGAAGTCAGGACCACAAGGAGTGCACCCACCCACGGAGACAGTGGGGCTGAACTATTGGGAGCTCACCAAGGCCAGCTGGACTGTGACTGAAAAAGCATGGGATAAAACCGGACTCCCTGAACATGGCGGACAATGATGGCTGATGAGAAGCCAAGGACAATGGCTCGGGGTTTTGATCCTACTTCATGTTCTGGCTTTGTGGGAGCCTAGCCTGTTTGGATGTTCACCTTCCTAGACATGGACGGAGGGGGGAGGACCTTGGACTTTCCACAGGGCAGGGAACCCTGACTGCTCTTCAGGCTGGAGAGGGAGGGGGAGAGGAGTGGGGGGAGGGGGAAAGGAGTGGGGGGAGGAGGATGAGTGGGAGGAGGTGGAGGGAAATGGGAGGCTGGGAGGAGGCGAAAAAAGTTTTTTTCAATAAAAAAAAGACACGGGTTAAGATGGCCTTTGAAGGAATTAACAGTGTAATCAGGTGTTTTCTGCAGAGAGAGGCCAATGCCACAATTAAACTTTTCATGCTTCTTCCCCCCCCCCAAAAAAAAACCTCCCTACCAAAAAAAGCCCAGATCCAGAGGTTTCAATGCAGAATTCTACTAGAAATTCCAAGAAGACCTAATACCTATACTCCTTAATGTATTTCACAATATAGAAACAGAAAAGTCATTGCCAAATTCCTTTTATGAAGCTACAGTTACCCTGATACCAAAACCACACAAAGACGCAACCAAGAAAGAGAATTACAGGCCAATCTCACTCATGAACATCGATGCAAAAATCCTCAATAAAATACTGGCAAACCGAATCCAAGAACACATTAGAAAAATTATCTATTATGATCAAGTAGGCTTCATCCCAGGGATGCAGGGCTGGTTCAACATACGCAAATCAATCAATGTAATCCATCAAATAAATAAACTGAAAGAAAAAAACATATGATCATTTCATTAGGTGCTGAAAAGGCATTTGACAAAATTCAACATCTCTTTATGATAAAGGTCTTAGAGAGATTAGGGATACAAGGGTCATACGTAACTATAATAAAAGCTATTTATAGCAAGCCGACAGCTAACATCAAATTAAGTGGAGAGAAACTCAAAGCCATCCCACTAAACTCAGGAACACGACAAGGCTGTCCACTATCTCCATACCTCTTCAATATAGTGCTTGAAGTTCTAGCAATAGCAATAAGACAACATAAGGGGATCAAAGGGATTCAAATTGGAAAGGAAGAAGTAAAACTTTCATTATTTGCAGATGATATTATAGTGTACATGAGGGACCCCAAAAACTCCAACAAAGAACTCCTACAGCTAATAAACACCTTTAGTAGTGTGGCAGGATACAAGATCAATTCCAAAAAATAAGTTGCCTTCCTATACACAAAGAATAAGGAAGAAGAAAGGGAAATCAGAGAAACATCACCTTTCATGATAGTCACAAATAGCATAAAATATCTTGGGTTAACTCTAACCAAAGATGTAAAGGATCTATTTGACAAGAACTTTAAATCCTTGAATAAAGAAATTGAGGAGAATACCAGAAAATGAGGATCAACATAGTCAAAATGGCAATTCTACCAAAGGCAATTTATAGATTCAATTCAATCCCCATTAAAATCCCATTGAAATTCTTCACAGATCTTGAGAGGACAATAATCAACTTTATATGGAAAAACAAATAACCCAGGATAGCCAAAACAATCATACAATAAAGGAACTTCTGGAGGCATTACCATCCCTGACTTCAAACTCTATTACAGAGCTTCAGTATTGAAAACAGCTTGTCTTCTTTGCACATGTCCTGAACATGCATATAGCATTCCATTTTTCCAAATCCACAATTCCAAGGGAACTGCCTCCTCACCTTTTTCTTTCCCAGGCTTTGGGGTCTGTTTGCTAATGTCCCTATCGACTGAATTCCTTGTCTGTCTCCAGCAGGTATGGACAACATGCATCTGTAAAACCTCTCACAATACTCCTGCTCTGGAGAATGTAACACAAGCCTGGAGGGAAAGAAACAAAGCTCAGCCCTTGAGCAGATCTCCAA
>JABTXL010016167.1:0-10481 GCA_025134845.1 Neodon shergylaensis | reverse complement strand
AATATGTTAAACAAGATTAGAAACATATATAACAAAAATAATCTCAAATATGTATTAATATACAAAAATCCATACTAATGTAAAATATTTATTTATTTATTTATTTATTTTTGGTTTTTCGAGACAGGGTTTCTCTGTGGTTTTGGAGCCTGTCCTGGCACTAGCTCTTGTAGACCAGGCTGGTCTCGAACTCACAGAGATCCGACTGCCTCTGCCTCCCGAGTGCTGGGATTAAAGGCGTGCGCCACCACCGCCCGGCACATTAATACAAATAGTTGTGTTTTATTTAAAGTCAGTTCAGTAATCTATCATTTATCCTATAATTTCTATATCTTTTCTTTTTCCTTTCAGAACAAGATAGCTGAACATTATCTCCATTGTTTATATTTTTTACCATTACCCATAGTACCTTGTTACCACCTCCACCTCAATGATGACATAAATCATGACCTAACGAATGACCAAACGGCTTATGCCAACTCTTGGGAATATGGCAACTGTGTTTTTAAAATTATTTTTTGTTGTCTGTCGGCAATGGCATCTATAAGGGTCCCTGAAATAAAGCTAGGATAATTTTAATTCATGGGAGAATTGCCTGTATTATCTCTTGTCCAGTCTTTGTTTAATGGGAAAGTGGATGAATTATCTCATGTTCTGGCTAGTGTAGTACATGAGGACCATCTTAGATAGTAATCTTGGACTTGTCCTGAATAATACATAGCCCAAAGATGACCTTTGGGGGGTAGTAGTCAGTTTAGTGGCATTAGCACACTGTAGGAGGAATCAATGTTGTGGAATCCTAAGCCCCTAAGATTTTAATAGTCACTGCTAAGAATGATCATGGTTTACTGTAGAAAACCTTTTAAGTGCCGTGCCATGGTGGCTCACGCCTTTAATCCCAGCACTCGGGAGGCAGAGGCAGGTGGATCTCTGTGAGTTTGAGACCAGCCTGGTCTACAGAGCTAGTTCCAGGACAGGCTCCAAAGCTACACAGGGAAACCCTGGCTCGAAAAACCAAAAAAAAAGGAAAACCTTTTAAGTGCTGTATACAGTAAAGCTCAAAGAGGTTAAAGGACCATAGCCTGTTATTTACATACAGAATTCAAAAACTTAATTTTAAGTTACTTGATAGAGCTTTAGACACAAAATTATGAACAGGAATGAAAAAGAAGTCTTTTTTTTAAAATTAGTTTTTAGGTGTAGTGCAAATTGATCTTATTCATAAACCCTGTAGTCAGATAGTAGGGCTGAAGGCCAAAAGATCAGAGAAGCACAGCATCCAGCCACTAGTTCTTAGCTCTATAAAATTCCCAGTCCAATGTGAAAGCCCACGTGTGACTAAGTTTGCATCTGGAGTCATTTCAGACTTAAAGAAGCCTTTGAGTTCAAGGATGCCTGCTGTGCTTCTTCCAGTAACCTTGAAGGATGTGAGTTACATTTGTGTTAGCTAACAAAAAAACATTCTGTTCAGTTGAAAGAGCCCATTTTTTTCTATTAAGATTTGGGCTAATGTAGGCCATCCAGGGGCACTCCTTGTTAGTGATTAGAAGCTGCTTAGCTGAATCAGATAATGCACAGGTTTGAGCTTCCTCCAACGGAGGTTGGGAGCTGCCTATACTTTTTGATCTGCCTTTTGACTCTATTTAGCATATATGCTGGCTGAGAAATAAACTCAGGCTGCTTTCTCTTGACCTTTCATCCTGTAGGTTTAACCTATGATTCTGTCTTCATTTCTCTTAATCTAACTTTTCCTCAGTCTCAGCATGCTCTCCAAGGCATGCTAGACAGACCAAATGTGGTACCCTCTCTATAAGTCCTCAGAGTGAATGCTGTTTCTACAAAACACTCAATCCTCAGTGCCTTTCTCTTAACACCTTATATTCCTCTTTCTGCTGAGGCATGCCACTTCCTATCAGCAACTCCTTTGTGATGGGATTAAAGATGTGAGACACCAGCACTTGACACTACAACAAACTAGTGTGACTACTGGGATTAAAGGTGTGTGTCAGTATTGCCTGGGGTGAACGGCTGGTCATGGCATCTGTTTTAATTTATGATCTTCAGGCATGCTTTATTATTAAGATATAAATGAAAAAATAAAATAAAATAATTAGAAGCAAGCATCTGAGATCAAGAAATGTAGAACTGTTTATCACCAAAGAGTATAAGAAATATTCTGAGTACAAATTGAGGAAGGTCCATCATTTTAAAAAAAAATGAATGGTAGGGGGCTGGAGAGATGGCTCAGAGGTTAAGAGCACTGGCTGCTCTTCCAGAGATCCTGAGTTCAATTCCCAGCACCCACATGGTGGCTCACAACCATCTGTAATTCGATTTGGTTCCCTCTTCTGGCATGCAGGCAGAACACTGTATACATAATAAATAAATTAATTAAAAAAAACTAAAAATGAATGATATAATTAAATTATGGTTCACAAAATCAGCAATATAGATGACACTATTGACAAAACAAGACACAAACACTAATCTACAAATATATATTATTGTTTCTTAAAGAACTACAAGATTCTAACCAAAATCAATTTCCAAAAAAATCACTGGCCATCTCGCATCCTGTACACTCCTGTTCTCTCCTTTACCAGCAAAAGAAAATGGATTGGGTGAGAAGGGCTGTTTTACCAAAATTTATAATATTCACTTGAAGTCTTCTGATGATTTTACTTTACAGAAAAGAGTTTTGATTACTGAAAGAATCTCATTCTCTCATGATAAGGAAAATGATGTCTGTTAGGATCACTTACCATGTTGTTTCCTACATTTGGTGATTGAATCAAAGTCTGCATTATAGTGAGGAAATTAAAACTTTTTGAATGAAATTTCAAGAACAGATTTTTAAGGAATCAGTGTACATGGAAAGCAACTTGCTTTACTCTGACTGCTTTATAAGGTCCAAGCACTTTTGAAAACAAGGTTACTGCTATTTTTGGTGTATGCTTGAGCATGTCAGAGAATATCATACATATATGTGTGTCTGTCTGTCATTCTGTCTGTCATTCAGAAAAGGAGGTTGTCTGATCTGCTTGATTGGGAATAGTAGAGATTTATTAACCTCCCAACTGGTTTGTATGTATCTGAACTCAGGTCATCCACAAAAAGACTATGTGCTGAGCCACCTGCCCAGACACATAAAACCATTATCCAAGAAGCCAAGTCTTTCTCAGATTAATAAAAACAAGAAAAACAAAACATAAAAAAGAAAAGAATGATCCTTAGGGAGATGATCCATAAAAATTATGATTTTTTGTATGGTAAATTTCTACCATTAAATGAATACAAATAGCTTTACCCAACAATTTATAACTGAACAACTGATAACAAACCAATATTCACAGTGGAAACACTCAGAACGCTCAAGGGATTATGTATTGATCATACCAACACTTAAGTAGCAAAGATTCAAATATGAAGATGGCAACAGCTGGAAAACATAGAAATGCCAGGATATGGAAAGAGGCAGGCATCTAAGAAGGAAAAAGCAGTCTCTCAACAGAAACTTTCCAAAAAACAATAATGACCCGATAAAATTAGAAATTTTCTGAAGAAAATTGATGAAGGTCCATCATTTTCAAGATAACCAATAATTCAGCCGGGCGGTGGTGGTGCACACCTTTAATCCCAGCACTGGGGAGGCAGAGGCAGGTGGATCTCTGTGCGTTCGAGGCCAGCTTGGTCTACGAGAGCTAGTTCCAGGACAGGCACCAAAAACTACAGAGAAACCCTGTCTCGAAAAAAAAAGATAACCAATAATATATTTAAATTACAGTAAGATTACAGAAAAGATGGTATAAAAATTCATGTAATATGACTTGTATACTTTCCACAATTATACATAAATCAAGAATGTGCACAATATTTGTGAAAGAATTAAGGGGAAGGAAATGAAAGGTCAAAGGCAGAGGCAGAAATATATAGTCAACTTTTAATCAAAGACCAAAGAAAACTTAAGCAAGGAAAAGTGTGATCTTGACCAATGTTACCCAGCTACCTTTGATTTTATGTGTACAGAAATTAAATAAACACAAACTGCACAACTTTCACAAAGTTATCTTGAACTGACCCTTAAACTGTTGTTTCTGACCTCCTTTTACTGTTATCTCTTCTAAAGATAGAAGCCTCATGATATATACATGTTCTCCTTGCAAACAGAGGAGATCTCTTGTGATGGCTCTCCAGCCCCTTGTGCTTTCTTCTGGTTTCAGATAAATACTGATCCACTGGTTCCCAATCCCAAACAACATAGAAAAATGATTTAAGGAGTAGTAGGGGAAGCAGGTGGTTGGAGATTCGTGCCTCAGCAGTGGGCCTAAGGCTTTTGGGTAAGGTGGAAGGGAGACCCGAGGGTGCAGAGGACTATGGGAACAGGATGCTCAAAGAGTCCCATCCTGTGCCATCCCCACCTTCCCAGCCCCCAACTACAGGCTCTGGGGTCCCCTGGGGAGTCCCTGGCAGCCAGGAGGAGGAGGAAGAGCCAGGACTGGTTGAGGTGAACCCTAGGGATTGCATCAGACCCAGAGGTAGAAGTGATCAAAGTTTCAGGGAGTCAGGGAGATAGAGGAAGAGAACGAGAAGTTAAAGGAGCTACAAAATGAGGTAGAGAAGCAGATGAATAAGAGTACGACCCCAGGCAATTCTGGCTCAGTGATCACTTCTTTGGAAGAGAAGATGCAGGCTGATGCCAGTTCCATCTATGTTGGCAATATGGACTATGGTGCAACAGCAGAAGACCTGGAAGCACATTTTCATGGTTTTGGTTCAGTTGATCATGTTATTACAGTCTGTGACTAATTCAGTGGCCTTGCCAAAGGGTTTGCATATATAGAATTTTTAGACAAGGAATCAGTGAGGACTTTCCTGGCTTTAGATAAGTCCCTGATTAGAGGGAGACAGATCAAGGTGATTTTGATCCGCACAACAGATGGGTTTCACAAATGTCCAATACCCTGCCCAGACTACCAATTACAACAGCTCCCAGTCTCAATTCTACAGTGGTTTTAACAGCAGGCCCTGGGACCAAGTCTTCAGGGGCTAGGCTAGGGCAACATCATGGTATTCCACTAACTAAAAAATGTATAAGAAGGAGAGAAAGGAAAAAAAGAGGAAAGAAGGGGAAAAAATTAAAAGAAAGAAAAACACAACATGACCTTAATGGAAGAGATATTTTTTAAAAAAGATATACTGCCCAGCAAAATTCCAGCAAAATTCTTCAAAGACCTCGAAAGAACAGTACTCAACCTCACTTGGAAAAGCTAAAAACCCAGGATATCCAAAACAAAACTATGCAATAAAAGGACTTCTGAAGGCATCACATTCCTGACTTCAAACTCTACTACAGAGCTGCATGCTGAAAACAGCCTGGTACTGGCATGAGAAGAGACAGGAGGACAAATGGAACTGAATAGAAGACCCAGCTATCAATCCACACAACTTTGAACACCTGATCTTTGCTAAAGAAGCAAAAAATATCAAATGGAGAAAAGAAAGCATATTTAACAAGTGGTCCTGGCATAACTGGATATCAACATGTAGAAAAATGAAAATAGACCCATATCTATCATCATTCACAAAACTCAAGTCCAAATGGATCAAAGACCTCAACATAAAGCCAGCCACACTGAACCTTATAGAAGAGAAAGTGGGAAGCACACTTGAATGAATAGGCACAGGGAACCACTTTCTAAATAGAACCCCAGCAGCACAAACACTGAGAGAAATAATTAATAAATGGGACCTCCTAAAACTAAAAAAACTTCTGTAAAGCCAAGGACACAGTCAACAAGACAAAACAATAACCTACAGAATGGGAAGAGATCTTCACCAGCCACACATCAGACAGAGGACTGATCTCAAAAATACACAAAGAACTGAAGAGATTGAACACCAGAAGATCACATAATCCAATAAAAAATGAAGTATAGACTTAAACAGAGAACTTTCAACTGAGGAATCTAAAATGACTGAAAGACACTTAAGGAAATGTTCAACATCCTTAGTCATCAGAGAAATGCAAATCAAAACAACTCTGAGATTCCATCTTACACCAGTAAGAATGGCCAAGATCAAAAACACTGATGACAACTTATGCTGGAGAGGTTGTGGGGAAAGGGGAACACTTCTGCATTGCTGGTGGGAATTCAAGGGGTACAACCTCTTTGGATGTCCGTGTGGTGATTTCACAGAAAATTAGGAAACAACCTTCCTCAAGACCTAATAATACCACATTTAAGTATATAGCCATAGGATGCTCAATTGTGCCACAAGGACATGTGCTCAACTATGTTCATAGCAGCTATGTTTGTCATAGCCAAAACCTGGAAAGAAGCTAAGTGCCCCTCAATGAAAGAATGGATAAAAAAATGTAGTACATTTACACAATGGAGTACTACACAGCAGAAAAAAATAAGATCTTGCATTTTGCAGGAAAATGGATGGAACTAGAAAACATTATTTTGAGTAAAGTAACCCAGACAATTATCACATGTACACACTCATAGGTGGTGTTTAAACATAAAGCAAAAAAAAAAGCCAGCCTACAAACCACAATCCCAGGGAACGTAGACAACAATACGGACACTAAGAGAGACTTACATAGTTATAATCTACATGGGAAGTAGAAAGTATAAAAAGACAAGATCTCTTGAGTAAATTGGGAGCATGGGTACCTTGGGGAGGGTTGAAGGGGGGAGGGCAGAGCCAGGGAGGAGAGTAGAGAAAAATGTAGAGCTCAGTAAATATCATGGAAAAAAAGAAATAAAAAAAGATATACTGTGGACGGGGGAGAATCCCGTAACTAACGAGGAGGGACCTGCTCTGGGCAGTAGGGGGAGGGTCTGGGAGTGGGGCAGGGGTGACATGTTCCCTCTGGAGATTCACCATGGACACTTCTCAAATGTGCAACCTGCTCCCTATTTCCATCCTCCAATTCACTCTCTTTGTGCCTTTCTCAGGGGAAGGTGGGCATGGGTGGTAGGAGGGCATTGTTTTTATCCAGAGCTCTGGAAGGGCACCAATCTGTTCAGCTTGTTTCCTTCGCTCATCTTCTCCCTGCCTTTTTCAGTCCCTGCCTGCTCCTGATTTACCAGGTCTAGGGACACTGTACCCTTCTTTCCTCAGGGCTCCAGCCTCTCCAGTTTGTCTGGTGAACTATTTTCTTTCCTTTTTTGTTTATTTTTCTGTCTTGAGTGTCTTTCTTTGCACGTTTCTGTAGCAGAAAGAACTCATTCCCAGGGGATTCAGTGTAAATTCCACTTACCCCTGGGGAAATACACTACTTTGTTTTAGAAAGATTTTGCAGTGTTTTTGTTTATCTGGTGTTCCTGTTTTGTTTTTTATTTTCACTTTACTATTTTGCCTTTTATTTGGAGGGAGTAGGAAGAAGTGGGAATAAGGAGGTGGGAGCTCAATTTTGTTTTTTTAAACTCATTTCCAGGGGATGGGATTTTTTTAAAAATAAACATATCATGAAGAAAATTGTTAATTGAAAAAAAAGAACAATGATTTAAAATGTATTTTCTGATACACGGATTATGGCCCAAGATATGGATTATGCTCTATCTACCTGCCCAACACAAGGCACACCTGAGAAATGTCTGCAAATCAAAATCTCCTTTGGCCCTGGAAGCTTCAGTGGATCTCACCATTGCAGCTGGTGGCAGGATCACATTAAAAGCATTCTGAACATGCATTGCTAGAAGATCAATATCATCATTTCCTACCAGTTCCTAAACTATTTGTAATCTTTATAACACAAATCTGAAATTGGAATGCAATATTGAGAACTTCTGGAATCTAGATCTTCAGTTTTCTAATCTCTCTTCCCACTGTACACCAAGAGCAGTGTCCATGTGTGGACTCTGGAGAATCAGAATCATATCCTCCAGTTCCAGAGTCTCCCCTGCTCCAGTAAATTCATACATAGGGAGGCTCAGAGGACAAGGGCCACTGCCAACATGAACCACACGGACCATCACAACTACAGTCTGGCTCATGATCAGTCCAAGTCACAGCAGAAATGACAGTTCAACAGACCTGAACACCCAACACTCACCATGGTATAGCTTGTGATCTTCCTTCCTACTCCTACTGCAGAGGCAGAATAGAATCATGGAAAGAACCCACAAACTCTCTGGCACTAGTACTCCCCATTGCTAACACTTCCCAGAATCCCTCACTGCCTAGGGCTACCCAGCTGGGCCTCACAATATTAGCAGCTCCTCAACAGGAGGATCAGAGATCAAATGAACTCAGACATCACAGCTGCCTTTCCAGCCCAGCAGACCAGGCCCTAGTTTAGAAAATTTGTATTTAGTACACATTATTCGACTCGCCTAGAGCACATCCTGATCCTCACACCAAGTACAGGGTTTTTGTGTACACATTCCACTGAACACTCACTTTCCAGCGTAGACATCCCATTGACTCGGAGATGCAAAATCATGCAGACAAACACAGGTCCCATTCATAAAGTAACCACTATTACTGTGTAAGTGTTGTTAAAGAAATACAGACCATGAAATAGAAAAAATCGGGATCATGTTATGCCTTGGAGGGAACAAAGACAATGTGAATATGATGTAGTTTTAATCTCAGAAATTATTTTGAAAAGTTGAAACAGGCTTGATGGCCATGTGTTCCAGAGACTAAAAATTTGTATTAGAGCACAATAAATATATTTCATATATTTTCTCAAAAGATGAAGATCTTAATCCAAAAAAGTAGCTATCCTATTAAGGATGGAGACAGCATTTAACCCAGATCTTCTATTTTGGATGAACTACTGTAAACATAGCAATTAGGTTTCAGGATAAGTTCAGTCCCTTACCCAGATTCTTGATTGCCCAGGTCCATGGACTGCAAACAATGGTTAATCAGGACAATCATACAGCATCTACAATGGACTACCTGATTCCACATAAGTAATCTTGGTTGAAAGTGGAAAGCTCTCACGCTCAAGCCCACCTCTCACTTCCTGTATTTTGTCTCCACCAGCTTTAAAGTTGGTTAGTGAGTTCAATTCTTATACCAATCCCTGTTCACATCTAAGTCCCCAGTAAAAGCCAGAATGATTAGCAGACACTCATTAACTGCTCTATTTTTCTTTCTCATTGACTAGTGAAGGACAAACCTGGAAGGTGTTGCAGGACTCTCTTCCAAGCACTGGACAACAGAGGCAGGATTAGGTATTGAAAATAATTCTCAATTACATAGCATGAGGCAAGCCTAAATTACAGGAGACATTGCTTTACACAGAAATCAACATAACTTGAAAGAAATGAAATGAAACTATCAATGACTTATAAACATTGGAGAAGAGAAACAAATAGATAAGAGCAGCAATACACATAAAGTATTTGAAACTGATACCAAAAAGTGATTTTAAAAGTGATGATAATAATGCACTGTTAAGATAAAATAAAATTTTCTATATTGACTTTGAAAAAAAACAGTAGGCCCTTCCCTGAGAGACGGGATATCATTAATAAGAGATAGATTGATGTTGCCCATATACATATGTTGGCTGCTAAGATCTCTAACCTGACACATACAATTTAATCAATGGCCTGTTTTTCAAATCACTGAGCCTACTTAACTGTGTCAAGTAAGATTGTTGATCACATCTGTAGAGGATAATGGCCTAATTGCTCATTCAATGTTCCTTGACTCAAGAAAAGCTTCCCAATCTGGACACGCACATACTCTGGTCTGTGCTCATTCACATGACAATAATTTAAACATGCTGGGAAATTACAAACCACTCCCACTACCAAAATCAGGCCCTTTTTATAATAGTGGCTCCAATAGCTGACTGCCTATGCTGTATCCCCTGCAGTGCACATAATAAACTATTTTTCCTATTGTGGTCTGAAGACAGATGGGATGCTCCATATGCAAATCCTTTCCCTGTGAGTGCATTGGATAGTCAACTACATGACTCAAATGCATAATTTTTAAACTGTGAGGTGCTGCTGTCATGTAAGAATTTTGAAGGTTTAACGAAGAAGACACTCAAGGTCATTGCCCTGGAAAGCAACAAACAGGGACTGAGTCAACATAAGAGAAGTTGTCTGAGAAACAATTTTTTTATCTGGATGGAAATGCAGCAGTTCTAGAATTAATATGCCTTTCCCTGAGAAATAACTTCACACCCTTAGGAGATTAATAAAGGAATGTCCCTTTAATGATGGAACGCATCAATCTCTGGTCAATGCTCAAAGGGCAGATTTTCCATTTAATATATGCTATTATCCTTAAGTATTGCTTAGGTTCATGGTCCAGATTACACTTCGAACAATTGAGATAGAAACAGGCAATTTGCCAGTCTAGACATTTAGCGAGATGGCAGAATTACACAGCAAAAATATTCCCAGAATATTTTAAGCACACCAGTGACCTGTTACATCAGTTCATTCTTCAGTGACAATGTTCTAAGGTGAAGGTCACAGGGGATGAGAAAGATAGGACAA
>JABTXL010016162.1:0-16099 GCA_025134845.1 Neodon shergylaensis | reverse complement strand
AAGAAGACCTAATACCTATACTCCTTAATGTATTTCACAATATAGAAACAGAAGAGTCAATACAAAATTCCTTTTATGAAGCTAAAGTTACTCTGATACCAAAACCACAAAAGACTCTACCCGGAAAGAGAATTACAGGCCAATTCCACTCATGAACATCGACGCAAAAATACTCAACAAAATACTGGCAAACCGAATCCAAGAACACATTAGAAAAATTATCCATTATGATCAAGTAGGCTTTATCCCAGAGATGCAGGTCTGGTTCAACAAACGAAAATCTATCAATGTAATTCATCATATAAATACACTGAAAGAAAAAAACCATATGATCATTTCATTAGATGCTGAAAAAGCATTTGACAAAACTCAACATCCCTTTATGATAAAAGTCTTGGAGAGATTAGGGATACAAGGGTCATACCTAAATATAATGAAAGCTATATACAGCAAGCCAACAGCTAACATCAAATTAAATGGAGAGAAACTCAAAGCAATCCCACTAAAGTCAGGAACACGACAAGACTGTCCACTCTCGCCAT
Source organism: Neodon shergylaensis (assembly GCA_025134845.1). Taxonomy (NCBI): domain Eukaryota; kingdom Metazoa; phylum Chordata; class Mammalia; order Rodentia; family Cricetidae; genus Neodon; species Neodon shergylaensis. The sequence continues at coordinate 15,557 of JABTXL010016162.1, read as the reverse complement.
ATCTCTTCAATATAGTGCTTGAAGTTCTAGCAATAGCAATAAGACAAAAAGAGGATTCGAAGTGGAAATGAAGAAGTTAAACTTTCGCTATTTGCAGATGATATGATAGTGTACATAAGGGACCCCAAAAACTCCACCAAAGAACTCCTACAGCTGATAAACACCTTTAGTAATGTGGCAGGATACAAGATCAACTCCAAAAAATCAGTAGCCCTATTATACACAAAGGATATGGAAGCAGAGAGGGAAATCAGAGAAGCTTCCCCTTTCACAATAGCCACAAACAGCATAAAATATCTTGGGGTAACTCTAACCAACGAAGTGAAAGATCTATTTGACAAGAACTTTAAGGCATAGAAGAAAGAAATTGAAGAGAATACCAGAAAATGGAAGGACGTCCCTTGCTCTTGGATTGGGAGGATCAACATAGTAAAAATGGCAATTCTACCAAAGGCAATTTATAAATTCAATGGAAAACCCATCAAGATCGCGACAAATTCTTCACAGAACTTGAAAGGACAATACTCAACTTTATATGGAAAAACAAAAAACCCAGGATAGCCAAAACAATCCTATACAATAAAGGATCTTCTGGAGGCATTACCATCCCCGACTTCAAACTCTATTACAGAGCTACAGTAATGAAAACAGTATGGTACTGGCATAAAAACAGAGAAGTCGACCAATGGAATCTCACAGAAGACCCAAATTTTAACCCACAAACCTATGATCACCTCATTTTCGATAAAGGAGCTAAAAGTATACAATGGAGGATAGAAAGCATCTTCAACAAATGGTGCTGACAAAACTGGATATCAACCTGTGGAAGCATGAAAATAGACCCATATCTATCACCATGCAAAAAACTCAAGTCCAAATGGATCAAAGACCTCAATATCAGTCCGAACACACTGAAGCTGATAGAAGAGAAAGTGGGAAGCACCCTACAACAAATGGGCACAGGAGAATGCTTTCTATGTATAACCCCAGCAGCACAGACTTTAAGGACAACATTGAATAAATGGGACCTACTAAAACTGAGAAGCTTCTGTAAAGCAAAGGACACTGTCAATAAGACAAAAAGGCAACCTACTGACTGGGAGATGATCTTCACCAACCCTGCAACAGACAAAGGTCTGATCTAAAAAATTTATAGAGAACTCAAGAAACTAGACTTTAAAATGCTAATTAACCCAATTAAAAAATGGAGCACTGAACTGAACAGAGAATTCTCAACAGAAGAAGTTCAAATGGCCAAAACACACTTAAGGTCATGCTCAACCTCCTTAGTGATTAGGGAGATTCAAATCAAAACAACTTTGAGGTACCATCTTAAACCTGTCAGAATGGCTAAAATCAAAAACACCAATGATAGCCTTTGCTGGAGAGGCTGTGGAGGAAGGGGTACCCTCATCCATTGCTGGTGGGAATGCAATCTTGTGCAACCACTTTGGAAATCAGTGTTTCGGTTTCTCAGGAAATTCGGGATCAGCCTACCCCTGCACCCAGCAATACCACTCTTTGGAATATACCCAAGAGATGCCCTATCACATGACAAAAGCATTTGTTCAACTATGTTCATAGCAGTATTATTTGTAATAGCCAGAACCTGGAAACAACCCAGATGCCCTTCAATGGAAGAATGGATAAAGAAAGTGTGGAATATATACACATTAGAGTACTACGCTGTGGTAAAAAACAATGACTTCTCGAATTTTGCATGCAAATTAATGGAAATAGAAAACACTATCCTGAGTGAGGTAACCCAGACCCAAAAAGAGGAACATGGGATGTACTCACTCATAATTGGTTTCTAACCATAAATAAAGGTCATTGAGTCTACAATTTGATATCCTAAAGAAGCTAAATAAGAAGTTGAACCCAAAGAAAAACCTCATGGTTATGGGAAGTAGACAAGAATGCCGGGCAAAAAATTGGGATATTGGGGGTGGAGTGGAAGGGGGTAAGGGGAGATGGGGAGAGTAAAGGGAGAAGAGAAGGATGGGGAGAACTTGGGGAAATGGGATGATTGGGATAAAGGATGGCTGGATAGGGGAGCAGGGAAGCACATTTCTTAATTAAGGGAGCCATCTTAGAATAGGCAAGAGACTTGGACCAAGAAGGGCTCCCAGGTTCCCAGGGCGATGTCACCAGTTAGTTTCTGGGGCAGTTGAGGATAGGGAACCTGAAATGACCCTATCCTATAGCCATACTGATGAATATCTTGCATATCACCATAGAACCTTCATCTGGTGATGGATGGAGATAGAGACAGAGACCCACACTGGAGCATCGGATTGAGCTCCCAAGTTCCCATCGAGGAGCAGAAGGAGGGAGAACATGAGCAAAGAAGTCAGGACCACAAGGGGTGCACCACCCCACTGAGACATTGGGGCTGATCCATTGGGAGCTCACCAAGGCCAGCTGGACTGTGACTGAAAAAGCATGGGATGAAAACTAGACTCTCTGAACATGGCAGACAATGAGGGCTGATGAGAAGCCAAGGACAATAGCATGGGGTTTTGTTCCTACTGCATATTCTGGCTTTGTGGAATCCTAGCCAGTTTGGATGTTCACCTTCCTAGACCTGAATGGAGGGGAGAAGACCCTGGACTCTCCACAGGGCAGGGAACCCCGACTGCTCTTCAGGCTGGAGAGGGAGGGGGAGAGGAGTGGGGGAGGGGGAAAGGTCTTGGGGGGAGGGGGAGGAAATGGGAGGCTGGGAGGAGGCAAAAAATTTTTTTCAATAAAAAAAAGAAAAATAGGGGAGGCGGAGACAACATGGCGGCGCCCATCGGCGTCCACCTGTTCGTCCGTGGAGAAAACTTGTAGTCTAGATTCAACATAGTCTGAATTTCAACAAAGTTGAAAATAGAAAGACAACAGGCCGAGCGGAGCGGAGACCCCGGCGGCAGACCAGTGGCGCGGAGGCCCAGGCGGCAGACCAGCGGCGCGGAGGCCCAGGCGGCAGACAGCAGGGACCGGAGCACAACACCGAGAGCAGATCGCCCCACTACAGTTAAAGCAAAGAGGTAGGCCTTTGGTTGACGAGATCCCTAGCAAGGAAGGAGCCGGGTCCTGTTCCTGAGGACCCTTCCAAGGGGCAAGAGGGAACTTGGCCCCTGGCAGGAGCCAGGAAACAGAGCAACAGTATTTTGTAAGAGGAGCCCCTGGTCAACAGGGAAACATGAACCAGTTTAGAAAGACCCATTAGATAGTCTCAATAGGAGGAGATGGGCAGGCGCCAAGGCAAGAATTCACCCAATAATCTGAAAAACAACATGAAAACACCAGAATCCAATGATCGTACAACAGATGGACTTGAACATCCTAATACGGAAGAAGTGGAAAGAATTGACTTTATGAAAGCAATAGAGTCCATTAAACAACATGTGAAAAATGCCCTTATAGAAATGGATCAGAAGTTTAACCAAAAGTTTGAAGAAATGAGTAAATACGTACATGATACCCTGGGAAACCAAGAAAAAACGATCAAACAGGTAATGGAAACAGTTCAAGAATTGAAAACTTAAAGGGAAGCAAGGAAGAAAACACAAACTGAGTACCAGCTGAATATGCAAAATCCAGGTCAACAAGCAGAGCCTACAGAAACAAGCATAATCAATAGAATACAAGAAATAGAAGAAAGAATCTCAGATTCTGAGGACACCATAGAGAAAATAAACGCACTGATCAAAGAAAACAGCAAAGCCAACAAATTCTCATCACAAAACATGCAGGAAATATGGGACACAATAAAAAGACCAAACATAAGAATAATTAGAATAGAAGAAGAAGAAGAGTCACAGCTCAAAGGCCCAGAAAATATCTTTAACAAAATTATGGAAGAAAACTTTCCCAACATCAGGAAAGATATTCCTTTGAATATTCAAGAAGCATACAGAACACCAAACAGACTGGACCAAAGAAAAACATCCCCTGGCCATATAATAATCAAAACACAGAATATACAGGTTAAAGAAAGAATATTAAGAACTGCAAAGGAAAAAGGCCAGGTAACTTATAAAGGTAAACCAATCAAACTTACACCTGACTTCTCTATGGAAACCATGAAAGCCAGAAGGTCGTGGATAGAGGTACTGCAGAAGCTAAGAGACCATGGATGCAAACCCAAACTACTATACCCAGCCAAGATATCGTTCACTATCAACGGAGAAAACAAGACATTTCAGGATAAGAACAAATTTAAACAATACGTAGCCACAAATCCAGCCCTACAGAAGGTAACAGAAGGAAATTCGCAATCCAAGGAATCCAACATTGCCAACACTGCCTACAACAACTCAGGCATCTAGCAACCCTTCACCAGCACAACTCAAAGAAGGGAGACACACAAACTCTAATACCAAAAACAATAAGAATAACGGGAGTAAACAACCACTGGTCATTAATATCACTTAATATTAATGGTCTCAATTCATCTATAAAAAGGCACAGACTAAGAGATTGGATACGAAAACAAGATCCAACATTCTGCTGTTTGCAAGAAACACATCTCAACCACAAAGACAGGCATCTACTCAGAATAAAGGGTTGGGAAAAGGTCTGTCAAGCAAATGGTCCTAAGAAAAAAGCAGGTGTTGCCATATTAATTTCTAACAAAACTGACTTCAAACTAAAATCAATCAGAAGAGATCGAGATGGACACTTTATACTTATAACAGGAGCAATTCATCAGGACGATGTATCAATCCTGAATATCTACGCCCCTAATACAAAACCACCCACTTATCTAAAAGAAATATTACTAGAACTGAAGGTAGACATTAAACCACACACACTAGTAGTAGGAGACTTCAATACACCTCTCTCTCCAATGGACAGGTCAATCAGACAGAAACCTAATAGAGAATTAAGAGAATTATTGGAGGTAATGAAGCAATTGGACTTAACAGATATCTATAGATCATTCCACCCAAATAGGAAAGAATATAACTTCTTCTCTGCAGCTCATGGAACCTTCTCGAAAATTGACCACATACTCGGAAACAAAGAAAACCTCCACAGATACAAAAAAATATCAGTGTCCATCTGTGTCTTATCAGATCACAACGGATTAAAGTTAGAATGCAACAACACTACCCCCAGAAAGCCAACAAACTCATGGAAACTGAACAGTCAACTACTGAACCACACCTGGATCAAGGAACAAATTAAGAAAGAAATTAAAGTCTTCCTTGAATTTAATGAAAATAAAGAGACAACATACTGAAACCTATGGGACACTATGAAAGCAGTGCTAAGAGGAAAGTTCATAGCACTAAGTGCACACTTAAAGAAAATGGAGAAAGCATACATAGGGGATTTAACAGCACATCTGAAAGCTTTAGAAAAAAAAGAAGCAGATGTACCCAGGAGGAGTAGAAGACTGGAAATAATCAAACTGAGGGTGGAAATCAACAAAATAGAAACACAGAAAACAGTCCAAAAAATCAATGAAACAAAAAGTTGGTTCTTGGAGAAAAACAACAAGATCGACAAACCCCTAGCCAAACTAATTAAACAACAGAGAGAGAACACGCAAATAAATAAGATCAGAAATGAAAAGGGGGACATAACCACAGACACAGAAGAAATTCAGAGAATCATTAGATCTTACTACAAAAACCTGTATGCCACAAAACTGGAAAATACAAAAGAAATGGACATTTTTTTAGATAAGTACCAAATACCAAAGCTAAACCAAGACCAGGTGAACAATCTAAACAGACCGGTTAGTCGTGATGAACTAGAAGCTGTTATCAAAAATCTCCCCTCCAAAAAAAGCCCAGGACGAGATGGCTTCAATGCAGAGTTCTACCAGAACTTCCAAGAAGAGCTAATACCCATACTCCTTAATGTATTTCACAATATAGAAACAGAAAAGTCATTGCCAAATTCCTTTTATGAAGCTACAGTTACCCTGATACCAAAACCACATAAAGACCCAACCAAGAAAGAGAATTACAGGCCTATCTCACTCATGAATATTGATGCCAAAATTATCAATAAAATACTGGCAAACCGAATTCAAGAACACATTAGAAATATTGATAATTAGAAACATTATGATCAAGTAGGCTTCATCCCAGAGATGCAGGGCTGGTTCAACATACGCAAATCTATCAATGTAATCCACCATATAAATAAACTGAAAGAAAAAAACCATATGGTCATTTCATTAGATGCTGAAAAAGCATTCGACAAAATTCAACACCCCTTTATGATAAAGGTATTGGAGAGACTAGGGATACAAGGGTCATACCTAAATAAAATAAAAGCTATTTGCAGCAAGCCGACAGCTAATATTAAATTAAACGGAGAAAAACTCAAAGCCATCCCACTAAAATCAGGAACATGACAAGGATGTCCACTCTCTCCATACCTCTTCAATATAGTTCTTGAAGTTCTAGCAATAGCAATAAGACAACATAAGTGGATCAAGGGGATCCGTATTGGAAAGGAAGAAGTTAAGCTGTCGTTATTTGCAGATGATATGATAGTATACATAAGCGACCCCAAAAACTCTACCAAAGAACTCCTACAGATGATAAACACTTTTAGTAAGGTGGCAGGATACAAGATCAACTCCAAAAAATCAGTTGCCTTCCTATCCACTAAGGATAAAGAAACCGAGAGGGAAATCAGAGAAGCATCACCTTTCACTATAGTCACAAACAGTGTAAAATATCTTGGGGTAAACCTTACCAAGGAAGTGAAAGATCTATTTAACAAGAACTTTAAGTCTTTGAAGAAAGAAATACAAGAGGACACCAGAAAATGGAAGGACCTCCCTTGCTCTTGGATTGGGAGGATCAACATAGTAAAATGGCAATTCTACCAAAAGCAATCTATAGATTCAATGCAATCCCCATCAAAATCCCATCAAAATTCTTCACAGATCTGGAGAAGACAATAATCAACTTTATATGGAAAAACAAAAAACCCAGGATAGCCAAAACAATCTTATACAATAAAGGAATGTCTGGAGGCATTACCATTCCTGACTTCAAAATCTATTACAGAGCTACAATATTGAAAACAGCTTAGTATTGGCATAAAAACAGAGCAGTCGACCAGTGGAATCGAATAGAAGACCCTGACGTTAACACACAAACCTATGAGCACCTGATTTTCGATAAAGGAGCTAAAAGTATACAATGGAAAAAAGAGAGCATCTTCAACAAATTGTGCTGGCAAAACTGGATGTCAATCTGTAGAAGAATGAAAATAGATCCATATCTATCACCATGCACAAAACTCAAGTCCAAGTGGATTAAAGACCTGAATATCAGTCCGAACACACTGAACCTGATAGAAGAGAAAGTGGGAAGTACTCTACAACACGTGGGCACAGGAGACCACTTCCTACGTATAACCCGTGCAGCACAGACAGTAAGTGCCTCATTGAATAAATGGGACCTCCTGAGACTGAGAAGCTTCTGGAAAGCAAAGGACACTGTCGCTATGAAAGAAAGGCAACCCACTGACTGGGAAAAAATCATCACCAACCCCGCAACGGACAAAGGTCTGATCTCCAAAATATATAAAGAACTCAAGAAACTAGACCGTAAAAGGCTAATCAACCCAATCATAAAATGGGGCACTGAGCTGAACAGAGATCTCTCAACAGAAGAAGTTCAAATGGCCAAAAGACACCTAAGGTCATGCTCAACTTCCTTGGTGATCAGGGAAATGCAAATCAAGACAACTTTAAGATATCATCTTACACCTGTCAGATTGGCTAAAATCAAAACACCAATGATAGCCTTTGCTGGAGAGGTTGTGGAGAAAGGGGTACACTCATCCATTGCTGGTGAGAATGCAATCTCGTGCAACCACTCTGGAAAGCAGTGTGGAGGTTTCTCAGGAAATTCGGGATCAACCTACCACTGGACCCAGCAATACCACTCTTGGGAATATACCCAAGAGAGGCCTTATCATACAACAAAAGTATATGCTCTACTATGTTCATAGCAGCATTGTTTGTAATAGCCAGAACCTGGAAACAACCTAGATGGCCTTCAATTGAAGAATGGATGAAGAAAGTATACATATTAGAGTATTACTCCACAGTAAAATCAAGGAGTTCTTGAAGTTTGCAGGCAAATGGATGGAAATAGAAAACACTATCCTGAGTGAGGTAAGCCAGACCCAAAAAGAGGAACATGGGATGTACTCACTCATATTTGGTTTCTAGCCATAAATAAAGGACATTGAGCCTATAACTCAGGTTCTAAGAGAAGCTAAAAAAGAAGGAGAACCCTAAGAAAAACATATAGGCATCCTCCTGAATATTAACCTTCATCAGGCGATGAATGGAGACAGAGACAGAGACAGAGACGGAGACCCTCATTGGAGTACCAGACTGAAATCTCAAGGTCCAAATCAGGAGCAGAAGGAGAGAGAGCATGAGCAAGGAACTCAGGACCGCGAGAGGTACACCCACACAATGAGACAATGGGGAGGTTCGATTGGGAACTCACCAAGGCCAGCTGGCCTGGGTCTGAAAAAGCCTGGGATAAGACCGGTCTCGCTGAACATAGCGGACAATGAGAACTACTGAGAGCTCAAGAACAATGGCAATAGGTTTTTGATCCTACTGCACCTATTGGCTTTGTGGGAGCCTAGGCAGTTTGGATGATCACCTTACTAGACCTGGATGGAGGTGGGTGGTCCTTGGACTTACCACAGGGAAGGCAACCCTGACTGCTCTTTGTGCTTACGAGGGACAGGGGACTTGATTGGGGGAGGGGGAGGGAAAGAGGAGGCGGAGGTGGGGAAGAGACAGAAATCTTTAATAAAAAAATAAAAAAATAAATAAATAAATAAAAAAAAAAGAAAGCAGAGAAAGCTGGGCGATGGTGGCGCACGCCTTAAATCCCAGCACTCGGGACGCATAGGCAGGTGGTTCTCTGTGAGTTCAAGACCAGCCTGGTCTACAGACTTGTTTCCAGTACAGGCTCCAAAGCCATAGAGAAACCTTGTCTCGAAAAACCAAAAAAAAAAAAGAAAGAAAAAAGAAAACAGAGAAAGCACACATTGGAGACTTAACAGCCCACCTGAAAGGTTTGGAAAAAAAAAGAAGCAGACTCACATAGGAGGAGTAGAAGACTGGAAATAATCAAACTGAGGGCTGAAATCAACAAAATAGAAACACAGAAAACAATCCAAAGAATCAGTGAAACAAAAAGCTGGTACCTGGAGAAAATCAACAAGATTGATAAACCCCTATCCAAACTAATTAAATGGCAGAGAGAGAATATGCAAATTAATAAGATCAGAAATGAAAAGGGGGACATAACCACAGACACAGAGGAAATTCAGAGGATCATTAGATCTTACTACAAAAGCCTGTATGCCACAAAATTGGAAAATGTAAAAGAAATGGACACTTTTTTAGATAAATACCATATACCAAAGTTAAACCAGGACCAGGTGAACAATACAAATAGACCGGTCAGTCATAAAGAATTAGAAGCTGGAGACGACCGATGCAGAGGCTCTGGCAGATGACCGACGCAGAGGAGCCGGCAGACGACCGACGCAGGCGGGCAACTCAAGAAGCAGGCTGCGGCCGGGACCGGCGGAGACTGGCGCAGTGGCAGATGATACGGGCGGCAGGGACCAGCACACAACACTGAGAGCAGATCACCCCGCTACAACTAAATCAAAAAGGCAGGCCTTTGGTTGGCGAAGTCCCTGGCAAACGGGGTGCTGGGTCCTGTTCCTGAAGACCCTTCTGAGGGGTGAGAGAGATCTTGGCCCCCGCCTGGAGCCAGGAAACAGAGCGAGGGCAATTTGTAAGAGAAGCCTCGGGCCAGCAGAGAAACCTGATCCAATTTTAAAAGACTGATTACATAGCATCGATAGGAAGAGATGGTTAGGCGCCAAGGCAGAATTTCACCCAATAATCTAAAAAACAACATGAAAACACCAGAACCCAATGATCCTACAACAGAAGGACTTGAACACAATGACACAGAAGAAGTGGAAAAAATTGACTTTATGAAAGCAATAGAATCCCTTAAACAACATGTAAAAAACACCCTTATAGAAATGGATGAGAAGTATGAAAAAATGTTTGAAAAAATGAGTAAATACGTACAGAAGACCCTGGGAAACCAAGAAACAACGATCAAACAGGTAATGGAAACAGGTCAAGAATTGAAAACTGAAATGGAAACAAGGAAGAAAACACAAATTGAGGAACAGCTGGATATGGAAAATCTAGGTCAACGAGCAGAGACTACAGAAACAAGCATAATCAATAGAATACAAGAGATAGAAGAAAGAATCTCATATTCTGAGGACACCATAGAGAAAATAAATGCACTGATCAAAGAAAACAGCAAAGTCAACAAATTCGCATCACAAAACATTCAAGAAATATGGGACACAATAAAAAGACCAAACCTAAGAATAATTGGGATAGAAGAAGGAGAAGAATCACAGCTCAAAGGCCCAGAAAACATTTTTAACAAAATTATGGAAGAAAACTTTCCCAACATAAAGAAAGATATCCCTTTGAACATTCAAGAAGCATACAGAACACCAAACAGACTGGATCAAAGAAAAACATCCCCTTGCCATATATAATCAAAACACAAAATATACACGTTAAAGAAAGAATATTAAGAGCTGCAAAGGAAAAAGGCAAGTAACCTATAAAGGTAAACCGATCAGACTTACACCTGACTTCTCTATGGAAACCATGAAAGCCAGAAGGTCCTGGATAGAGGTACTTCAAAAACTAAGAGACCATGGATGCAAACCCAAACTTCTATACCCAGCCAAGCTAGTGTTCACTATCAATGGAGAAAACAAGACATTCCAGGATAAAAACAAATTTAAACAGTACACAGCCACAAATCCAGCCCTACAGAAAATAATAGAAGGAAAACCGCAACCCAAGGAATCCAACATTGCCAACATTGCCTACAATAACTCAGGCATCTAGCGAACCTTCACCAGCACAACTCAAGAAGGGACACACACACAAACTCTACTACCAAAAACAATAAGAATAACTGGAGTAAACAACCACTGGTCACTAATATCACTTAATATTAATGGTCTCAATTCACCTATAAAAAGGCACAGGCTGAGAGATTGGATACGAAAACAGGATCCAACATTCTGCTGTTTGCAAGAAACACATCTCAACCACAAAGACAGATATCTACTCAGAGTAAAAGGTTGGGAAAAGGTCTTTCAAGCAAATGGTCCTAATAAAAAAGCAGGTGTGGCCATACTAATTTCAAACAAAACTGACTTCAAACTAAAATCAATCAGAAGAGATCGAGATGGACACTTTATACTCATAACAGGAACAATTCATCAGGATGACATCTCAATCCTGAATATCTATGCCCCCAATATAAAAGCACCCACTTATATAAAAGAAATATTACTAGAACTCAAGGCAGACATCAAACCACACACACTAGTAGTAGGAGACTTCAACACACCACTTTCTCCAATGGACAGGTCAATCAAACAGAAACCTAATAGAGAATTAAGAGAATTATTGGAGGTAATGAAGCAAATGGACTTAACAGACATCTATAGAACACTCTACCCAAATAGGAAAGAATATACCTTCTTCTCTGCAGCTCATGGAACCTTCTCAAAAATTGACCATATACTTGGAAACAAAGGAAACCTCCAAAGATACAAAAGAATACCAGTGTCCACCTGTGTCTTATCAGATCACCACGGATTAATGTTAGAAGGCAACAACAATGCTACCCCCAGAAAGCCGACAAACTCATGGAAACTGAACAATCAACTACTGAACCACACCTGAGTCAAGGAAGAAATTAAGAAAGAAATTAAAGTCTTCCTTGAATTTAATGAAAATAAAGAGACAACATACTCAAACCTATGGGACACGATGAAAGCAGTGCTAAGAGGAAAGTTCATAGCACTAAGTGCCCACTTAAAGAATACAGAGAAAGCATACATTGGAGACTTAACAGCACACCTGAAAGCTCTAGAAAAAAAAGAAGCAGTTGTGCCCAGGGAGAGTAGAAGACTGGACGGAAATCAACAAAATAGAAACAGAGAAAACAATCCAAAGAATCAATGAATCACAAAGTTGGTTCTTGGAGAAAATCAACAAGATTGACAAACCCCTATCCAAACTAATTAAACGACAGAGAGAGAACACGCAAATAAATAAGATCAGAAATGAAAAGGGGGACATAACCACAGACACAGAGGAAATTCAGAGAATCATTAGATCTTACTACAAAAGCCTGTATGCCACAAAATTGGAAAATACAAAAGAAATGGACACTTTTTTAGATAAGTACCATATAGCAAAGCTAAACCAAGACCAGGTGAACGATCTAAATAGACCTGTTAGTCGTGAAGAATTAGAAACTGTTATCAAAAATCTCCCTTCGAAAAAAAGCCCAGGACCAGATGGTTTCAATGCAGAATTCTACCAGAACTTCCAAGAAGAGCTGATACCTATACTCCTTAAAGTATTTCACAATATAGAAACAGAAGAGTCATTGCCAAATTCCTTTTACGAAGCTACAGTTACTCTGATACCAAAACCACACAAAGACCCAACCAAGAAAGAGAATTACAGGCCTATCTCACTCATGAATATCGACGCAAAAATTCTCAATAAAATACTAGCAAACCGAACCCAAGAACACATTAGAAAAATTATCCATTATGATCAAGTAGGCTTCATCCCAGAGATGCAGGGCTGGTTCAACATACGCAAATCTATCAATGTAATCCACCATATAAATAAACTGAAAGAAAAAACCATATGATCATTTCATTAGATGCTGAAAAAGCATTCGACAAAATTCAACACGCCTTTATGATAAAGGTCTTGGAGAGATTAGGGATACAAGGGTCATACCTAAATATAATAAAAGCTATTTACAGCAAGCCGACAGCTAACATTAAATTAAACGGAGAAAAACTCAAAGCCATCCCACTAAAATCAGGAACACGACAAGGATGTCCACTCTCTCCATACCTCTTCAATATAGTGCTTGAAGTTCAGGCAATAGGAGTAAGACAACATAAGGGGATCAAGGGGATTCTTATTGGAAAGGAAGAAGTTAAACTGTCATTATTTGCTGATGATATGATAGTATACATAAGCGACCCCAAAAACTCTACCAAAGAACTCCTACAGCTGATAAACACCTTTAGTAATGTGGCAGGGTACAAGATCAACTCCAAAAAATCAGTTGCCTTCCTATACACTAAGGATAAAGAAACAGAGAGGGAAATCAGAGAAGCATCACCATTCACGATCGCCACTAAGAGCATAAAATATCTTGGGGTAACCCTGACGAAGGAAGTGAAAGATCTATATGACAAGAACTTTAAGTCTTTGAAGAAAGAAATAGAAGAGGACACCAGAAAATGGAAGGATCTCCCTTGCTCTTGGATTGGGAGGATCAACATAGTAAAAATGGCAATTCTACCAAAAGCAATCTATAGATTCAATGCAATCCCCATCAAAATCCCATCAAAATTCTTCACAGATCTGGAGAAGACAATAATCAACTTTATATGGAAAAACAAAAAACCCAGGATAGCCAAAACAATCTTATACAATAAGGGAACGTCTGGAGGCGTTACCATCCCTGACTTCAAACTCTATTACAGAGCTACAATAGTGAAAACAGCTTGGTATTGGCAGAAAAACAGAGAAGTCGACCAATGGAATCGAATAGAAGACCCTGACTTTAACCCACAAACATATGAGCACCTGATTTTCGATAAAGAAGCTAAAAGTATACAATGGAAAAAAGAGAGCATCTTTAACAAATTGTGCTGGCAAAACTGGATGTCAATCTGTAGAAGAATGAAAATAGATCCATATCCATCACCATGCACAAAACTCAAGTCCAAGTGGATTAAAGACCTCAATATCAAGCCAAACACACTGAACCTGATAGAAGAGAAAGTGGGAAGTACTCTACAACACGTGGGCACAGGAGACCACTTCCTAAGTACAACCCCAGCAGCACAGACAGTAAGGGCCTCATTGAACAAATGGGACCTCCTGAAACTGAGAAGCTTCTGTAAAGCAAAGGACACCGTCGCTAAGACAGAAAGGCAACCCACTGACTGGGAGAAGATCTTCACCAACCCCGCAACTGACAAAGGTCTGATCTCCAAAATATATAAAGAACTCAAGAAACTAGACCGTAAAAGGCTAAGCAACCCAATTATATAATGGGGCACTGAGCTGAACAGAGATCTCTCAACAGAAGAATTTCAAATGGCCAAAAGACACCTAAGGTCATGCTCAACTTCCTTAGTGATCAGGGAAATGCAAATCAAGACAACTTTAAGATACCATCTTACACCTGTCAGATTGGCTAAAATCAAAAACACCAATGATAGCCTTTGCTGGAGAGGTTGTGGAGAAAGGGGTACACTCATCCACTGCTGGTGGGAATGCAAACTTGTGGACCACTCTGGAAAGCAGTGTGGAGGTTTCTCAGGAAATTCGGGATCAACCTACCACTGGACCCAGCAATACCACCCTTGGGAATATATCCAAGAGAGGCCTTATCTTACAGCAAAAGTATATGCTCTACTATGTTCATAGCAGCATTGTTTGTAATAGCCAGAACCTGGAAACAACCTAGATGCCCTTCAATTGAAGAATGGATGAAGAAAGTATGGAATATATACATATTAGAGTACTACTCAGCAGTAAAAAACAAGGACTTCTTGAAGTTTGCAGGCAAATGGATGGAAATAGAAATCACTATCCTGAGTGAGGTAAGCCAGACCCAAAAAGAGGAACATGGGATGTACTCACTCATATTTGGTTTCTAGCCATAAATAAAGGACATTGAGCCTATAATCCGGGTTCTTAGAGAAGCTAAATAAGAAGGAGAACCCAAAGAAAAACATATAGGCATCCTCCTGAACATTAACCTTCATCAGGAGATGAAAAGAGACAGAGACAGAGACCCACATTGGAGCACCGGACAGAAACCTCAAGGTCCAAAGCAGAAGAAGAGAGAGCACGAGCAAGGAACTCAGGACCACGAGGGGTGCACCCACACACTGAGACAATGGGGATGTTCTATCGGGATCTCACCAAGGCCAGCTGGCCTGGGTCTGAAAAAGCCTGGGTTAAAACTGGTCTCACTGAACATAGTGGACAATGAGGACTACTGAGACCTCAAGTACAATGGCAATGGGTTTTGGTCCTACTGCACGTATTGGCTTTGTGGGAGCCTAGGCAGTTTGGATGCTCACCTTACTAGACCTGGATGGAGGTGGGTTGTCCCTGGACTTCCCACAGGGCAGGAAAGCCTGTTTGCTCTTTGTTCTGACAAGGGAGGGGAACTTGATTGGGGGAGGGGGAGGGAAAGGGGAGGCGGCGGTGGGGAAGAGACAGAAGTCTCTAATAAATAAATAAATAAAATAAATAAATAAATTTAAAAAAAAGAAAAGTAAAAAAAAAAAAGAATTAGAAGCTGTTATCAAAAACCTCGCTTCCAAAAGAATCCCAGGACCAGATGGTTTCAATGCGGAATTCTACCAGAACTTCC
>JABTXL010016129.1:0-10892 GCA_025134845.1 Neodon shergylaensis | reverse complement strand
AGGTAATGAATCAATTGGACTTAACAGACATCTATAGAATATTCCACCCAAATAGGAAAGAATATACCTTCTTCTCTGCAGCTCATGGAACCTTCTCGAAAATTGACCACATACTCGGTAACAAAGCAAACTTCCACAGATACAAAAAAATATTGGTAACCACATGTGTCTTATCAGATCACCATGGATTAAAGTTAGAGTTCAACAACAATGCTACCCTCAGAAAGCCTACAAACTCATGGAAACTGAACAGTCAACTATTGAACCACACCTGGATCAAGGAAGAAATAAAGAGAGAAATTAAAGTCTTCCTTGAATTCAATGAAAATAAAGAAACAACATACTCAAACTTATGGGACACTATGAAAGCAGTCCTGAGAGGAAAGTTCATAGCACTAAGTGCCCACTTAAGGAAAACAGAGAAAGCACACATTGGAGACTTAACAGCCCACCTGAAAGCTCTAGAAAAAAAAGAAGCAGACTCACCTAGGAGGAGTAGAAGACTGGAAATAATCAAACTAAGGGCTGAAATCAACAAAATAGAAACGAAGAAAACAATCCAAAGAATCAATGAAACAAAAAGCTGGTTCCTGGAGAAAATCAACAAGATTGATAAACCCCTATCCAAACTAATTAAACGGCAGAGAGAGAATATACTAATTAATAAGATCAGAAATGAAAAGGGGGACATAACCACAGACACAGAGGAAATTCAGAGAATCATTAGATCCTACTACAAAAGCCTGTATGCCACAAAACTGGAAAATGTAAAAGAAATGGACACTTTTTTAGATAAATACCATTTACCAAAGTTAAACCAGGACCAGGTGAACAATCTAAATAGACCTGTTAGTCGCGAAGAATTAGAATCTGTTATCAGAAACCTCCCTACCAAAAAGAGCCCAGGACCAGATGGCTTCAATGCGGAATTCTACCAGAACTTCCAAGAAGACCTAATACCTATACTCCTTAATGTATTTCACAATATAGAAGCAGAAGAGTCATTACCAAATTCCTTTTATGAAGCTACAGTTACTCTGATACCAAAACCACACAAAGACCCTACGAGGAAAGAGAATTACAGGCCAATCTCACTCATGAACATTGACGCAAAAATCCTCAACAAAATACTGGCAAACCGAATCCAAGAACACATTAAAAAATTATCCACTATGATCAAGTAGGCTTTATCCCAGAGATGCAGGGCTGGTTCAACATACGAAAATCTATCAATGTAATTCATCATATAAATAAACTGAAAGAAAAAAACCATATGATCATTTCATTAGATGCTGAAAAAGCATTTGACAAAATTCAACATCCCTTTATGATAAAAGTCTTGGAGAGATTAGGGATACAAAGGTCATACCTAAATATAATAAAAGCAATTTACAGCAAGCCGACAGCTAACATCAAATTAAACGGAGAGAAACTCAAAGCCATCCCACTAAACTCAGGAACACGACAAGGCTGCCCACTCTCACCATATCTCTTCAATATAGTGCTTGAAGTTCTAGCAATAGCAATAAGACAACATAAGGTGATCAAGGGGATTCGAATTGGAAAAGAAGAAGTTAAACTTTTGTTATTTGCAGATGATATGATAGTGTACATAAGCGACCCCCAAAACTCCACCAAAGAACTCCTACAGCTGATAAACACCTTTAGTAATGTGGCAGGATACAAGATCAACTCCAAAAAATCAGTCGCCCTCATATATACGAAGGATATGGAAGCAGAGAGGGAAATCAGTGAAACTTCACATTTCACGATAGCCACAAACAGCATAAACTATCTTGGGGTAACTCTAACCAAGGAAGTGAAAGACCTATTTGACAAGAACTTTAAGGCATTGAAGAAAGAAATTGAAGAGGATACCAGAAAATGGAAGGATGCCCCTTGCTCTTGGATTGGGAGGATCAACATAGTAAAAATGGCAATTCTACCAAAGGCAATTTATAGATTCAATGCAATCCCAACAAGATCCCAGCAAAATTCTTCACAGATCTTGAAAGGACAATAATCAACTTCATATGGAAAAACAAAAAAACCCAGGGTAGCTAAAACAATCCTATACAATAAAGGATCTTCTGGAGGCATTACCATCCCCGACTTCAAACTCTATTACACTGCTACAGTAATGAAAACAGTGTGGTACCAGCATAAAAACAGAGAAGTCGGTCAATGGAATCGCATAAAAGACCCAAATTTTAACCCACAAACCTATGATCACCTCATTTTCGATAAAGGAGCTAAAAGTATACAATGGAGGAAAGAAAGCCTCCTCAGCAAATGGTGCTGGCACAACTGGATATCAACATGTAGAAGAACGAAAATAGACCCATATTTATCACCTTGCACAAACTGAAATGGAGGCAAAGAAGAAAACACAAACAGAGGGTCGGCTGGATATGGAAAATTTCAGAAGAAAAACAGAGACTAGAGAAACAAGCATAACCAACAGAATACAACAGATAGAAGAAAGAATCTCAGATTCTGAAGATACCCAAAGAAAATAAACACACTGACCAAAAAAAATGCAAGTACAACAAACTTTCATCACAAAACATTCAGGAAATCTGGGACATAGAACAAATCTAAGAATAATAGGAGTAGAAGAAGGAGAAGAAGTAGAGTTCAATGATCCAGAAAATATATTTAATAAAATTATAGAAGAAAACTTTCCCAACCTAAACAGAGATATACCAATGAAGGTTCAAAAAGCATAGAGAACACTGAATAGGATGGATCAAAAAAACCCCTCGCCATATAATAAATAAAAGAGAAAGCATACAGAATGAAGAAAGAATATAAAGAGCTGCAAAGGAAAAAGGCACAATTACTTATAAAGGTAAACCTGTCAGACTTACACGTGACTTCTCCATGGAAAGATGAAAGCGAGGAGGTAATGGATGGATGTATTGCAGAAAATAAGAAACTATGGATTCAAGCCCAGACTACTATACCCAGCCAAGCTTTCGTTCACTATAAATGGAAAAAATAAAACTTTCCAGAATTAAAACAATTTTACACAATATGTAGTCACAAATCCAGCCTTAAAGAAAGTAATAGAAGGAAAAGCAGTAACCAAGGAGTCCAGCAATGACCACAATACCTCAGACATCTAGAGACCCTTCACCAGAACAACTCAAGGAAGGGAAACACACGAAGTCTATGACTAAAAAAGGGACAGGAGTTAACAACCACTGGTTATAAATATCACTTATGTCAATGGACTCAACTCACCTATAAAAAGGCACAGGTTATAGGACTGGATAAAAAAACAGGATTCAACATTCTGCTGTTTACAAGAAACACACCTCAACCACAAAGAAAGGCACCTACTCAGAGTAAAGGGCTGGGAAAATGCTTATCAAGCAAATGAACCTGAGAAACAAGCAGGTGTGGCTTACTAAACTCTGACAAAGTTGACTTCAGACTTAATTCAATCAGAAGAGATGGAGAGGAACATTTCATAGTCATAACAGGAAGAGTTCCTCAGGATGAAGTCTCAATCCTGAATATCTATGACCCTAATATAAAAGCACCCACGCATGTAAAAGAAACATTACTAAAACTCAAGGCTGCCATCAAACTGCACAAACTACTATTAGGAGACTTTAACACTAAACTCTCACCAATGGACAGGTCTATCAAACAGAAACCTAGGAGAGGAATAAGAGAGTTAATGGAGGTAATGAAGCAAATGATCTTAACAGACATTTATAGAACATTCCACCCAAATAGGAAAGAATATACCTTCTTCTTGGCAGTTCAAGAAATCTTCTCGAAAATTGACCACATAGTCAGTAACAAAGCAATCTTCCACAAGTACTAAAAAAATAAGAAAAAACCATTGTCTTATCAGATCATCATGGATTAAAGTTAGAATTCTACAGCAAGGCTACCCCCAGAAATCCTACAAATTCATGGAAACTGAACAGTCAAGTACTGAACCACGCCTGCATTAAGGAAGAAATAAAGAGAGAAATTAAAGTCTTCCTAGATTCAATGAAAATAAGGAAAAAACATATTCATATGTATGGGACACAATGAAAGCAGTCCTAAGAGGAAAGTTCATAGCACTAAGTGCCCACTCAAAGAAACCAGAGAAAGCACACATTGGAGTCTTAACAGCCCACCTGAAAGCTCTAGAAAAAAAAGAAGCATACTCACCTAGGAAGACTAGAAGTTTGGAAATAATCAAACTGAGGGCAGAAATCAACAAAATAGAAACACACAAAACAATCCAAAGAATCAATGAAACAAAAAGCTGGTTCCTGGAGAAAATCAACATGATTGATAAACCCCTATCCAAACTAATCAATAAAGGAGAGACAATATGCAAATTAATAAGTTCAGAAATGAAAAGAGGGCATAACCACGGACACAGAGGAAATTCAGCGAATCATTTGATCTTACTACAAAAGTCTGTAGGCCACAAAACTAGAAAATCTGAAAGAAATGGACACATTTTTAGATAAATTCCATATACCAAAGTTAAACCAGGAACAGGTGAACAATAGAAATAGACCTGTTAGTTGTGAAGAATTTGAAGTGGTTATCAAAAACCTCCCTACCAAAAATGCCCAGGAACACATGGTTTCAATGTGGAATTCTACCCGAACTTCCGAGAAGACCTAATACCTATACTCCTTAATGTATTTCACAATATAGAAACAGAAGAATAATTGCCAAATTCTTTTTATGAAGCTACAGTTACTATGATACCAAAACTGCACAAAGATTCAACGAAGAAAGAGAATTATATGACGATCTCTCTCATTAACATCGATGCAAAAATCCTCATCAAAATACTGGCAAACAGAATCCAAGAACACATTAGGAAATTATCCATTATGACCAAGTCGGCTTCATCCCTGCGATGCAGGACTGGTTCAACATTCGAAAATCTACCAATGTAATCCATCATATAAATAAAATGAAAGAAAAAAAATGATCGTTTCATTAAGATGCTGAAAAAGCATTTGTCAAAATTCAACATCTTTATAATAACAGTCTTGGAGAAATTAGGAATACAAAGGTCATACATAAATATTATAAAAGCTATTTACAGTAAGCCAACAGCTAACATCAAATTAAACAGGGAGAAACTCAAAGCCATCCACTAAAATCAGGAACACGACAAGGCTGTCCACCCTCTCCATACCTCTTCAATATTGTGCTTGAAGTTTTTGCAATAGCAATAAGACAACATAAGCAGATCAAGATGATTCAAAGTGGAAAAGAAGAAGGAAGCTTTCGTTAATTGCTGATGACATGATAGTATACATAAGCAACCCGAAAAACCCCAACAAAGAACTACTACAGCTGATAACACCTTTAGTCATTGGCGGGATACAAGATCAACTCCAAAAAATCAGTCGCCCTCTTGTACACAAATGATATGGCATTTGAGAGGGAAAGCAGAGAATCATCATCTTTCACGATAGCCACAAACAGCATAAAATATCTTGGGGTAACTAACCAAGGAAGTGAAAGATCTATTTGACAAAACTTTAAGGCATTGAAGAAAGAAATTGAAGAGGATACCACAAAATGGAAGGATCTCCCTTGCTCTTTGAGTGGGAGGATCAACATAGTAAAAATGGCAATCTATCAAAGGCTATTTATAGATTCAATGCAATCCCCATCAAGTTCCCATGAAATTCTTCACAGATATTGAAAGGACAATAATTAACTTTATATGGAAAAATGAAAAAAAAAAACAGGATAGCCAAAACAATCCTATACAATAAAGGAACTTCTGGAGGCATTACAATCCCTGACTTCAAACTCTATTACAGGGCTACAGTAATGAAAACAGCGTCTTACTTTAATAAAAACAGAGAAGTCGACCAATGGAATAATATAAAAGACCCGATTTTTAGTCCACAAACCTATGAACACCTCATTTTCGATAAAGGAGCTAAAAGTATACAATGGAATAAAGAAAGCATCTTCAACAAATGGTGAAGGCACAACTGGATGTCAACCTGTGGAAGAATGAAAATAGACCCATATCTATCACCAAGCACAAAACTCAAGTCCAAATGGATTAAAGACCTCCATATCAGTCTGAACACACTGAACCTGATATAAGAGAAAGTGGGAAGTACCCTACAACAGATGGGCACAGGAGATCGCTTCCTAAGTATAACCCCAGCAGCACAGACATTAAGGGCAACATAAAATAAATGGGACCTACTGAAAGTGAGAAGCTTTTGTAAAGCAAAGGACACTGTCAATAAGACAAAAAGGCAACCTACTGACTGGGAGAAGATCTTCACCAACCCCGCAACAGACAAAGGTCTGATCTCCAAAATATATAAAGTACTCAAGAAATTTGACTTTAAAATGCTAATCAACCCAATTAAAAAATGGGGCACTGAAATGAACAGAGAATTCTTAACAGAAGAAGTTCAAATGGCCAAAGATACTTAAGGTCATGCTCAACTTCCTTAGCGTTCAGGGAAATGCAAATCAAAACAACTTTGAGATATCATCTTATACCTGTCAGAATGGCTAAAATCAAAAACACAAATGATAGCTTTTGCTGGAGAGGTTGTGGAGAAAGGGGAACCCTAATCCATTGCTGGTGGGAATGCAAACTTGTGCAATCACTTTGGAAATCAGTGTGGCGATTTCTCATGAAATTTGGTATCAACCTACCCCTGGACCCAGCAATTCCACTCCAAGAGATGCCCTATCATATGACAAAAGCATATGTTCAACTATGTTCCTAGCAGCATTACTTTTTTTGCCAGAAGCTGGAAACATCCTAGATCTCCTTCAATGGAAGAATGGATGAAGAAAGTGTGGAATATATACACATTAGAGTACTATTCTGCAATAAAAAACAATGACTTCTCGAATTTTGTATGTAAATGGATGGAAATAGAAAACACTACCTGAGTGAGGTAACCCAGACCCAAAAAGAGGATCATGGGATGTACTCACTCATAAGTAGTTTATAGCCATGAATATAGGTCACAGAGTCCATAATTTGTATTCCTAAAGAAGCTAAATAAGAAGGTGAAACCAAAGATAAACATATAGTTATTATCCCTGCTATGGGAAATACACAAGATTGCTGGGCAAGAAATTGGGACCTTGCGGGTGGGGTGGGATAGGGGTAAGGGGAGATGGGGAGAAAAAAGTGAGAAGGGGGGATGCGGGGAACTTTGGTAAATGGGATGATTGGGGATAAAACAAGGTTGGATAGCGGAGAGGGAATCACATAACTTAATTAACGAAACCACCATAGGGTTGGTAAGAGACATGATCCTAGAGTGGCGCCCAGGTGCCCAGGGCAATGTCCCCAGTTAGTTACTTGGGCAGCTGATGATAAGGAACCTGAAATGACCCTATCCTATAGCCATACAGGTGAATACCTTGCATATCACCATAGAACCTTCATCTAGTGATGGATGGAGATAGAGACAGAGACCCACACTGGAGCATCTAAGCTCCCAAAGTCCCAATGTGGAGCAGAAAAGAGGGAGAACATGAGCATGGAAATCAGTACCACGAGAGGTGCGCCCATCTACCGAGAAAGTGGGGTTGATCTATTGGGAGCTAACCAAGGCCATCTGGACTGTGACTGAAAAAGAAATGGATAGAACCTGACTCTCCGAACATGGGAGACAATGAGGGCTGATGAGAAGCCAAGGACAATGACATTGGGTTTTGTTCTTTCTTCATGTTCTGGTTTTGTGGGAGCCTAGCCAGTATGGATGTTCACCTTCCTAGACCTGGATGGAGGGGAGAAGGCCCTAGACTTTCCACAGGGCAGGGAACCCTGACAGCTCTTCAGACTGGGGAGTGATGCGGAGAGGAGTGGGGGAATGAGGAGAGGGGCTGGAGGAGGGGGAGGGAAATGTGAGGCTGGGAGGAAGCAGGGATTTTTCTTTTCAATAAAAAATAAATAAAAATAAAAAATAAAAAAAACATGCTTCTGGACGGGTGAGTGTGTGTATTCCAGTGGTGGTCTGTCCCCTTCCCCCTGCTCCTTCTGCAGGGCCTTCTTTCTTACTCACGACTCAGCCCCCCAGCACCCTCCCCCCAACCCTGCCGTGTTGTAAGCGAGCCAAGCACCTCCAGCTTGCGTTCTCCTGGCTCCCTTGTGCTCTCCTGGACCCCGCCCTGCATGCCATTTTCTTCCTTTTGTCCCCTGAGCTGCGGCCCCGTGAAATTCCTTCTGGACGGGTGAGTGTGTGTGATCCAGGGGCAGTCTGTCCCAGGGGAGAGCACAACCCCCCTTCCCCCTGCTCCATCTGCATTGCCTTCTTTCTTACTCACGACTCAGCCCCCCAGCACCCTCCCCCCAACCCTGCCCTGTTGTAAGCGAACCAAGCAGCTCCATCTTTGGTGCTCCTGCCTCCCGTGTGCTCTCCTGGACCCCGCCCTGCCTGCCATTTTCTTCCTTTTGTCCCCTGAGCTGCGGCCCTGTGGAATTCCTTCTGGACATGTGAGTGTGTGTGATCCAGGGGCAGTCTGTCCCAGGGGAGAGCACAACTCCCCTTCCCCCTGATCCTTCTGCAGGGCCTTCTTTCTTACTCACGACTCAGCCCCCCAGCACCCTCCCACCAACCCTGCCCTGGTGTAAGCTAGGACCAATGCTCAAGAACAATTTTAAGCTCCTACACTAAGGCTTGGGCCACCAGGCGGCCAGGTTTAGGTGCTGACAAGTTCCATCTGGACGGCCTGCCTGCATCAAGCAAGTCAGGCCCCTTGTTTATGAGCTACCCAAGCAGCACGGAGAACCAATCCGGGCACCAGGAGAGTCATCACTGGGGCACTAGGAGAGCCACCACTGGGGAGCGACATCACTGGGAAGGTACTACAGTGGCCAAGGAAACCTGATCCTGTAAAAGAAGATCCATAGAGGAGCATTCGGAGGAAGAGATGGGCAGGTGCCAATGCAAGAATTCACCCAGCAATCTGAAGAACAACATGAAACCACCAGAACCCAGCGACCTCACAACAGAAGCACAGGAACACCTTAACCAAGAAGAAGCAGAAAAATTTGACTTTATGAAAGTGATTGACATCCTTAAACAGCATGTAAAAAATGCCCTGGTAGAAATGGATGAGAAGTATAACAGAAAGTTTGAAGAATTGAATAAATCAGTGAATGATACCCTAGGAGACCAAGGAAAAACAATCAAACAGATAATGGGAACAGTTCAAGACTTGAAAACTGAAATGGAGGCAAAGAAGAAAACACAATCAGAGGGCCGGCTGGACATGGAAAATTTAGGTAAACGAATAGAGTCTACAGAAACAAGCATAACCAGCAGAATACAAGAGATAGAAGAAAGAATCTCAGATGCTGAAGATAACATAGAGAAAATAAACGCACTGATCAAAGAAAACAGCAAGTCCAACAAGTTCTCATCACAAAACATTCAGGAAATATGGGACACAATAAAAAGACCAAACCTAGGAATAATTGGAGTAGAAGAGGGAGAAGAAGTGCAACTCAACGGTCCAGAAAATATATTTAATAAAATTATAGAAGAAAACTTTCCCAACCTAAAGAAGAAGGTACCTATGAGGGTCCAAGAAGCATACAGAACACCAAATAGGCTGGATCAAAAAAAAAAAAAAAACATCTCCTCGCCATATAATAATCAAAACACAAATCATTCAGAATAAAGAAAGAATATTAAGAGCTGCAAAGGAAAAAGGCCAAGTTACTTATAAAGGCAAACCTATCAGACTTACACTGGACTTCTCTATGGAAACCATGAAAGCCAGAAGGTCCTGTATAGGTGTACTACAAAAACTAAGAGACCACGGATGCAAACCCAGACTACTATACCAGCCAAGCTTTCGTTCACTATAAATGGAGAAAACAAAATTTTCCAGGATAAAAACAAATTTAAACAATACATAGCCACAAATCCAGCTCTACAGAAAGTAATAGAAGGAAAATCACTAACCAAGGAGTCCAACAATGACCACAATAACTCAGACATCTGGAGACCCTTCACCAGCGCAATTCAAAGAAGGGAAACAAACAAACTCTACTACTAAAAAAGTGACCGGAATTAACAACCACTGGTCATTAATATCACTTAATGTCAATGGACTCAACTCACCTATAAAAAGGCACAGACTAAGAGAGTGGATACGAAAACAGGATCCAACATTCTGCTATCTACAAGAAACACATATCAAACACAAAGACAGGCACCTACTCAGAGTAAAGGGCTGGGAAAAGGCTTATCAAGCAAATGGACCTAAGAAACAAGCAGGTGTGACCATACTAATCTCTAACAAAGTTGACTTCAAACTTAAATCAATCAGAAAAGATGGAGAGGGACATTTTATACTCATAACTGGAAGAATTCAACAGGATGAAGTCTCAATCCTAAATATCTATGCCCCTAATTTGAAAGCACCCACATATGTAAAAGAAACATTACTAAAACTCAAAGAAGCCATCAAACCGCACACACTAATAGTAGGAGACATCAACACTCCTCTCTCACCAATGGACAGGTCAATCAGACAGAAACCTAACAGAGAAATTAGAGAATTAAAGGTGGTAATGAATTAATTGGACTTAACAGACATCTATAAAATATTCCACCCAAATAGGAAAGAATAT
Organism: Neodon shergylaensis; assembly: GCA_025134845.1. NCBI lineage: Eukaryota > Metazoa > Chordata > Mammalia > Rodentia > Cricetidae > Neodon > Neodon shergylaensis. The sequence goes on along the minus strand of JABTXL010016129.1, from coordinate 274 downwards.
ACCTTCTTCTCTGCAGCTCATGGAACCTTCTCGAAAATTGACCACATACTCGGTAAGAAAGCAAACTTCCAGAGATAGAAAAAAATATTGGTAACCACATGTGTCTTATCAGATCACCATGGATTAAAGTTAGAGTTCAACAACAATGCTACCCTCAGAAAGCCTACAAACTCATGGAAATTGAACAGTCAACTATTGAACCACACCTGGATCAAGGAAGAAATAACGAGAGAAATTAAAGTCTTCCTTGAATTCAATGAAAATAAAGAAACAA
>JABTXL010016118.1:0-20535 GCA_025134845.1 Neodon shergylaensis | reverse complement strand
TGATCCTCCCAATCCAAGAGCAAGGGAGGTCCTTCCATTTTCTGGTGTCCTCTTCTATTTCTTTCTTCAAAGACTTAAAGTTCTTGTCATATAGATCTTTCACTTCCTTCGTCAGGGTTACCCCAAGATATTTTATGCTCTTTGTGGCGATCGTGAAAGGTGATGCTTCTCTGATTTCCCTCTCTGTTTCTTTATCCTTAGTGTATAGGAAGGCAACTGATTTTTTGGAGTTGATCTTGTATCCTGCCACATTACTAAAGGTGTTTATCAGCTGTAGGAGTTCTTTGGTAGAGTTTTTGGGGTCGCTTATGTATACTATCATATCATCTGCAAATAAAGACAGCTTAACTTCTTCCTTTCCAATACGAATCCCCTTGATCCCCTTATGTTGTCTTATTGCTATTGCTAGAACTTCAAGCACTATATTGAAGAGGTATGGAGAGAGTGGACATCCTTGTCGTGTTCCTGATTTTAGTGGGATGGCTTTGAGTTTTTCTCCGTTTAATTTAATGTTAGCTGTCGGCTTGCTGTAAATAGCTTTTATTATATTTAGGTATGACGCTTGTATCCCTAGTCTCTCCAATACCTTTATCATAAAGGGGTGTTGAATTTTGTCGAATGCTTTTTCAGCATCTAATGAAATGATCATATGTTTTTTTTCTTTCAGTGTATTTATATGGTGGATTACATTGATAGATTTGCGTATGTTGAACCAGCCCTGCATCTCTGGGATGAAGCCTACTTGATCATAATGGATAATTTTTCTAATGTGTTCTTGAATTCGTTTTGCCAGTATTTTATTGAGAATTTTTGCGTCAATATTCATGAGTGAGATAGGCCTGTAATTCTCTTTCTTGGTTGGGTCTTTATGTGGTTTTGGTATCAGGGTAACTGTAGCTTCATAAAAGAAATTTGGCAATGACTTTTCTGTTTCTATATTGTGAAATACATTAAGGAGTATGGGTATTAGCTCTTCTTGGAAGTTCTGGTAGAATTCTGCATTGAAGCTATCTGGTCCTGGGCTTTTTTTGGAGGGAAGATTTTTGATAACAACTTCTAGTTCTTCGCGACTAACAGGTCTATTTAGATCGTTCACCTGGTCTTTGTTTAGCTTTGGTATATGGTACTTATCTAAAAAATGTCCATTTCTTTTGCATTTTCCAGTTTTGTGGCATACAGGCTTTTGTAGTAAGATCTAATGATTCTCTGAATTTCCTCTGTGTCTGTGGTTATGTCCCCCTTTTTATTTCTGATCTTATTTATTTGCGTGTTCTCTCTCTGTTGTTTAATTAGTTTGCATAGGGGTTTGTCGATCTTGTTGATTTTCTCCAAGAACCAACTTTTTGTTTCATTGATTCTTTGGACTGTTTTCTGTGTTTCTATTTTGTTGATTTCCGCCCTCAGTTTGATTATTTCCAATCTTCTATTCCTCCTGGGCACATCTGCTTCTTTTTTTTCTAAAGCTTTCAGGTGTGCTGTTAAGTCCCCCATGTATGCTTTCTCCGTTTTCTTTAAGTGTACACTTAGTGCTATGAACTTTCCTCTTAGCACTGCTTTCATCGTGTCCCATTGGTTTGAGTATGTTGTCTCTTTATTTTCATTAAATTCAAGGAAGACTTTAATTTCTTTCTTAATTTCTTCCTTGATCCAGGTGTGGTTCAGTAGTTGACTGTTCAGTTTCCATGAGTTTGTTGGCTTTCTGGGGGTAGTATTGTTGTTGCCTTCTAACTTTAATCCGTGGTGATCTGATAAGACACAGGTGGACACTGATATTTTTTTTGTATCTGTGGAGGTTTCCTTTGTTTCCGAGTATGTGGTCAATTTTCGGGAAGGTTCCATGAGCTGCAGAGAAGAAGGTATATTCTTTCCTATTTGGGTGGAATGATCTATAGATGTCTGTTAAGTCCAATTGCTTCATTACCTCCAATAATTCTCTTAATTCTCTATTAGGTTTCTGTCTGATTGACCTGTCCATTGGAGAGAGAGTTGTATTGAAGTCTCCTACTACTATTGTGTGTGGTTTAATGTCTGCCTTCAGTTCTAGTAATATTTCTTTTAGATAAGTGGGTGCTTTTGTATTAGGGGCGTAGATATTCAGGATTGATACGTCATCCTGATGAATTGTTCCTGTTATAAGTATAAAGTGTCCATCTCGATCTTTTCTGATTGATTTTAGTTTGAAGTCAGTTTTGTTAGAAATTAATATGGCCACACCTGCTTTTTTCTTAGGACCATTTGCTTGAAAGACCTTTTCCCAACCCTTTACTCTGAGTAGATGCCTGTCTTTGTGGTTGAGATGTGTTTCTTGCAAGCAGCAGAATGTTGGATCCTGTTTTCGTATCCAATCTCTTAGTCTGTGCCTTTTTATAGGTGAATTGAGACCATTAATATTAAGTGATATTAATGACCAGTGGTTGTTTATTCCAGTTATTCTTATTGTTTTTGGTATTAGTGTTTGTGTGTCTCCCTTCTTTGAGTTGTGCTGGTGAAGGGTTGCTAGATGCCTGAGTTGTTGTAGGCATTGTTGGCAATGTTGGATTCCTTGGGTTGCGATTTTCCTTCTATTACCTTCTGTAGGGCTGGATTTGTGGCTACGTATTGTTTAAATTTGTTCTTATCCTGGAATGTCTTGTTTTCTCCATTGATAGTGAACGATAGCTTGACTGGGTATAGTAGTTTGGGTTTGCATCCATGGTCTCTTAGCTTCTGCAGTACCTCTATCCAGGACCTTCTGGCTTTCATGGTTTCCATAGAGAAGTCAGGTGTAAGTCTGATCAGTTTACCTTTATAAGTTACCTGGCCTTTTTCCTTTGCAGCTCTTAATATTCTTTCTTTAACCTGTATATTCTGTGTTTTGATTATTATATGGCGAGGGGATGTTTTTCTTTGATCCAGTCTGTTTGGTGTTCTGTATGCTTCTTGAATATTCAAAGGAATATCTTTCTTTATGTTGGGAAAGTTTTCTTCCATAATTTTGTTAAAGATATTTTCTGGGCCTTTGAGCTGTGACTCTTCTCCTTCTTCTATTCCTATTATTCTTATGTTTGGTCTTTTTATTGTGTCCCATATTTCCTGCATGTTTTGTGATGAGAATTTGTTGGCTTTGCTGTTTTCTTTGATCAGTGAATTTATTTTCTCTATGGTGTCCTCAGAATCTGAGATTCTTTCTTCTATTTCTTGTATTCTATTGATTATGCTTGTTTCTGTAGGCTCTGCTCATTGACTTGGATTTTCCATATCCAGCTGGTGCTCAGTTTGTGTTTTCTTCCTTGCTTCCCTTTATGATTATTCTTATACATTCATAGTTTTGAGTTGTGAAACCTCATGAAGGTAACTACTAGACAGAGACTATCATACTTAATGTTCAGGGCATCAAAATTCACATTGGCTTTAGAAGCTCATTCTGATCTCCTGTGTGGGAAAAAGCTTCTGAATTCTTTTTTTTTATTTTTATTAAAGATTTCTGTCTCTTCCCCACCTCCGCCTCCCCTTTCCCTCCCCCTCCCCCAATCAAGTCCCCCGTCCCTCGTATGCCCAAAGAGCAGTCAGGGTTGCCTGCCCTGTGGTAAGTCCAAGGTCCACCCACCTCCATCCAGGTCTAGTAAGGTGATCATCCAAACTGCCTAGAATTCTTGTTGAGGGTTATTAGTACAAAGGTATTCTGGAATAACTGATGAGTAGTAGCTTATATGCCATTTTTGCCAATTACATAAAACCTTTCATTTTAAGTTATAAAGTATTTCTTCTATTACCATCCCAGCTAGAAAACTATTGTTTTCCCAATGATGGTCTCTTAGAAACTAACCACAAAAGGTCCGATTTCCCAAATTCCTTTATTTTATCCCTCCTTTTACTTTCATCAAACCATATATGTTTTAAGGTCAATCAGATTATCCTTACATTCACTTTTCTTGCCCTTTTTCATCCCTTCCTCCAACTAACTGACATTATCTTGCCATCATTGTTCTTTGGTTCTCACTGTCCATAATTATATGCTTCTTGTCTTTCTTTGAAACAGTTATTGTACTTCTGCCAGGCCAGAATCCTCAGAATTCTATAATAGTTCCCTCGTTTACATTTTTTTAAATTGGTCATATATCTGTTGATAGATTTTTAGGTACAGTCTACAGACTAAGCATATATGATGGAATTGTGTGGATCTGTAATACAAACTTATTTGGAACTAAGAACAGAAAGTGTAATACTGAGGACCCAGGCTCCTACAGTTCTGTGATCCATAGCTCTAGCACAATTGCTGAGCACCCTGACTCAGAGCCCAGAGCCAGTGAAAGGAATACACCCAGGATCTGGAACCTGAGCCCTGAACCCAGAGTCACAGAAGAACACCCCGTACCTAAAACCAAAGCCAAAAAAAAACACATTTGTCCCTAGAATCAGGACCAGTTAAAGAAATATGCTCTGACCCTAAAATTGGAGCCTAAAAGCTAAAAGCATCAGAAAAGGAAGCACAGTTTGGTCCTGAAATCAGAGCCATCTCTGCCCCTGACAAGAAATCAACCAATCCCTGGTCAGGGAAAAAAACGACCAATCTCTGAGTAGGGAAGTAGTAACTTCTAGTATAGAGGCATGACTCCCCATTGATCTTAAGCCTAAGTAAGTAGTAGCCCTTAACCTAGAGATGTATCATGACCTTTTTAACCTTAGCCCAGAGAGGGTAGCCAATGTGAACCATGTAGACTTAGAAATTCCCCTCACCCCATGGATGGGGCAGCCAATTCGAAGCCTGTAGACTTGAAATTTCCCCAAGCTATCCTCTGAAAAAAAAACATTTTGGGCTATTCAAATACCCATATACACATGCTCATACATAGAAAAGCAAGCACACAAACACACACATACATTCATTTTTTTAAAAAAAAGATATCAGCTCAGTTACCTGGCCTTTTGTTTCAAGACACTGGAATAAAGGAATAAATAAACCTAAAACAAACAAAAATTACAATATAATGGAGATTTGTGTGAAAATTAATAAAAAATAAAATAGCAAAAGAGTACATAAAATCGATTTCTCCCTTTTCCAATGATGGGAAACATTTTTGAGAACAACAACACATTTAGTGTGTCCTACTGCAGCCAAGTTTTGCCTTTCAACTGAGTGACACTCCTCTGGTAGGCAGCTTTTCTTCCTAGGCTGACCTCTCCCTCAGGGGTGATCTTTCCCAGGAAAGGGTCCTTTGTTTGCAGAGTTACCCCTCTCAAATGAGTAACCCTCCTCTGCAGGGTAACTTTTGCTGAGGCAACACCTCATTTTGTGTGGCAATATTTCCCAGGAGAGGGCCTTCTCTTTTCAGAGTTATGCTTTTCAATTGAATGACTGTCCTCTGAAGGGAGTGGTTGGATGGGCTGACCTCTCCCTGCAGGGTGATCTTTACTTGCAGAGGGTCTTCTCCCTGACAAGTTACCCCTCTCAAATGAGTTACCCTCCTCTGCTGTGTACCTTTTTCTGAAGCAAAGCCTTGCTGTAAGGTGACATTTTACAGGAGAAGTCTTCTATTTCCAGATTTACCCTTTTCAGATAAATGCAATAACTTTTCAGCATGGCAGCTTTTTATGGGGCGACCTTCACCAACAGAGGGTACTCTAACTGCTGAGGTATGCTTTTCATCTGAGCGTCCCTCCTCTACAGGGCATCTTTTCCTCCTATGCAGACCTCTCCCTGTATGGTGAACAATCCCAGGAAAGGGTCCTATCTTTCCCCAATTACACTTCTCAGATGATTGGTCCTCCTCTGCAGAGTGGCTTTTGATTTGACAACCTCTCCCTGAGGGAGATCCTCACTTGCAGAGGGTCTTCTTCCTGCCAAGTTACCTCTCTCAATGAGTAGCCCTCCTCTGCATGGTGCCTTTTCTGAGGCAAAGCTTCGCTCTATGATGACATTTCACAGGAGAGGATCCTCTCTTTGCAGAATTACCCTCCTTAGATGAATGAACCTTCTAGCAGCATAACTTTTCATAGGATGACCAGTCCTTGCACTGTGATCTTCACCTGCAGCAGTTTTTTTCTCCTCAGAATTACTGTATTCGAATGTGTAGCACTGCTCTGCAGGGTACTTTTTTCTGAGGCAATGTTCTAAGTCTCTTCTTAACCAAAATGTTGGTCATAAACATGAGGACCTTTCTTTCGGGAACTCACTTAAATAAAACCAATGAATTGCATATTTTCTAGTATTATCTGGGAAAATGGACTGGGAACACAACCCGGAAGTCCATTGTCTGAATTAGTTCTACAACCAGGATCATATCTCCTGATTTTTCACAAATTTAGCTCTTTTTTAAGGACTTTCGAAGAATTGCACTCTGCATGTCTACCTGCCAAAACTAAGTGAAGTTTCTCTGGAAATTATCTGTACACAAACATCATCTTGGGTGCAGGCTTATGCCCTTTTGTTGAATTAGTAGTCCTATGCAAATTATCCTATATTCCATAGCCAAATGATTGGACCACTACTCTGATGTCATAGCAGTGGCATGTGGGGTGGGGGAAGGGGCACTTTTTAAAAGACTGTTCATTCCTTAGTGTAAATGTGTGGCGGAGCTCTCAACTTAAGGGTGCTGCATCTCAGAGGGTGAAAAAGAAAATAGTGTCATCTCCACCCTATCATAACTGAGGAGGAATAGGTTTCTTTTCAATCTCCCTTTTTACATTACCTCCATATTTGGTACAACTCTGAACATGGCAATGAGTTCATTTCCATTCACCCCGAGAATGTAAGGATAAAAGGATAATAAACTAATCTGCTAATCTGTGTATCACAAAAAATAAACACTTAGACTGAAGGTTTAAAACAACTGTTGTAAGCCTAACATGGAGGAGAGTAGAGAAAAATGTAGACCTCAATAAAAATCAGTAAAAAATTACTGATACTATTGCAATATTAACTAGAGTGTGAGAAACTTACTACACATTATTGGTGGGAATTTAAATACATATAATGATTGTCTTGGATAATTTGGAACCATTATGTCTAATTTTAAAATTTTAAAATGCAAATGTACTTTGATACAGTATTTTGAGATGATAAAATGCTTGCACATCTATACAAGGATGTTTATAGTTTCGAAGATTATAAATAACATTATGGTCTATATGTAGTAGAATTATAATAGAGTATTATTTTTGGATATGAAATACTGCAGTATCACTGAAAATAAAATGTATTTCCATATAGAAAACAAATTGTATGCTTAAGAATGCTAAAGTGAGCCGGGTGGTGGTGGCGCACGCCTTTAATTCCAGTACTTGGGAGGCAGGGGCAGGCGGATCTCTGTGAGTTCGAGACCAGCCTGGTCTACAAGAGCTAGTTCCAGGACAGGCTCCAAAACCACAGAGAAATCCTGTCTCGAAAAACCAAAAAAAAAAATGCTAAAGCGACAATTTAATTATCTCACAAATTACACTTTAAAACAAAAACCTTCACTAAGCACTAATTTAGTAGTGGCATAGATGTTCATATATTTTGTCTTCATTTGCATATTTCATTTCCAACATCTTCTCTCTAGGCTAAGGTACACTTACTTTTTTATCAAGGTTTGACTGTAATAGGAAGCTATTAAAATCACCTAAGATCAGAAAATAATTACATGAAGCAAAAAGTCACAGAGATACAATGGGCAATTCAAAATACTAATGAAATATTTCTATAACTATGTTCAGTATCAGTTTGGACACTAGAGAAAATTTAACAGTGAGATAAAAGACTTGAACAACACTAAGAAGCAAATAGTCTTAGAAATACATCCACACTACATTCCACCCAAGAGTAGCAGCACAGACATTGTTCTCAGGTCAGTGCAAAACATTCTCCATGTTAGATCATACAGTAGAAGAAGAAAGAGAAAAAGAAAAGTATAAAATTAAGTACACACTTTAACCAAATTGAATGAAGTTTGAAATCAATAACAAGGAAATTTATGTAATTTAGGAAATTAGCATCTGTCAAACCTAAATACTATGACAATGTTTAAAAGAAGAAATTAAAAAGAGAAATTAGAATATATATTGAAAACACCACCAATTGTGATGAATGCCTACAACCCAAGCAACTTGAACTGATTAGGCAGGAGAATTGAGAGTTCAACTAGAGAGAAGATGTTGGAAATGAAAAATGCAAATAAAGACAAAATATATGAACATCTATGCCACTACTAAATTAGTGTTTAGTGGTGATTTTAAACTATGAGTGCCTTTTTAAAAACCATTAAATGGGCCTGGGGAGATGGTGCAGCAGTTACAAGCCCTTGCTGCTTTGCAAAGGATACAGTTTGGGTCATGCAAGCCAAATTCAAGAGTAACAAACACCTGCAGCTCTACTTTCAAGGAATGTGATCTTTTCTGGGTTCTTCCAACACCCATATGCACATGCTTATACATAGAAAGACACACACACACACACACATACACACACATTTTTAAAGAAAGGTATCAGCTCAGTAACTTGGACTTTTGCCTCAAGATACTGGGATAAAGGAATAAATAAACCTAAAACAAACAAAAATTTTAATATAATAAAGATTTGAGTGAAAATTAATAAAATATAAATAGCAAAAGAGTACATAAAATTGATTTATCCTTTTTCAAATGGCAGGAATCATTTTTTGAGAACAACACGTATAGTGTGTCCTTCTGCAGCCAAGTTTTGCCTTTCAACTAAGTGAACCTTCTTCAGCTGGATGGCTTTTCTTCCTAGTCTGACCTCTTCCTGTGGGCTGATCTTTCCCAGGAAAGGGTCCTCTGTTTGCAGAGTTACCCCTCTCGAAGATGTAACCCACGTCGCCAGGGTAACTTTTGCTGAGGTGACACCTCCTTGTGTGGTGATTTATCCCAGGAGAGGGCCTTCTCTTTCCAGAGTTATACCTTTCAGATGAATGACCGTCCTCTGCAGGGCGGGTTTGGATGGGGTGACCTCTCCAAGCAAGGTGATCTTCACTTGCAGAGGGTCTTCTTTCTGCCAAGTTACCCCTCTCAAATGAGTAGCCCTCCTCTGCAGTGTACCTTTATATGAAGCAAAGCCTCGCCGGAAGGTGACATTTCACAGGAGAGGATCATCTATTTGCAGAGTTACCCCTTTCAGATAAATGACCCTTTTCAACATGGCACCTTTTGATGTGGCAACTTCACAAACAGAGGGTTCTCTAAGGTGCTGAGGTACTCATTGCAAATGTGCGTCCCTCCTCCTCAGCAAGTCTTTTCCTCTGAGGAGGACCTCTCACTGTTGGGTAAACTTTCCCAGAAGAGGGTCCTCTCTTTGCCCAGTTACACTTCTCAGATGATTGATCCGCCTCTGCAGAGGTGCTTTTGATTGGACAACTCTCCCTGCAGGGTGATCTTCACTTGCAGAGGGTCTTCTCCCTGCCAAGTTATCCCTCTCAAATGAGTAGCGCTCTTCTGCAAGGTGCCTTTTCTGAGGCGAAGCCTTGCTGTATGGTGACATTTCACAGGAGAGAATCCTCTCTTTGCAGAATTACCCGACTCAGATGAATGACCCTTCTAGCAGCATGAGTTTTGATAGGATGACCAGTCCTTGCATGGCAATATTCACCAGCAGATATTTCTTTTTCCCCAGAGTGACAAAACAGGAATGAATAACACTCCTCTGCAGGATACCTTTGTCTGAGGTGATGCTCGAAGTTATCTCCTTCCCTAAAATGTTGGTCATGAATATGAGGTCCTTTCTTTTTTTAAAATTTATTTTATTGAAAAAAAATTACCGCCTCTTCCCAGCCTCCCATTTCCCTCCCCCTTCTCCCACTCCTCTCCCCCTCCCTCTCCAGTCTGAAGAGCAGTCAGGGTTCCCTGCCCTGTGGAAAGTCCAAAATCCTCCCCACTCCATCCAGGTCTAAGAAGGTGAACATCCAAACTGGCTAGGCTAACACAAAGCCAGAACATGAAGTAGGATCAAAACCCAGTGCCATTGTCCTTGGCTTCTCAGCAGCCCTCATTCATTGTCCACCATATTCAGAGAGTCCGGTTTTATCCCATGCTTTTTCAGTCACAGTCCAGCTGGCCTTGGTGAGCTCCCATTAGATCAGCTCCACCATTTCAGTGGATGGGCACACCCCTCACGGTCCTGATTTCCTTGCTCATCTTCTCCCTCCTTTTGTTCCTCATTTGGACCTTGGGAGCTCAGTCCGGTGCTCCAGTGTGGGTCTCTGTCTCTATCTCCATCAATCACCAGGTGAAGGTTCTATGGTGATATGCAAGATATTCATCAGTATGGCTATAGGATAGGGTCATTTCAGGTTCCCTATCCTCCAGCTGCCCCGGGAACTAACTGGGGACATTGCCCTGGGCACCTGGGAGCCCCTGTAGGTCCAAGTCTCTTGCCAACCCTAAGATGGCTCCGTTAATTAAGATATGTGCTTCCCTGCTCCCTTATCCAGCCTTCCTTTATCCCAATCATCCCGTTTACCCATGTTCCCCCCATCCGCCCCTTCTCACTTTTCTCTCCCCATCTCCCCTTACCCCCCTCCCACCCCACCCTCAAAATCCCAATTTTTGCCCAGCATTCTTGTCTACTTCCAATAACCAGGAGGATACCTATATGTTTTTCTTTGGGTTCAACTTCTTATTTAGCTTCTTTAGGTTCACCAATTATATACTCCATGACCATTATTTATGGCTAGAAACCAATTATGAGTGAGTACATCCCATGTTCATCTTTTTGGGTCTGGGTTACCTCACTCAGGATAGTGTTTTCTATTTCCATCCATTTACATGCAAAATTCGAGAAGTCATTGTTTTTTATGGCAGAGTAGTACTCTAATGTGTATATATTCCACACTTTCTTCATCCATTCTTCCATTGAAGGACATCTAGGTTGTTTCCCGGTTCTGGCTATTACAAATAATGCTGCTATGAACAAAGTTGAACAAATGCCCTTGTCATATTATAGGGCATCTCTTGGGTATATTCCCAAGAGTGGTATTGCCGGGTCCAGGGGTAGGTTGATCCCTAATTTCCTGAGAAACCGCCACACTGATTTCCAAAGTGGTTGCACAAGTTTGCATTCCCACCAGCAATGGATGAGGGTACCCCTTCCTCCACAGCCTCTCCAGCAAAGGCTATCATTGGTGTTTTTGATTTTAGCCATTCTGACAGGTGTAAGATGATATCTCAAAGTTGTTTTGATTTGCATTTCCCTCATCACTAAGGAGGTTGAGCGTGACCTTAAGTGTCTTTTGGCCATTTGAACTTCTTCTGTTAAGAATTCTCTGTTCAGATCAGTGCCCCATTTTTTAATTGGGTTAATTAGCATTTTAAAGTCTAGTTTGTTGAGTTCTTTATATATTTTGGAGATGAGACCTTTGCAGGGTTGGTGAAGATCTTCTCCCAGTCAGTGGGTTGCCTTTTTGTCTTAGTGACAGTGTCCTTTGCTTTACAGAAGCTTCTCAGTTTCAGTAGGTCCCATTTATTCAATGTTGACCTTAATGTCTGTGCTGCTGGGGTTATATTTAGGAAGCGATCTCCTGTGCCCATCTGTTGTAGGGTACTTCCCACTTTCTCTTCTATCAGGTTCAGTGTGTTCAGATTGATATTGAGGTCTTTGATGCATTTGGACTTGAGTTTTGTGCATGGTGATAGATATGGGTCTATTTTCATTCTTCTACAGGTTGACATCCAGTTGTGCCAGCACCATTTGTTGAAGAGGCTTTCTTTCTTCCATTGTATACTTTTAGCTCCTTTATCGAAAATGAGATGTTCATAGGTTTGTGGGCTAAAAACCGGGTCTTCTATACGATTCCATTGGTCGACTTCTCTGTTTTTATGCCAGTACCTCGCTGTTTTCATTACTGTAGCTCTGTAATAGAGTTTGAAGTCAGGGATGGTAATGTCTCCAGAAGTTCCTTTATTGTATAAGATTGTTTTGGCTGTCCTGGGTTTTTTGTTTTTCCATATAAAGTTGATTATTGTCCTCTCAAGATCTGTGAAGAATTTTGATGGGACCTTCATGGGGATTGCATTGAATCTATAAGTAGCCTTTAGTAGAATTGCCATTTTTACTATGTTGATCCTCCCAATCCAAGAGCAAGGGAGATCCTTCCATTTTCTGGTATCCTCTTTAATTTCTTTCTTCAATGCCTTAAAGTTCTTGTCAAATAGATCTTTCACTTCCTTAGTTAGAGTTACCCCAAGATATTTTATGCTGTTTGTGGCTATCGTGAAAGGTGATGATTCTCTGATTTCCCTCTCTGCTTCCATATCATTTGTGTATAAGAGGGCGACTGATTTTTTGGAGTTGATCTTGTATCCTGCCACATTACTAAAGGTGTTTATCAGCTGTAGGAGTTCTTTGGTGGAGTTTTTGGGGTCGCTTATGTACACTATCATATCATCTGCAAATAACGAAAGTTTAACTTCTTCTTTTCCAATTCGAATCCCCTTGATCCCCTTATGTTGTCTTATTGCTATTGCTAGAACTTCAAGCACTATATTGAAGAGGTATGGCGAGAGTGGACAGCCTTGTCGTGTTCCTGATTTTAGTGGGATGGCTTTGAGTTTCTCTCCGTTTAATTTGATATTAGCTGTCGGCTTGCTGTAAATAGCTTTTATTGTATTTAGGTATGACCCTTGTATCCCTAATCTCTCCAAGACTTTTATCATAAAGGAATGTTGACCCAGGATCATATCTCTTGATTTTTTATAAAGACTTTATAAGAGCTGCTCATTGCATGTCCAATAGCCAGCACTAAGTGAGGTTGCCTGGAAACTATTTGTACACAAACATCATCTTGGGGATGGGCTTACACTCTTCTGCCAATCGGTAGTCCTATGCAAATTATCCTATGTTCCATAGCCAAATGATTGGACCACTACTAAGATGTCATTGTGGTGTCATGTGAGGTGAGGGAGGGGGCATTTTTTAAAGACCATGCAGTCCTTAAGCACACACAGATCCCCAAGCTAATGCTTCTCCAGTGCTAGCATTAAAGCCTGCATGCCTTGAACATCTCTCTTGATTAATATGTTCTCCTTCCTCTTACTCTTTCTATGCCTAAATCACTTGGTCCCTACTCTTCAATCCTGAGTTCAAGGGTGTGGAAGAGCTCTCAACTAAGGGAGCTGCAGCTCAGAAGCTGAAAAAGAAAAGGGTGTCATCTCCAGCCTATTGTCACTGCGGAAGAATAGGTTTCTTTTCAGTCTCCCTTTTACATTGTCTCCATATTTGGTACAACTCTGAACATGGCAATGAGTTTATTTCCATTCACCCCAAGAATGTAAGAACAATAAATTAAGCTATTAATCTGTGTATCACAAAAAATAAGCACTTAGACTGAAAGTTTAAAAAAAACTGGGAAAAGATACAAGATATAAATTGTATGTCTAACAGGGAGGAAAGCAGAGAAAAATGTGGAGCTCAATAAAAATATTACTGATACCATGCAATGTTAACTAGAGTGTGGGAAATTACTACATATTATTGGTGGGAATTTAAATACAAATAATCATTATCTTGGATAATTTAGAACCATTATATCTAATTTTAAAATGCAAATGTACTTTGATACAAAATTTTGAGATGCTAAAATGTTTGCATTTTAATTAAATAAATTGTACATGGATGTTTATAGTTTAGAAGATTATAAATAACATTACAGTCCATCTGTAGTAGAAAGATAATAGTGACTAATATCTTTTGGCTGTGAAATATGCTGTATCACTGAAAATAAAATGTATTTCCGTACAGAAATAATTTGCAAGCCTAAGAAAGCTAGAGTGGCAAATTAAGTATCTTACAAAATACACTTTAAACCAAAAACCTTAAAGGCTATATTACACTTATTATTGATCAAAGTGTTATTTGTAATAGGAAGCAATTACAATCGCCTAAGATCAGAAAAACTACATGAAGCAAAAAGCCACAGAGATACAATAGACAGTTCATAATACTAATTAGAGATTTCAATAACTATGTTCAGTAGCAGTTAGGACAGTAGAGAGAATTTAACAGTGAGATAAAAGACTTGAACAAGAGTAAGAAGCAAATAGTCTTAAAAGTACATCTAAACTACATTCCACTAAAGAATAGCAGCACAGACATTGTTCTCAGGACAATGTAGAACATTCTCCATGTTAGATCATACACTGGAAGAAGAAGAAGAAAAGAAATGTTTAGAATTAAGTACACACTGTAACCAATGTGGAATGAAGTTTGAAATCGATAACAAGGAAATTTATGTAATTTAGAAAATTAGAATATGTTGAAACTCAATACTATGACAATGTGTAAAAGAAGAAGTCAAAAAGAGAAATTAGAATTTATATTGAAAACACCAGAAATCATCATGAAGGCCTAAAACCCCAGGACTTGAACTGCTGAGGCGGGAGAATTGAGAGTTCAAATACAGAGAGAAGATGAGGGAAATAAAAAAATGCTAATGAAGGCAAAATATGTGAACATCTATGCCATTACTAAACTAGTGCTTAGGGAAGATTTTTAAACTAAGAGTGCCTGTTAAAAAACCAAGAAAAGAATGGGATGGTTGGGATAATAGAAGGATGGATATGGGAGCAGGGAAGTATATTTCTTAATTAAGGGAGCCATTTTAGGGTTGGCAAGAGCCTTGACTCTAGAGGGGTTCCCAGGGGTCCAGAGAGATGTACCCAACTAGGTCTTTGGGCAGCTGAGGAGAGAGAGCCTGAAATGGCCCGATCCTATAGCCATACTAATGAATATCTTGCATATCACCATAGAACCTTCATATGGCGATGCATGGAGATAGAGACAGAGACCCACATTGGAGCAATGGACTGAGCTCCCAAGGTCCAAATGAGGAACAGAAGGAGGGAGAACATGAGCAAGGAAGTCAAGACAGCGAGGGGGGCACCCACCCACTGAGATGGTTTGCTGATCTATTGGGAGCTCACCAAGGCTAGCTGGACTGGGACTGAAAATGCATGGGATAAAACCAGACTCTCTGAATATGGTGGACAATGAGGGCTGCTGAGAAGCCAAGGACAATGGCACTGAGTTTTGATCCTACTGCGTGTACTGGCTTTGTGGGAGCCTAGCTGGTTTGGATGCTCACCTTCCTAGACCTGGATGGAGGTGGGAGGACCTTGAACTGCCCACAGGGCAGGGAACCCTGACTGCTCTTTGGACTGGAGAGGGAGGGGGAAGGAAGTGGGGTGTGGGGAGTAGGGAGAGGGGGACGGAAAAGGGAGGAGGGGAGGAAGCGGAAATTTTTAATAAAAAAAGATTTTAATAATAAGAAAAAGAAAAAAAACTAGAAAAGGGGCTGGAGAGATGGTGCAGCACTTACAAGTCCTTGTTGTTCTTGCAAAGGACCCAGTTTGGGTCCTGCAATCCAAATTCAAGGGTCATAACCATCTGCAACTCTATCTTTAAGGAATGTGGTCCCTTCTGGGATTTTCAAACAACCATATGCACATGCTCATACATAGAAAGGCAAACACACACACACAGAGACAGACACAATACACACACACACACACATATTTAAAGTATAATATCAGCTCTCAAGTATTTGTTAGTACGAGATAGGAGTATTCACCTAAAATATGCCATCCTTGATTCAATCCCAACACTGAAAGTAGAAGAAGACAATTTCAGAAATAAAGGAAAATTAACACTACATGCATGCTCTCATGCAATGCTCACTAGTGCCTCCACTTTGGGAAACTTTTGGTATTAGAATTTTATCAGTATAATAAATGTATAGCAATATCATGAGGCCCCTCTTCTGAAGATATATTGGCAGTTAATGGCTGCTGGGGAAAGGGAGTTGTTTTTCTTCAGTAGTGTAACCACTGATAAGTTGGTCATACTCCTGTAAATAATCCCACACCCATGACTATGCAAGCAACCCTAATTAAACTCAGTAGGGTACTAATGACAGATATAAAAACAGAGATATAGTTGTTAGGAAGAAAGGGTTCAATGGGGATGAGAAGAGGATAAGAGAGGATAATATGGGATAAATATACTCAAAATACTTTATAAACATGTATGAAATTGCCAAAAAAATACTTTTAAAAAGGCTATCATTATGTAGCAGTGGCAGTCCTGGGACTTGCTCTGTAAACCACGGTGGTCTCAGACGCACAGAGCTCCTTCTGCCTTTGCTGGGATTAAAGATGTGTACCTCCACCACCTGGCTTTAAGATTTATTTTTATTGAGACTGTAGAGATGACTCAATATTAAGAACACTGGCTTTTCTTCCAGAGGACCTCAGTTTGATCTGCAGCATGCACATAGACTCACTTGACTTTATGTCCAGTCCCAAAGCATCCAATGCTCCCTTCTGGCCTCTGTGGTCACTTCATTCACGTGGAACAGACATACAAGCAGGCAAAACACCTATACACATAAAATGAAAATTTTTTGTATTGCTCTATTTATTTATTTAAGATTTCTGCATCCTCCCCGCCACAGCCTCTCTTTCCCTCCCCCTCCTCCAATCAAGTCCCCCTCCCTCGTCAGCCCAAAGAGCAGTCAGGGTTCCCTGCCCTGTGGGGAGTCCAAGGACCTCTCACCTCCTTCCAGGTCTAGTAAGGTGAGCATCCAAACTGCCTAGGCTCCCACAAAGCCAGTATGTACAGTAGAATCAAAACCCAGTGCCATTGTTCTTGAGTTCTCAGTAGTCCTCATTGTCCACTATGTTCAGCAAGTCCGGTTTTATCCCATGCTTTTTCAGACCCAGACCAGCTGGCCTTGGTGAGTTCCCGATAGAACATCCCCATTGTCTCAGTGTGTGGGTGCACCCCTCGCGGTCCTGAGTTCCTTGCTCGTGCTCTCTCTCCTTCTTCTCCTGGTTTGGACCTTGAGATTAAAGTCCGGTGCTCCAATGTGGGTCTCGGTCTCTGTCTCCTTTCATCGCCTGATGAAGGTTAATATCCAGGAGGAGCCGGGCGGTGGTGGTGCACGGCTTTAATCCCAGCACTCGGGAGGCAGAGGCAGGCGGATCTCTGTGAGTTCGAGACCAGCCTGGTCTACAGAGCTAGTTCCAGGACAGGCTCCAAAACCACAGAGAAACCCTGTCTCGAAAAAAAAAAAAAGAAAAAAAAATATCCAGGAGGATGCCTATATGTTTAAATTTTTTAAAGCACTCACATGAAAGCATTATGACCTGAATTTGAGCCCTGAATCCCACAAAGTAACAGGAAAGAACCAACTCTTAAAAGTTGCCCTCTCACCTTGGGGTGAGCTTGCACATGTGTATACACACGCGCACGCACGCGCACACACACACACAAACACTAAATAAATATAATATAATTTTTAAGTGAATAGCAATAATAGAACGCAAACTTTTTGCAAGTTTAGTATTGTAGTTCTTCCTAAGTACTTTTTCACCTAAAGTGAATTTTCTTCCCTTTCTAGTCAATTTGTTTCAATTTGTTCTCATTTTTTGAGACACGGTCTCATAGCTTAGGCTGGCCTCAAACGCCATAGCTGCTTCTTTTTTTCTTTTCTTTTTTGGGTTTTTTGAGACACTGTTTCTCTGTAGCTTTGGAGCCTGTCCTAGAAATTGCTTTCTAGACCAGGCTGACCTTAAACTCACAAAGATCCACCTACTTCTGCCTCCCAGGTGCTGGCATTTAGTTTGATTGTCTTTGTTTTTCAAACAGGGTTACTCAGTAGCTTTGGAGACTGTTCTGGAAATACCACTTTTAGATCAGGCTGGCCTCGAACTCACAGAGATCTGCTTGCCTCTGCCTCCTGAGTGCTGGGATTAAAGGAGTGAAACACCACTACCCAGCATAAAAAAATTAAGCATTGTAGAACAGGCACATATACAATGCAATTTAACATAATTGTTGAATACTTAAAAATTCATTACATTCATTCATGGGCAGTGGTAGTACATACCTTTAATCCTAGCAATTGGGAGGCAGAGGCAGGAGGATCTCTTGAGTTTGAGGCCAGCCTCGTTTACAGAGCAAGTTTCAGGACAGCCAGAACTACACAGAGAACCCCTATCTTGAAAAACAAAAAAAAAATTTGGGTAGGAGAAGATCCATTCAGAGAGGTGAGTGTGTGCCCGAGTAGTATAGACAACAAAAGCAACAATGAATAAATTGGACCTCGTGAAACTGAGAAGCTTCTGTAAAGCAAAGGACACTATCATTAAGACAAAAAGGCTTCCTACTGAATGGGAGAAGATCTTCATCAAACACGCATCAGACAAAGGTCTGATCTCCAAAATAAATAAAGAACTCAAGAAGCTAGACATTAAAACTTTATTAACCCAATTAAAAAATAGAGTACTGAACTGAACAGAGAATTCTCAACAGAAGAAGTTCAATTGGCCCAAAAACACTTAAGGTCATGTTCAACCTCCTTAGCAATCAGGGAAAGGCAAATCAAAACAACTTTGAGATACCATCATACATCTGTCAGAATGGCTAAAATCAAAAACACCAATGATAACCTATGGTGGAGAGGATGTGGAGTAAGGGGAACACTCATCCATTGTTGGTGGGAATGCATACTTTTGAAACCACTTAGGAAATCAGTGTGGCGGTTTCTCAGGAAACTGGGAGTCAATCTACTTCAGGATTCAGCAATTCCACTACTGAGAATATACCCAAGAGATGCCCAATCACACTACAAAAGCATTTGTTCAACTATGTTCATAGTAGCCCTATTTGTAATAGCCAGAACCTGGAAACAACCTAGGTTCCCCTCAATAGAAGAATGAATAAAGAAGGTGTAGCGCATATGTACTTTGGAATTCTACTCAGAGGTAAAAAACAATGACATCTTCAATTTTGCCTGCAAATAGATGGAAATAGAAAACACTTTACTGGGTGAGATAACCCACACCTTCAAAAAGGAATATGGTATGTAATCACTCATAAGTGGATTCTAGCCATAAACAAAGGATTTGGGCCTCTAATTCGTGATCCTAGAGAGCTAAATAAGAAGGTGAACCCAAAGAAAAACAATATTTATCGTCCTGGTTAATGGAAGTGGACAAGATTGCTGGGCAGGGGTTGGGAGCATAGGGGTGGGGTGGGGATAAGGGGAGATGGGGAGAGAGAAAAGAGAAGGGGAAGATGGGGAGAGCTTGAGGGAATGGAATGGTTGGGATGGAGGAGGGGTGGATGTGGGAGCAGGGAAGTAGATATCTTAATTAAGGGAGCCATTTTAGGGTTGGCAAGAGACTTGAATCTGGAGGGGTTCCCAGGTGTCCAAGGAGATGTCCCCAGCTTGTTCCTTGGGCAGCTGAGGAGAGGGTGCCTGAACTGGTCTTATCCTATAGCCACACTGATGAATATCTTGCATATCACCATAGAACCTTCATCTGGCGATGGGTGGAGATAGAGACAGAGACCCACATTGGAGCACTGGACTGAGCTCCCAAGGTCCAAACGAGGAGCAGAAGGAGGGAGAACATGAGCAAGGAAGTCAGGACTGTGAGGGGTGCGCCCACACACTGAGACGGTGGGAGATCACCAAGGCAGGTTGGACTGGAACTGATGGAACACGTGATCAAACCGGACTCTCTGAATGTGGCTGACAGTGGAGGCTGACTAAAAGCCAAGGACAATGACACTGGGTTTTGATTTTACTGCATGGACGGGCTTTGGGGGAGCCTAATCTGATTGGATGTTCACCTACCTGGACCTGGGGGGAGCGGGGAGGCCTTTGGACTTCCCATAGGGTAGGGAACCCTGACTGCTCTTAGGACTGGAGAGAGAGGGGAAGGGGGGAAGAAAGGAAAGTGGGAAGAGGGGAGGAGGTGAAAATTTTCAATAAGAAAACAATAAAAAATTGGAAAAAAAGAATTTGAGAGACAGCAAGGAGGGTGCATGGAAATGATTAGTGGAGGGGAAAAGAAACATGAAAATGATGAAATTGTGTTATAATTTTAATATAAAAATGAAGTAATAAAATTAATTCTCTGAGACAATAAAAAGATCATGAAAATAGAGGGAAAGTGCAAACAAAGGAATTTGAGAAATGGACTGCTAATGTTTACTTCTGCTGTCCTTACACAAGAGATATTTCAAAGATGCCCTGTAGTGTTGTGTGGGAAAACAGAGAATTGAATATTTCCTAAGTTTCAGTGCACAAATAAATCGACTGAAGACATTACAAAAAATAAAAATAAAATCTTTCCAAGGTGAAAATGTTGTCAAGCCTTCCTTTCTTGTATCCCTGTTGGGAGATGGGTTTTATCCCAGGGCGTTAATGTGATATGAACTTACCACAAGTCTAACCAGATGCAGAACACAGCAGAACCACAACCAAACAACAAAACATGGACGCTGACAGAAGTGCTCCCCAGAGGAACTGCTGGTGTTGTCTGAGAAAAACCACACGATGTAGGAAAGACAACTAAGGCTGCCCTCGTGAGGTGTGCTTGTCGTGTGTCATTCTTGAGGCAATCAATCTATAAAGTCAACGCTTGCTCGGTGGTGAGCATCGATGAGGTTTAGCACTTTTTTCAGTGTCTGGCAAATCCTTGCTTGCTCCAAGTGAGTCTTTAGGAAGACCCCCACAGCATGAACCAGAAACACAGTTCTCTTGGGAGGCAACAGGTGAA
>JABTXL010016102.1:0-10318 GCA_025134845.1 Neodon shergylaensis | reverse complement strand
CTGCGGTAAAAAACAATGACTTCTCGAATTTTGCATGCAAATGGATGGAAATAGAAAACACTATCCTGAGTGAGGTATCCCAGACCCAAAAAGATGAACATGGGATGTACTCACTCATAATTGGTTTCTAGCCATAAATAATGGTCACGGAGTATATAATTGGTGAACCTAAAGAAGCTAAATTAGAAGGTGAACCCAAGGAAAAACATATAATTATTCTCTTGACTAAGGGAAGTAGACAAAATTGCCGGGGAGAAATTTTGGGATCTTGGGGGGGGATGGGAGTATCGGGGGAAGGGGAGAGAAAAGTGAGAAGGGGAGGATGAGGGAAACTTGGGGAAACAGGAGGATTGGGATAAAGGAAGGTTGGATAGGGGAGCACGGAAGCACAATTTTTAGTTAAGGGAGTCACCTTAGGGTGGGCAAGAGACTTGAACCTAGAGTGGCTCCCAGGAGCCCAAGGCGAGGTCCCCAGTTAGTTCCTTGGGCAGCTGAGGATAGGGAACCTGAAATGACTCTATCCTATAGCCATACTGATGATTATCTTGCATATCACCATAGAACCTTCATCAGGTGATGGATGGAGATAGTCACAGAGGCCCACACAGGAGCACCGGACTGAGCTCCCAAGTTCCCAATGAGGAGCGGAAGGAGGGAGAACATGAGCAAGGAAGTCAGGACCACGAGGGGTGCACCCAACCACTGAGACAGTGTGGCTGATCTATTGGGAGCTCACCAAGGCCAGCTGGACTGTGACGGAAGAAGCATGGGATAAAACAGGACTCTCTGAACATGGCGAACAATGGGGGCTGATGAGAAGCCAAGGACAATGGCCCTGGGTTTTTTTTTTTTAATTTTTATTTATTTATTTATTAAAGACTTCTGTCTCTTCCCCACCGCCGCCTGCCCTTTCCCTCCCCCTCCCCCAATCAAGTTCCCCTCCCTCGTCAGCACAAAGAGCAAACAGGGTTCTCTGTCCTGTGGGAAGTCCAGGGACCACCCACCTCCATCCAGGTCTAGTAAGGTGAGCATCCAAACTTCCTAGGCTCCCACAAAGCCAATACGTGCAGTAGGATCAAAACCCATTGCCATTGTTCTTGAGGTCTCAGTAGTCATCATTGTCCACTATGTTCAGCGAGACCAGTTTTAACCCAGGCTTTTTCAGACCCAGGCCAGCTGGCCTTGGTGAGATCCCGATAGAACATCCCCATTGTCTCGGTGTGTGGGTGCACCCCTCGTGGTCCTGAGTTCCTTGCTCGTGCTCTCTCTCCTTCTGCTTCTGCTTTGGACCTTGAGGTTTCAGTCCGGTGCTCCAATGTGGGTCTCTGTCTCTGTCTCCTTTCATCGCCTGATGAAGGTTAATGTTCAGGAGGATGCCTATATGTTTTTCTTTGGGTTCTCCTTCTTATTTAGCTTCTCTAAGAACCCGAATTATAGGCTCAATGTCCTTTATTTATGGCTAGGAACCAAATATGAGTGAGTACATACCATGTTCCTCTTTTTGGGTCTGGCTTACCTCACTCAGGATAGTGCTTTCTATTTCCATCCATTTGCCTGCAAACTTCAAGAAGTCCTTGTTTTTTACTGCTGAGTAGTACTCTAATATGTATATATTCCATACTTTCTTCATCCATTCTTCAATTGAAGGGCATCTAGGTTGTTTCCAGGTTCTGGCTATTACAAACAATGCTGCTATGAACATAGTAGAGCATATACTTTTGTTGTAAGATAAGGCCTCTCTTGGATATATTCCCAAGAGTGGTACTGCTGGGTCCAGTGGTAGGTTGATCCCGAATTTCCTGAGAAACCTCCACACTGCTTTCCAGAGTGGTTGCACAAGTTTGCATTCCCACCAGCAGTGGATGAGTGTACCCCTTTCTCCACAACCTCTCCAGCAAAGGCTATCATTGGTGTTTTTGATTTTAGCCAATCTGACAGGTGTAAGATGGTATCTTAAAGTTGTCTTGATTTGCATTTCCCTGATCACTAAGGAAGTTGAGCATGACCTTAGGTGTCTTTTGGCCATTTGAACTTCTTCTGTTGAGAGATCTCTGTTCAGCTCAGTGCCCCATTTTATAATTGGGTTGCTTAGCCTTTTACGGTCTAGTTTCTTGAGTTCTTTATATATTTTGGAGATCAGACCTTTGTCAGTTGCAGGGTTGGTGAAGATCTTCTCCCAGTCAGTGGGTTGCCTTTCTGTCTTAGCGACAGTGTCCTTTGCTTTACAGAAGCTTCTCAGTTTCAGGAGGTCCCATTTATTCAATGAGGCCCTTACTGTCTGTGCTGCTGGGGTTGTACTTAGGAAGTGGTCTCCTGTGCCCACATGTTGTAGAGTACTTCCCACTTTCTCTTCTATCAGGTTCAGTGTGTTCGGCTTGATATTGAGGTCTTTAATCCACTTGGACTTGAGTTTTGTGCATGGTGATAGATATGGATCTATTTTCATTCTTCTACAGATTGACATCCAGTTTTGCCAGCACAATTTGTTAAAGATGCTCTCTTTTTTCCATTGTATACTTTTAGCTTCTTTATCGAAAATCAGGTGCTCATAGGTTTGTGGGTTAAAGTCAGGGTCTTCTATTCGATTCCATTGGTCGACTTCTCTGTTTTTATGCCAATACCAAGCTGTTTTCACTATTGTAGCTCTGTAATCGAGTTTGAAGTCAGGGATGGTAATGCCTCCAGACGTTCCCTTATTGTATAAGATTGTTTTGGCTATCCTGGGTTTTTTGTTTTTCCATATAAGGTTGATTATTGTCTTCTCCAGATCTGTGAAGAATTTTGATGGGATTTTGATGGGGATTGCATTGAATCTATAGATTGCTTTTGGTAGAATTGCCATTTTTACTATGTTGATCCTCCCAATCCAAGAGCAAGGGAGATCCTTCCATTTTCTGGTGTCCTCTTCTATTTCTTTCTTCAAAGACTTAAAGTTCTTGTCATATAGATCTTTCACTTCCTTCGTCAGGGTTACCCCAAGATATTTTATGCTCATTGTGGCGATCGTGAAAGGTGATGCTTCTCTGATTTCCCTCTCTGTTTCTTTATCCTTAGTGTATAGGAAGGCAACTGATTTTTTGGAGTTGATCTTGTATCCTGCCACATTACTAAAGGTGTTTATCAGCTGTAGGAGTTCTTTGGTAGAGTTTTTGGGGTCGCTTATGTATACTATCATATCATCAGCAAATAATGACAGTTTAACTTCTTCCTTTCCAATACGAATCCCCTTGATCCCCTTATGTTGTCTTACTGCTATTGCCAGAACTTCAAGCACTATATTGAAGAGGTATGGAGAGAGTGGACATCCTTGTCGTGTTCCTGATTTTAGTGGGATGGCTTTGAGTTTTTCTCCGTTTAATTTAATGTTAGCTGTCGGCTTGCTGTAAATAGCTTTTATTATATTTAGGTATGACCCTTGTATCCCTAATCTCTCCAAGACCTTTATCATAAAGGGGTGTTGAATTTTGTCGAATGCTTTTTCAGCATCTAATGAAATGATCATATGGTTTTTTTCTTTCAGTTTATTTATATGGTGGATTACATTGATAGATTTGCGTATGTTGAACCAGCCCTGCATCTCTGGGATGAAGCCTACTTGATCATAATGGATAATTTTTCTAATGTGTTCTTGGATTCGGTTTGCTAGTATTTTATTGAGAATTTTTGCGTCGATATTCATGAGTGAGATAGGCCTGTAATTCTCTTTCTTGGTTGGGTCTTTGTGTGGTTTTGGGATCAGAGTAACTGTAGCTTCGTAAAAGGAATTTGGCAATGACTCTTCTGTTTCTATATTGTGAAATACTTTAAGGAGTATAGGTATCAGCTCTTCTTGGAAGTTCTGGTAGAATTCTGGATTGAAACCATCTGGTCCTGGGCTTTTTTTCGAAGGGAGATTTTTGATAACAGTTTCTAATTCTTCACGACTAACAGGTCTATTTAGATCGTTCACCTGGTCTTGGTTTAGCTTTGGTATATGGTACTTATCTAAAAAAGTGTCCATTTCTTTTGTATTTTCCAATTTTGTGGCATACAGGCTTTTGTAGTAAGAGCTAATGATTCTCTGAATTTCCTCTGTGTCTGTGGTTATGTCCCCCTTTTCATTTCTGATCTTATTTATTTGCGTGTTCTCTCTCTGTCGTTTAATTAGTTTGGATAGGGGTTTGTCAATCTTGTTGATTTTCTCCAAGAACCAACTTTTTGATTCATTGATTCTTTGGATTGTTTTCTCTGTTTCTATTTTGTTGATTTCCGCCCTCAGTTTGATTATTTCCAGTCTTCTACTCCTCCTGGGCACGACTGCTTCTTTTTTTTCTAGAGCTTTCAGGTGTGCTGTTAAGTCCCCAATGTATGCTTTCTCTGTATTCTTTAAGTGGGCACTTAGTGCTATGAACTTTCCTCTTAGCACTGCTTTCATCGTGTCCCATAGGTTTGAGTATGTTGTCTCTTTATTTTCATTAAATCAAGGAAGACTTTAATTTCTTTCTTAATTTCTTCCTTGACCCAGGTGTGGTTCAGTAGTTGATTGTTCAGTTTCCATGAGTTTGTCGGCTTTCTGGGGGTAGCATTGTTGTTGCCTTCTAACATTAATCCGTGGTGATCTGATAGGACACAGGTGGACACTGATATTCTTTTGTATCTTTGGAGGTTTCCTTTGTTTCCGAGTATATGGTCAATTTTTGAGAAGGTTCCATGAGCTGCAGAGAAAAAGGTATATTCTTTCCTATTTGGGTGGAGTGTTCTATAGATGTCTGTTAAGGAAGTCAGGACCACGAGGGGTGCACCCAACCACTGAGACAGTGTGGCTGATCTATTGGGAGCTCACCAAGGCCAGATGGACTGAGACGGAAGAAGCATGGGATAAAACCGGACTCTCTGATCATGGCGAACAATGGGGGCTGATGAGAAGCCAAGGACAATGGCCCTGGGTTTTGATCCTACTTCAAGTTCTGGCTTTGTGGGAGCCTAGCCAGTTTGGATGTTCACCTTCCTAGACATGGACGGAGGGGGGAGCACCTTGGACTTTCCACAGGGAAGGGAACCCTGACTACTCTTTGGACTGGAGAGGGAGGGTGAGAGGAGTGGGGGGAGGGGGAGAAGAGTGGGAGGAGGGGGAGGGAAATGGGAGGCTGGGGGGAGGTGGAAACTTTTTTCTTTTTCTCAATAAAAAAAAAAGAAAGAAACTATCATTGCTTCCGGCAGAAAGGAAGCAGAGGGTCGGATATGGTATTGGATAACGCACACTCTGGAAAACAGAAGGGGAGACAGGATTTGAGGAAGCTTTCTTTTTTATTCTTCTTCAAAAGCTTCTGTCAGTTGAGTAGTGCTCCTGTCCCTGGATGACTCTATAGGAGGTTTATTGTAGTAAATCTGCAGTCACACTGCCTACTAATTGCTGGATCCATTCCTCAGAAATCACTGAAACATAGCAGAATATACATGTAGGTTTTGTTTTTAATTTCTCAATTTTTTATTTTATACATATGGGTGTTTTGCCAGCATGTATGTCTGTGTTGCACAAGAGTGCCTGGTACCCAAGGATGCCCTATCAACCATTTTTCTCTTAGAATTAGTGTTACAGAAGGATGTGATCATCCTTTTTTTTTTGTGCTGGGAATCAAACCAAGTTATTCTGGGTATCATCCACTACTCTTAACTCCTGATATATCTCTCTGGACCCAGTTTTCTTTTTCTCCTTTTTTCTTTTCTTCTTTCTTTTTTTCTTTCCTTTTTTCTTTCTTTCTTTTTTTACTATACAGTTTCTCATAGACAAGTAGTCCCTGGAACTGCCACCTATCTACCTCCCAGGTCATCTGACTCACAGTAAGATTCATACAGGTACTTCAGAGTCTCTAGTATAGAAGCACATTTGTATTTTATTCTGTGGGATTCTGTAGTACCCAGTGCTAATGTTTTCTTTGTTCTGAGTTAACCTGACATCTAGGAAGCTTGAGAGGAAAGCATGACTGGTCCTGGTGCTTGGGAGCCCTCCTCCCGTTGCACAGAGATGATGAAGATGGGCAGTAGATTTGCCCCTGCTATGGACAGAAGACAGCAAAGAGAACAAGACAAGTGATATAAATCTCAGTGACAAGACTGAGCACCTGACCAGAAGGGAGAGACTAAACTTTAAAATGATTGGCAGCCTGATTTTCTTCCCCACACTATCTGGATAAAGAGTATATGGAAGACATCTTTAGGATGAGAATCCATTGCCTTTTCTGATCACTGGTTCTCTGAGTAAAACAGGATTAATTGCCCAGGTGTTGACTATGTTCAAAATAGTTCAGACTTGGGTTACGGCTGAAGATCTTGAAAACAAATTGTTTGTGCTTCTCTGATAGTTCATATTTGGAATCTACACTGGGTTCCTTGAGATAGGAAGACCTGCCGTGAATGAGGGAGGAACCATTACATGGTCTAGGCCCTAAACTAAATAAAATTGAGAAGTGAGATAAGCACCATCATTTACCTCTGTTTCCTTCCTGTTTGTAAATGCCATCTGATCAGAGACCCGTGTTTCTGCTGTCATGCCTTCTTTATCATTATGGATTACACCCTATAACTGTGAGTTCAAATAACATCTTCCTTCCTTAACTTGCTTTGATTATGTACTGTGTCACAGCAAGAGAAAAGTAATTTATACAGCCTCCAAATTAAAAAAAAAACTTCCACAATTTTCTCTCATACTTTATTCTAAAAATAAGCACTTTCCAAAGTACTGATGTTGGCACATTCCTACCCACTCTTGACCCCATACTCTGTTGTGCTACATAGCTTGGAAGGGACTAATACTACATAACGGTCTTTACAGAAACGTATCAGTTAGAACAGTGTTAGCCCGAGGCTGGGAGAAACCATGAGGTATTTATGACTAAAGATGACACGATTCTTCATTGAAATTTGAGTAACTATACAGTGTCTACAACAATTAACAAATTGATATTAAGGTTGATGTTCTAGCTAAGTTTAATGACAACTTGATAATTCTGAGGAGAGTCATCCAAAGACAGAGCTTCAAATGAGAAACTGACTAGATCACATTGGCCATTGGGCATGTCTGTGTGGTGTTATCTTAATCAAGATTGTTAATTGAGGTTAAGGGCCCAGCACACGGTGGGCAACACCATCCCCTGGGATTGTGTGTCAAGAATGTACAGGAGAGGTAGCTAATCATGCATCAAAGTGGTGCTTTAAATAGGAAAAGACTCCCATAAGCCAGTTATATAAACACTTGGTCCACTCTTGATGGAATCAATTGTTGAATATCATAGAATCTTTTGGAGGTGTGGCCTTGTTGAAAGGCATGGGTAACTGGGGAGCAGACTTTGGAGTTCATAGTCTTGTCCACTTTCAGATACCTTGTACTATTGTTTTTAGATGAAATCTTTGACTGCCTGTGTCATGCATCCTGGTCAATTAGGGACTCTCTGACTTTTTCTTTCTGTCTGGGAAGGCCTGATTTTGAGGTACTCAGCAGACTTCAGAAACTGAAGATGATATGGCCTGCATAATGTGAACAACTTACTTTATACTGGCTCTCACAAAAGACCTTCACCACAAATTCCACTGAATAGAGTCCTGTTTAATGTGTCAGGAATGCAGTCTACATTCCTCATGGTGAGTATCTCTCATGGCAACATGAACCCTACTGTTCTAAATATTACCATTTCCTACTCTATATTTAGTTTGGCTTTGTCATTTTCAGGTCAAGGAATAGGCTCAATTTGTGTGTCTTGGTAGTCTACCCTATGCATTCTTAGGGACTAGTGTGTCTTACAGAAAACCCATACAGGAGGAAGCAAGCTCCAAGCAAGTGGAAGTGGACCCACTTCTGGGACGTTGGTGGACCAAGATTGAGCCAGGTGGACCTGGGCCAGAGCAGACCTGAGATAGCGAACTCCACAGGAACAGATACAGGGGAGTAACAGCTGAGTGAGTGGGCCAGAGACAGAGACCACTGAGGGTCTGGATGTGAATCTGGGACCTTCAAGGGAGTAGACCTAAGCCAGGACCCCTATGGGTCTGGGCTTGAGTCTAGGACTTCTGAGGAACTAGGTCTGAGCCAGGTCCCCTAGGGGTCTAGACAATAATCTGGGACCTCCAAGGGAATAGGCAGGAACCAGAGATCTCTGTGAGCCCAGGTATGAGTTTGGGACCTCAGAGGGAGTAGGCTTGAGTCAGGACCTCTGTGGATCCAGGCATTGGTCTTGTACATCAAAGGGAATAGGCAGGAAGCAGAAATCTCTCTGGGTCCCAGCATGAGTCTGGGACCTCTGAGGGAGTAAGCCTGAGCCAGATCCTCTGTGGGTCTGGGAACACCCAAGCCTGGGAACTCCGAGGGAGTAGACAGGAGCCAAAGACATTAGCAGGACCAACTACAAGTCAGGGACTTCTGCAGGAGTGAATCCAGACCAGAATTTACAGAAATAGGTCAAAGCCTAGGATAGAGCAGGCCTGCCTGAGACAGCAAACTCCAAGGAAGTGTAGAAAGCCTGGGAGTGCTGAGTGACCTCCAGGAACACGGAGTAACCAGAGGGGTAACTAGAACCATGGCACTAACTGTAAAATAAGGAACAACTATCTGAGCTTTGGATTCACTGGCACCTAGAAGATTAACAACAGACTCACCAAGAGACCCAAACATGCCTATTAGAGGAAAAGATGAATAGAAAAGGAAAGAACACCCACAACACCCACAAAGAAGACATGACATCACTAAAACCTAAAAACCCTACAACAGCAAGACTCCAAAAACCAAATATAGATGAAGCAGAAGAAAATGACTTAAAATATAACTACAGGAGAATGTTTGAAACTCTTAAAGAGAAAATGAGAGATTCCCTCAAAGAAATGGAGAAAACACCAAACAAAAATTGGAAGACATCAACAAATTCCTTAAAAAAAAAACAAGAAAAAGAAATCAAACATATGAAAGAAACTACTCAAGACTTAAAAACTTAAATGAAGACAATAAAGAAAACACAAGGACTAGGGAATTATAAAATGAGAAATCATGAGAAAACAATCAGGAACCACAAACACAGGCATGACCATCAGAATACAAGAGATGGAACAGAGAATCTCAAGTGCTGAAGATACAATAGAGGAAATAGACTCATCAGTAAAAGAAAACATTAAATCTAACAAAAGCTTAACTCAAAATATCCAAGAAATATGGGACACCATGAAAAGGCCAAGCCTAAGAATAATAGGTATAGAAGAAGTTCAACTCAAAAGCACAGAAAACATGTTTAACAAAACCATAGAAGAAAACTTTCCCAATCTAAAGAAAGACATACCTATGAAGATACAAGAAGCTTATAGAACACCAAATAGACTGGATCCAAAAAAAAAGTCCCCTTGCCACATAATAATCAAAACACTTAACATACAGAGTAAAGCAATAATATTAAGAGCTGCAAAGGAAAAAGGTCAAGTAACATATAAAGACAGACCTAGCAGAATTACACCTGACTTTACATTGGAGACAATGAAAGCCAGAAGGTCATGGTCAAGCGTTATACAGACATTAACAGACCATGGATGCCAGCCCAGACTACTATACCCAGCATAACTTTCAATCACCATAGAAGGACAAAACAAGATATTCCATTGCAAAACCAGATTTAGCTAGTACCTAGGTACAAACCCAGCCCTACACAAAATACTAGAAGAAAAACTCCAAGGAAGTTGTCTACATCAACAAAAACACAGACAATTGATGGTTTCTTATTAGCAAATCCCAAAGAAAAGAAAAAATGCACAAATTAACATCACCAACAATGAAAACTAAATTAACAGGAGATAGCAATCACTGGTCATTAATATCCCTTAAAGTAAATGCACTCAACTCACTTATAAAAAGGCACAGGCTAACAGATTGGATAAAAAAACAGAATCCATTCTTCTTCTGCAAGAAACACAACTCAATCTTGAAGACAGACATAGTTTCAGAGAAAAGGGTTGGGAAAAAATATTCCAATCAAATGGACCTAAGAAACAAGTGGGTGTAGCTATCCTTATATCTAACAAAATAGACTTCAAACTAAAATCAATCAAAAGATACAAAAAAAGGACATTTAATATTAGTGACAAGAGAAATCCATCAAGAGGAAATCTCATACAAGGGCACGCTCATATGTAAAAGAAACACTTCTAAAGCTTAAATCATACATTAAATGCCACACATTAATAGTCAGAGACGTCAACACTCCCCTCTCACCACAGAACAGGTCAGTCAAACACAAAAACAATGAACAGAGAAATAATGGAGCTAACAGATGTTATGACTCAAATGGACTTAACACACATCTATAGA
>JABTXL010016085.1:0-15789 GCA_025134845.1 Neodon shergylaensis | reverse complement strand
CTCAACACTATCTCCAAATTCTCTACCCTCTCCTCCTCTTTCAGGCCCAAACATGGGCAGACACTCCCTGCTGGAGCAAAGGCCACACCATCTGTAAGATTTCCAGCCCTAACTTGGGATGAGAGCACCTGTTCAACCATAGGACACATAAAGCAGAAAATTAGAAAGCAAATAGAAACCAAGGAACAAAACACCCATGCAACAAAGACAAACTGAGAAAATGGTAACTAAATCCACAAATTCATCAAACCCAGATACTTAGACACCAACATAAAAACACAATCAACAACAGCCAAAGCAATAAGTCACTACCAGATTCCAGCTATCCTACTATTGCAAGCCCTGAATATTCCAACACAGTTGAAGTACAATTGTTAAGACCAACTTTATGAAGATGACAGAAGTTCTTAAAGAAGAAGTAAATGAATCCCTTTAAAACAAAAAGCAGAGAAAGGATAAATGAAGTATTAAAGAAAATTAATGAATCTCTTAAAGAAAGCCAAAAAGTAAATGAAGAAACAGTTGACAGAAATGAATGAATCTGTTCAAGACCTTAAAATAGAAATAGGAGTAATTAAAAAATATGAACTGAAGTAATTATGAAAATGAAAATCTAAGTAATCAAATAAGACCCACAAAGGCATGCTTCCCTAAAAGAATACAAGACATTAAACAGAGAATTTCTGACTTTAAAAGCATGATCAAAGAACTGGACATATTGATCAAAGAAAATGTTAAACCTAAAATTTCCTAAAATATAACATCCAAGAAATCTGAAACACTAGGAAAAGACCAATCCTAAGAATAATAGGAAATGGAGAAGAATCTCACCCCCAAAGGCACAGAAAAAATTTCAAAAAAATTAATAGTCAAAATTTTTCCCAACTAAAATGACACAGGAGAACACAGGCCACAGAATCAACTAAGTAGGGCTCTTAGGAGCTCACAGAGACTGAAATAGCAATCATGGAGCCTGTAGAAGTTTGCACCAGGTCCTCTCTCTCTATATATGTTATCTTTGTGTAGCTTGCTGTTTTGTGCAACTCATAATAGTGGGAGGGGGGATGTCTCTGACTCTTGCCTGCTCTTGGAACCCCTTTTCTTCTACTAGCTTTGACTCATCCAGCCTTTGATATGTACCTAGTCTTATTTCAATTTGCTATGTACAGCTTTATTGATATCTCTGGGATATCTGCTCTATTCTGAAGAAAAATGAAGATTGAGTGGATCTGGTGGAGAAGGGAGTAGTGGAGAGGATTGAGAGAAATGGAGAGCAGAAAAACTGCAGTTGGGATATATTATAAGAAAAGTGATGTGTGATGTCCTTCTGTATAAGTGTTGCTTTTATTGGTTAATGAATAAAGGTGCTTTGGCCTATGGCATGGCAGAATATAGCCAGGTTGGAAGATTATATATATAGTAGGAAGAATATAAGAGATGCCATGTAGCTGCCAAAGGAGAAAGACACCCCAGAACCTTATCAGTAGGCCACAGCCTCATGGCAACACAGACATGGGTTAAGATGAAAGAGCGAGTTAATAAGAAGCCTGAGCTAGTAGGC
This sequence comes from Neodon shergylaensis, assembly GCA_025134845.1. Taxonomy (NCBI): domain Eukaryota; kingdom Metazoa; phylum Chordata; class Mammalia; order Rodentia; family Cricetidae; genus Neodon; species Neodon shergylaensis. Next base: position 14,228 of record JABTXL010016085.1, on the reverse strand, counting down.
CAAATGGTGCTGTAATTAATATTGTTTCTGTTTGATTATTCAGGTCTGGGTGCCCGGGAAATGAATAAGCAGCCTGTGTTTACAAGAAGAATAAATTTTCAAAAGAGAGAAAGAGAGAAATGTGGACACAGTGAGGGAAGATTGGTTCATGGTAACACTAAAACTCAGTTGGGCAAACAACAAACCCTTTAGCTCTTCACCCGACAGGTAGGAATTCATTTTCAAAGAGCTTAGATAGCACTATCTGTATGTAGTTCTCCATGGCAGATATCTCATAGCTTGGGTATATCAACATCCTATCATCTAAAAATACATCTCTGTTTTCATCTTCACAGCTTCATGCAATAAAGTCTCAATCTCCTCAGTGGTTTTCTGACTGCCAAACATAGATGGATGCAACAGTGCTGAACTGAAACTAAAGAGGAAAATCTATGACCTATAAATTTTGCTTCTTTCTTTTTTCCAGAAAAAAAATCAACATGGGTTCCACCCCCCCCAACACACACAATTTGGCTTCTAAGTTGTTATGGATGCTACCATGCTTGGTTCAAAGTTCCAGCAGCTTCTGCATGAAGTTGCTTTCTCAGATTAGGAATCAAGTTGCATATTCTTTTGAGAAATTGAAGACTTAGATAAAATCTTTCCCTAAGTTACCTTCCTAGGCTTCAAATAATAAGAAGGGCCTTCCCTTTAATGGTTCTAAGCTTCTTGAAATTTTGTCCTCTTTTTACCACAGGACTGCCATTTGAATCTTCCTAGTGTTGTTTTTCTTCACAAAACTGACTTTTCATTTCTATCCACACCACTCATTTTTTCTACTGTAGACCTAAATAAATCATCAGTAATAAACACCCAACAGAATCAATGCTTTGTCCAAGAAATCACCCAATTACTTTTTTAATTTTCCCTTACACAACTTCTCAGGGAATGGAGAAAATTGGAATGATTTGGGAAGGAAATATTATACAAGTGATCCATAGGTAAATTTTTCATGAAGTCTATTTCCCACTGAAATCCTATAAACTCAAGCTTCACTGTGTGCATTACTTTCAATATCCCCCATATTCCTAGTCCTACAAGAATAGTTAATTAAGCTCTGTACAGTTTTCTATGCCTTTTGCCATTTAAAGTCCTAATATCCTCCACATTCCTCCAAAAGACAACGTTCCCACATTCTACCCAGTGACAAAATCACTTTTGGTGTACCACATTTTGACCTAATTTGTTCATTTCTTGCTGTGACTGAATCCTCTAAATAAAAGCATATGAGGTGATAAACAAGTTTGACTGATATTTCCAGATCACAACGCACAACTGTGGAAACTTAGGACAGAAACTCCAGTTAGGAACTGAAGGCAAGAGACACTAAGGAAAATGTTTACTGTCTTTCTCTCTTGCTTAGTCACTCTCTCTTGTTCAGCTAGCCTTTTTATCCCTCTCAGTCCCACTTTCTTAGGGTATTGAAACCATGAGTGGAAGAGAAGAGCCTTCCCAGATGAATCATCAATCAACACAATTTTCCCAGACATAGTAAGTAGCAATTTTGACCTGGGCAAAGCCTCAACTGATGTTCTCTCAAATGACTCTAATCTACATCATGTTGACAGCTATAGCTAATTAAGGTAGAGATGATCTTTTAAACACAAAAACAATATATTAACCATATCAAACATGAAGAACTAGAAAACACAGATAGGCCAATAAAAATATGACACATTTCAAAAAAAAAAGAAATGAGAAAAAGTAAGCCTCTAAGATCAAGAAGAGAAAACTAAAACTGTTTCTCCACAGAAACTTCCTAAACCAAGAAATGCTCAGGGACCTCATAATATAGTAAATTTTCTGGAAAAGAATGATGAAGATCTATAATTTTATAGAGAAACCAATAAATTTAGATGATAATTAATAAAATCGACAATATACATGGTATAGCAAAACAAGACACAAAGACAGGCCTACACATACATATTATAGTTCCTTAAACAAGAATCACATGATACTAACCAAAATTAAATAACAAGAAATCACTGGCCAGCAGTCATCCTGTGCACTCTAGTTCTCTCCTTTGCTGATAATAGAAAATATATTGGGTAAGGAAAGCAATTCCACCAAAATTGGAGAAATTTGCATAAGACTTTCTGATGTTTTAACTTTATAAAGAGTTTTGATTACTAAAAGGATCCCATTCTATTATAAAAAGAAAATTATATTGATTAACATCACTTAGGCACCATTTTGTTTCCTATGACTGAAGATTGCCTGTAAGTCTGCATCAGAGTGAGGAAATAAAAACTTTTTCAAACCAAATGCAGGATAACAAATTTTTAAAGAAGCAGTGTATGATTTGTATTATATACCTAAAGCAACTTGTTTTGCTCTAATTGTTTTATGAGTCACAAGGATTTTTAAAAGGAAGTTTATCCCCACATTTTGTATATGTTTATTTGTAAGAAAGAATGTCTTCCATGTATATATGGGTGACATATAAGAAAAGAGGGTGTCAGATCCCCTGAATCTAGAGTAGCAGGTGGTTCTCGGACCCCCAACTCAGATATTGGGAAATGAACAGGCCTAATAATTTCAAGTCACCAAAAACTCTTAAAATATAGACTGGTATGAGCTGAGCAGCACTTTAGCTATAACACTCTGGTTATCTATGGGGAAAAACCTTTACAAACTTATATAGCTATCATGGAAATCACAATGGCAGTTCCTCAGAAAATTGGGAATAGATCTACCTCAGGATTCTGTTGTACCAGTCTTTGGCATACACCCATAGATGATCCATCCTGTAGTTAGTTTTTTACTGTTTGGTTCTTTTGGGAGTCTACCACCCAGCTCCCAAATAAATCACATGGAGGATTATTCTTACCTATGAATGCCCAGCCTTAGCTTGGTTCTAGTCAGCTTTTCTTATTTTAAATTATTTTATCTACCTTTGCCTTTGGGATTTTACCTTTATTCTATAAACCTTTCTTTACTTCTTGCTCCGTGGCTAACTGTGAAGCTGGGTGGCTGGTCCCTGATATTCTCCTCCTTCTCTTCTTGTTCTTCAATCCTTCTCTCTTTCTCCTTTATTTATTCTCTCTGTCTGGCATCTGAACCTATCCCTCTCCTGCCTAGCTATTGATCATTCAGATCTTTGTTAGACCAATCAGTTGTTTTAGGCAGGCAAAATAACACAGCTTCACTGAGTTAAAAAATGTAACGTAAAAGAATGCAACACAGTCTTGCATCATTAAACAAATATTCCACAGCATAAATAAATGTAACACACCTTCAATTAATGTTGTACAACATTTCCCCTTTTGTCTTTAACTTTCTCCACAGCTGCCATTTCCTTTTCATTAGCATTAAGAAATTAAAGTTAAAAACTACTATGCAATCTATATCTAGGTGTCTTAATTACCCCTTTCTGTTTATTAAGAATATTTTAGGGGGTCAGATGAAACATTAACTAATTAATCTTTATCAATAAAAATTGGGAGTCAGATACCAGGGGTAAAAACCTGAAAGATCAGAGCAACAGTGGAAGTCTAGTGATATAAATTTAAGGTCAAATTTGTTAAATGAATCTCTGCTCTTGTTTAAGGTATTATATTTGTTCAGTTCATTTATGATAATGTATAGTTAAGAAATACAAATTAATAGATAGTCATTTATAATAGTTAAACTTGTAGTCATGTTAGTTAGGTTTTTTAGATGTACAGAGATATATTTCATATGGATAGGTATTCTTCAAATCTTTCAAAGACATATAGAATATGGCATTTTTAATGTTTTTAAAACTTATCCCTCCAGGGAACCCTGATTGCTCTTTGGGCTGATGAGGGAGGGGGAATTGATTGGGGGAGGAGGAGGGAAATGGGAGGCGGTGGCGGGGAGGAGGCAGAATCTTTAATAAATAAATAAAAAACCCAAAAAACAAAAAACTTATCTCTCTTCATTACAATGAGACATGTCTCCTTCTGGTCTCACCAATTATTTCAGAGGGGTTGATGGGCATTGAAGGAACTTATTATGGAATTTGCCTTCAATGTGACTAGGCTAGCCATTTGAGCAAGAAACTGCTCTTGACTGGATTGCTTGATGGTATGTTGTATAAACTGAACATGCAGGACCTACAAAAAATGACTGATAAATTTGCCTAAAAAAGATGAGACAGTCCCTGCTTCATGAAAGAGTCTGCTAGACATTATGCAGGACACAGAAAAAAGATGCCAATATAGGTGGAACTGTCTTTGAAATTTTCTGCTTCATGGAAAAGTCTACCAGACATTATGGGCCTTCGGACTGAAGATGGATATCCTAATGTTACAGAAGAAGTTTGGGTGACTGTCCAGGCAGCAAGATGTCTTTGTCAATTCTAGAGTTTTGGAAGTGCTTATAATTACTTAAGTAATATATATCCTTCTAGAGTCTTTGATGGAGTTGAAGAAAGACCATTTTATTATTATAAAAGATAGATTAGATATAAAACTTTAGACTCACAAAGATAGAATATATGATAGAGTATTTTTCTTAATTTGCCAAATGTAAATGGACTAAATATTATAACTATAATTCTTGCTTGATAATTGTTTTGTTATATGTAATCTTGAATATCAAAGTTAAAACCTTTTTATTTAGACAAAATTCCCCTCTGTATGCTGTGAATATGTTTTATTCCCATTGGTTAATAAAGAAACCGCTTTGGGCCTATGGTAGCACAGAATGAAAAAAGGTAAGAATTCCAAGCAGAGATAGAGGAGAAAAGAAGGCAGAGTCAGAGAGATGCCATGTAGCCACTGAAGGAGACAAATGCTGGATGGAACCTTAGTGGTAGGTCACAACCAGGTGGCAATACACAGATTAATAAAAAAGAGGTAATTTAAGATGTAAAAGTTACTTAATAAGAAGTGTAAGCTATTGGATATGCAGTTTTACAATTAATACAAGTTCTATATAATTATTATGGGTCTGGGTAGTGTGGAAATGATCAAGCAACCTCTGTCTATACCAGGATATAATGAAGTTTGCAAGCTATACAGCATACACACAATTAATGTCTAAGTTCAAATGTCCTGTTAAGCATTCATGATTCCTTGACTACTAAGGGATCTTAAAAAGAAGCACAAATCAGCCTGAATGCTTCACTGCCTGAGGGAATGCAACAGTCTGTCAGGAACTTGGAGGTATATTGTGAACCACGAACCATGGACTTTAACCTAAAAAAACTTATGACACAGGTCTCTCAAGGCAGTTAGGTCAGGCCAACTCTGTGGTTCTGTGAAGAGCCTACTGCCCACTAAAATCCTCTGACCTTGACCTCCACTGACTGCCATTACTCTCAACATTCCCATCTTCTAGGTCTTACAAGAACAGCTGATTAAGTTCTAAGAGTCAACATTCTCACGTCTTTTGCATCAACAAAATCCCCTTTGAGTCCCATTTTTTGTTCCAACTTTCTTCTCTGTTACTGTTATTAAATTATGGCATCAAAAGCAACTCAGGTAATAAACATGCTTATTTGGTTGTTAACCCTATTTCACAATTCCTTTTTATAAGAGCTTAGGACAGATACTCAAGCTAATAACTAAAGGCAAAACATGTGGAATCATTGTTTTCTGGCTTTCACTCTTACTTTGTCACTGTCCTGTGCTCAGCTAGTTATCCTATCTATCCCAGGGTTGCTTGCTCAGAGATATTGCCAGCTCAGTGGAACAGCCTTCCTATATCAATCAAAATAAACACAATCTCTCTCATATACCTTAATCAGATATTCTGATCTAGGCATACTCTCCATTGGTATTTTCTCAGATCACTCTAAGCTATATCATGCTGATAGCTGAGGCTAATTAGAAGAATAAGACAATATTATACAAGAAGTTTTTAAACATGATTAGTACATTGCCTTTGGATCTTTAAGCAGCAAAAACACAAGCATGAAGATGATATGCCAGGAAATGGAAAGAGGCAAATGTTTAAGATAAAGAAGAGAAAACCAAAACTGTCTCTCCACAGAACCTTCCCAAACCAACAAAAACTCAAGGAACTCATAACATGAAAAACCTGAATACAAAATTGGTGAGACCATTATTTTCCAGAAAATAAACAATATACTTAGAAAACAATGAATAAAATCAACAACATAGATGGGTAGCACTGACACAGACATATTATGCTCCTTTAAATAAAATCTACAAGATTCTAACCAAAATCAAACTCTAAGAAGTCACTGACCAGCTCTCATCCTATACACTTCAGTTCTTTATCCTTTACAAAAAAATAGAAAATGGCGGGACGGCACAGGTGGCAGCAGATGGTGCAGGCCACAGCCAGTGGGGACCGGCACGGCAGCAGACTCTGGCGACACCAAGAGCAGATCGCCCCACTACAATTAAATCAAAGAGGTAGGCCTTTGGTTGGCGAGGTCTCTGGCAAAGGATGAGCTGGGTCCTGTTCCTGCAGACCCTTCTGAGGGGCGAGAGGGATCTTGGCCCCTGGCAGGAGCCAGGAAACAGAGCGAGGGCATTTTGTAAGAGGAGCCCCTGGCCAGCAGGCAAACCTGATCCTGTTTTAAAAGACCCATTAGATAGCATCGATAGGAGGAGATGGGCAGGCGCCAAGGCAGGAATTCACCCAATAACCTGAAAAACAACATGAAAACATCAGAACCTAATGATCTTACAACATAAGGACTTCAACACCCTAACACAGAAGAAGTGGAAAAAATTGACTTTATGGAAGCAATAGAGTTCCTTAAACAACATGTGAAAAATGCCCTTATAGAAATGGAGGAGAAGTATGACAAAAAGTTTGAAGAAATGAGTAAATACGTACATGATACCCTGGGAAACCAAGAAAAAAGATCAAACAGGTAATGGAAACAGATCAAGAATTGAAAACTGAAATGGAAGCAAGGAAGAAAACACAAACTGAGGACCAGCTGGATATGGAAAATCTAGGTCAACGAGCAGAGCTTACAGAAACAAGCATAATCAATAGAATAAAAGAAATAGAAGAAATAATCTCAGATTCTGAGGACACCATAGAGAAAATAAATGCACTGATCAAAGAAAACAGCAAAGCCAACAAATTCTTATCACAAAACATTCAGGAAATATGGGATACAATAAAAAGACCAAACCTAAGAATAATAGGAGTAGAAGAAGGAGAAGAGTCACAGCTCAAAGGCCCAGAAACTATTTTTAACAAAATTATGGAAGAAAACTTTCCCAAGATAAAGAAAGATATTTTTTGGAATATTCAAGAAGCATACAGAACACCAAATGGACTGGATCAAAGAAAAACATGCCCTCGCCATATAATAATCAAAACACAAAATATACAGGTTAAAGAAAGAATATTAAGAGCTGCAAAGAAAAAAGGCCAGGTAACTTATAAAGGTAAACCAATCAGACTTACACCTGACTTCTCTATGGAAACCATGAAAGCCAGAAGGTCCTGGATAGAAGTACTGAAGAAGCTAAGAGACCATGGATGCAAACCCAAACTACTATACCCAGCCAAGCTAGTGTTCACTATCAATGGAGAAAACAAGACATTCCAGGATAAGAACAAATTTAAACAATACGTAGCCACAAATCCAGCCCTACAGAAGGTAATAGAAGGAAAATCGCAACCCAAGGAATCCAACATTGCCAACACTGCCTACAACAACTCAGGCATCTAGCAACCCTACACCAGCACAACTCAAAGAAGGGAGACACACAAACTCTACTACCAAAAACAATAAGAATAACCGGAGTAAACAACCACTGGTCATTAATATCACTTAATATTAATGGGCTCAATTCACCTATAAAAAGGCACAGAGATTGGATACGAAAACAGGACCCAACATTCTGCTGTTTGCAAGAAACACATCTCAACCACAAAGATAGGCATCTACTCAGAGTAAAGGGTTGGGAAAAGGTTTTTCAAGGAAATGGTCCTAAGAAAAAAGCAGGTGTGGCCATATTAATTTCTAACAAAACTGACTTCAAACTAAAATCAATCAGAAGAGATCGAGATGGACACTTTATACACATAACAGGAACAATTCATCAGGAGAATGTCTCAATCCTGAATATCTACGCCCCTAATATAAAAGCACCCACTTATGTAAAAGAAATATTACTAGAACTCAAGGCAGACATCAAACCACACACACTAGTAGTAGAAGAGTTCAATACACCTCACTCTCCAATGGACAGGTCAATCAGACAGAAACCTAATAGAGAATTAAGAGAACTATTGGAGGTAATGAAACAAATGGATTTAACAGACATCTATAGAACACTCCACCCAAATAGGAAAGAATATACCTTCTTCTCTACAGCTCATGGAACCTTCTTGAAAATTGACCACATAGTCGGTAACAAAGCAAACATCCTTAACTACAAAAAAATATTAGTAACCACCTGTGTCTTATCAGATCACCATGGATTAAAGTTAGAATTCAACAACAAGGCTACCCCCAGAAAGCCTACAAACTCATGGAAACTGAACAGTCAACTACTGAACCACACCTGGGTCAAGGAAGAAATCAAGAAAGAAATTAAAGTCTTCCTTGAATTTAATGAAAATAAAGAGACAACATACTCACACCTATGGGACACTATGAAAGCAGTGCTAAGAGGAAAGTTCATAGCACTAAGTGCCCACTTAAAGAAAACGGAGAAAGCATACATTGGGGACTTAACAGCACACCTGAAAGCTTTAGAAAAAAACAGAAGCAGACGCACCCAGGAGGAGTAGAAGACTGGAAATAATCAAATTGAGGGCAGAAATCAACAAAATAGAAACACAGAAAACAGTCCAAAGAATCAATGAAACAAAAAGTTGGTTCTTGGAGAAAATCAACAAGATCGACAAACCCCCTATCCAAACTAATTAAACAACAGAGAGAGAATATGCAAATAAATAAGATCAGAAATGAAAAGGGGGACATAACCACAGACACAGAGGAAATTCAGAGAATTATTAGAGCTTACTACATAAGACTGTATGCCACAAAACTGGAAAATGCAAAAGAAATGGACTTTTTTTTAGAAAAGTACCATATACCAAAGCTAAACCAAGACCAGGTGAACGATCTAAATAGACCAGTTAGTCGTGAAGAACTAGAAACTGTTATCAAAAATCTCCCTTCCAAAAAAAGCCCAGGACGAGATGGTTTCAATGCAGAATTCTACCAGAACTTCCAAGAAGAGCTAATACCTATACTCCTTAATGTATTTCACAATATAGAAACAGAAGAGTCATTGCCAAATTCCTTTTATGAAGCTACAGTCACCCTGATATCAAAACCACACAAAGACCCAACCAAGAAAGAGAATTACAGGCCTATCTCACTCATGAATATCAATGCAAAAATTCTCAATAAAATACTGGCAAACCGAATCCAAGAACACATTAGAAAAATTATCCATTATGATCAAGTAGGCTTTATCTCAGAGATGCAGGGCTGGTTCAACATACGCAAATCTATCAATGTAATCCACCATATAAATAAACTGAAAGAAAAAAACCATATGATCATTTCATTAGATGCTGAAAAAGCATTTGACAAAATTCAACACCCCTTTATGATAAAGGTCTTGGAGAGATTAGGGATACAAGGGTCATACCTAAATATAATAAAAGCTATTTACAGCAAGCCGACAGCTAACATTAAATTAAACAGAGAAAAACTCAAAGCCATCCCACTAAAATCAGGAACATGACAAGGCTGTCCACTCTCTCCATACCTCTTCAATATAGTGCTTGAAGTTCTAGCAATAGCAATAAAACAACATAAGGGGATCAAGGGGATTCGTATTGGAAAAGAAAAAGTTAAGCTCTCGTTATTTGCAGATGATATGATAGTATACATAAGCGACCCCAAAAACTCTACCAAAGAACTCCTACAGCTGATAAACACCTTTAGTAATCAACTCCAAAAAAAATCAGTTGCCTTCCTATACATAAAGCATAAACAAGCAGAGAGGGAAATCAGAGAAGCATCACCTTTCACGATAGCCACAAATAGCATAAAATATCTTGGGGTAACTCTGACCAAGGAAGTGAAAGATCTATATGACAAGAACTTTAAGTCTTTGAAGAAAGAAATTGAAGAGGACACCAGAAAATGGAAGGATCTCCCCTGCTTTTGGATTGGGAGGATCAACATAGTAAAAATGGCAGTTCTACCAAAAGCCATCTATAGATTCAATGCAATCCCCATCAAAATCCCATCAAAATTCTTCACAGATCTGGAGAAGACAATAATCAACTTTATATGGAAAAACAAAAAACCCAGGATAGCCAAAACAATCTTATACAATAAAGGATCATCTGGAGCCATTACCATCCCTGACTTCAAACTCTACTACAGAGCTACAGTACTGAAAACAGCTTGGTATTGGCATAAAAACAGAGAAGTCGACCAATGGAATCGAATAGAAGACCCTGACATTAACCGACAAACCTATGAACACCTGATTTTCGATAAAGGAGCTAAAAGTATACAATGGAGAAAAGAGAGCATCTTCAACAAATTGTGCTGGCAAAACTGGATGTCAACCTGTAGAAGAATGAAAATAGATCCATATCTATCACCATGCACAAAACTCAAGTCCAAATGGATTAAAGACCTCAATATCAGTCCGCACACACTGAACCTGATAGAAGAGAAAGTGGGAAGTACTCTACAACACATGGGCACAGGAGACAACCTCCTACATATAACCCCAGCAGCACAGACTTTAAGGGCCTCATTTAATAAATGGGACCTCCTGAGATTGAGAAGCTTCTGTAAAGCAAAGGACACTGTCACTAAGACACAAAGGCAACCCACTGACTGGGAGAAGATGTTCACCAACCTTGCAACTGACAAAGGTCTGATCTCCAAAATATATAAAGAACTCAAAAAACTAGACCGTAAAAGGCTAATCATCCAATTATAAAATGGGGCACTGAGCTGAACAGAGAATTCTCAACAGAAGTTCAAGTGGCCAAAAGACACTTAAGGTCATGTTCAACTTCCCTAGCGATCAGGGAAATGCAAATCAAGATAACTTTAAGATACCATCTTACACTTGTCAGAATGGCTAAAATCAAAAACACCAATGATAGCCTTTGCTGGAGAGGTTGTGGAGAAATGGGTACACTCATCCATTGCTGGTGGGAATGCAAACTTGTGCATCCACTTTAGATAGCAGTGTGGCAGTTTCTCAGGAAATTCGGGATCAACTTACCCCTGGACCCAGCAAAATCACTCTTGGGAATATACCCAAGAGAGGCCTTATCATACAACAAAAGTATATGCTTTACTATGTTCATAGCAGCATTGTTTGTAATAGCCAGAACCTGGAAACAACCGAGATGCCCTTCAATGGAAGAATGGATGAAGAAAGTGTGGAATATATACATATTAGAGTACTACTCAGCAGTAAAAAACAAGGACTTCTTGAATTTTGCATGCAAATGGATGGAAATAGAAAACACTATCCTGAGTGAGGTAAGCCAGACCCAAAAAGAGGAACATGTGATGTACTCAATTATATTTGGTTTCTAGCCATAAACAAAGGACATTGAGCCTATAATTAGTGATTCTAGAGAAGCTAAATAAGGAGAACCCAAAGAAAAACATATAGGCATCCTCCTGAATATTAACCTTCATCCGGCGATGAAAAGAGACAGAGACCCACATTGGAGCACCGGACAGAAATCTCAAGGTCCAAATCAGGAGCAGAAGTAGAGAGAGCACGAGCAAGGAACTCAGGACCGCGAGGGGTGCACCCACACCCTGAGACAATGGAGATGTTCTATCGGGAACTCACCAAGGCCAGCTGGCCTGGATCTGAAAAATCCTGGGTAAAACTGGACTCGCTGAACATAGCAGACAATGAGGACTACTGAGAACTCAAGAACAATGGCAATGGGTTTTTGATCCAACTGCACGTACTGGCTTTGTAAGAGCCTAGGCAGTTTGGATGCTCACCTTACTAGACCTGGATGGAGGAGGGTGGTCTTTGGACTTCCCACAGGGCAGGGAACCCTGATTGCTCTTTGGGCTGATGAAGGAGGGGGACTTGACTGGGGAAGGGGGAGGGAAATGGGAGGAAGTGGCAGGGAAGAGACAGAAATCTTTAATAAATAAATAAAAAAATAGAAAATGGCTTGGGTGAGGAGGGCTGTTCCACCAAAACTGAAGATATTCACTTGACACCTTCTCATGTCTTACCTTCATAGAAAATAGTTTTGACTAGTAAAAAAACCTCATTTTCTTAAAGAATAGGATGTCTGTTAGGATCACTTAGACACCATTTGCTCCTCCTGATTGATGATTTCCTGCAAGTCTGCATTCAGAGTGAAAAAATGAAAACATTTTAAAACAAAATGCAAGATAACAGATTTTTAAAGAATCAGTGGACACCTAAAGCAACTTCTCTTACTCTAATTGCTTTATAAGACACAGGCACTTTGAAAACAAGTTTATTGCTATTTTTTGCATATGTTTGTGCATGAGTGAAAATGTCTTCCATATGTATACAAGTAACACAAAAAAGAGGGGTTCAGATGCCCTAGATCTGAAATGGTGGAGTTATGAGCCTCACAACTTGAGTGTAGGTATCTGAACTCAGGTCACTCCAAAATGAATATGTGCTGAGCCACCTGCCAACATCCATAATACCTTTTATCCAATAAACCAAAAGTCTCTCACAGATTAACAACAAGAGCAACAAAACCTAAATAAAGAAAGAAGTACATAATGATCCTTGGAAACATGATGTATCAAAATTAAGATGATGTATATGGTAAATTTGCACCATAATGAATACAATTCCCAACAATTTATAACAGGAAAACTGATTACAAAGCTACATTCATATTGCTACATTCAGAGTAATCAATGGGATTATGAAAAAATAGCACACAGATTTGCATAATATGACTTCTTTCTGGGCGGTGGTGGTACATACCTTTAATCTCAGCACTCAAGAGGCAGAGACAGGAGGATCTCTGTGAGTTTGAAGCCAGCCTGGTCTACAGCATGAGTTCCAGGACAGGCTCCATAGCTACAGAGAAACCCTGTCTCCTGGGAAAAATTACCACAAAGCTGATCAATCAAGAATGTGTATGGTATTTGGGAAAGAATAAAGAGGGTGGAGAGAGAAAGCCAAGAACAAAATCAGGAAAATATAGTCACTTATTAATCAAAAGTCCAAAGGAAACTTAGTCAGAAAACGTGTGATCTTGACCAATGTTACCCAGCTACCTATGATTCTATGTGTATGGAAATTAAATGAAGACTTCACAATTTTTACAAAATTACTTCGAAGTGACCCTTAAACTGTTGTTTATGACCCTCCAGCTACTGAAATTTCTTCTAGATAAGCCCCATATTCTAGAGATGATCTCCTGTTATGGTTCTGCAGCACCTTAGACCTCCTTGTGTTTTCAGGTAAACCCAGCCATATTGATGCTGAATTTCTGCTTCCTGTCAAATGGATTATAGCACAAGATATAGATTCTGCCCTATCTACCTGCACAACACCATACCACACACACTTAAGAAACCTCTGTAGCACAGAAACTCCCTTTGTCCCCTGGAACTAAACATCACTGAATTACACCATTGCAGCTGGTGGTAGCAGAAAGTTAGAAGCCTTTTAATCATGTATTGCTAAAAAACAATCAACATCACCATACTTCTACCAGCTTTTAAACTACTTGAAACATTTATAAGACAAACTTGAAAGTAGACTGCAATATTCAGAACTCCTAGAAACCAGATTATCAGTTTTCAAATCTGTTTTCTCCCTGCACACCAAAAGCATGATTCTGTGTGTACACTGGAGAGTGAGATTACAAGCACAATATCCTACCATGCCAGGCTGCAGAGTCTCCCTCTCCCTGGGAAATCCATACACGGGGAGGCACAGAAGACAAGGAGCACTGCACAGGTCATTACGCAGAGCAACAGAACCACAGCCTGGCTCATGGTCCATCCAAATCCTAGCAGAAATGAAAACTCAACAGACCTTCTCTGAACACCCTACACTCATTATGGCATAAGTTATTATGATCTTCCTTACACCTCATTACAACAAAAGTAGAGAAGAATCCTGGAAAGAACGTGCGACCTACCTGCCACTATTATTCCTGCTTGCTAAGATTTCAAGAGTCCCTCATTGGCTAAGGCCACCCTGCTGGGCCTCAGAATATTATCAGCTCCCCTTAATGGGTGATCAGAGATG
>JABTXL010016074.1:0-11717 GCA_025134845.1 Neodon shergylaensis | reverse complement strand
ATCCCAAAATTTCTCCCCGGCAATTTTGTCTACTTCTCTTAGTCAAGAGAATAATTATATGTTTTTCCTTGGGTTCACCTTCTAATTTAGCTTCTTTAGGTTCACCAATTATATACTCCATGACCATTATTTATGGCTAGGAACCAATTATGAGTGAGTACATCCCATGTTCATCTTTTTGGGTCTGGGATACCTCACTCAGGATAGTGTTTTCTATTTCCATCCATTTGCATGCAAAATTCGAGAAGTCATTGTTTTTTACCGCAGCGTAGTACTCTAATGTGTATATATTCCACACTTTCTTCATCCATTCTTCCATTGAAGGGCATCTATGTTGTTTCCAGGTTCTGGCTATTACAAATAATGCTGCTATGAACATAGTGGAACAGATGCTTTTGTCATGTGATAGGGCATCTCTTGGGTATATTCCCAGGAGTGGTATTGCTGGGTCCAGGGGTAGGTTGATCCCGAATTTCCTGAGAAACCGAAACACTGATTTCCAAAGTGGTTGCACAAGATTGTATTCCCACCAGCAATGTATGAGGGTACCCCTTCCTCCACAGCCTCTCCAGCAAAGGATATCATTGGTGTTTTTGATTTTAGCCATTCTGACAGGTGTAAGATGATATCTCAAAGTTGTTTGGATTTGCATCTCCCTAATCACTAAGAAGGTTGAGCATGACCTTAAGTGTCTTTTGGCCATTTGAACTTCTTCTGTTGAGAATTCTCTGTTCAGTTCAGTGCCCCATTTTTTAATTGGGTTAATTAGCATTTTGGAGTCTAGTTTCTTGAGTTCTCTATAAATTTTGGAGATCAGGCCTTTGTCTGTTGCAGGGTTGGTGAAGATCTTCTCCCAGTCAGTAGGTTGCCTTTTTGTCTTAGTGACAGTGTCCTTTGCTTTACAGAAGCTTCTCAGTTTTAGTAGGTCCCATTTATTCAATGCTGCCCTTAATGTCTGTGCTGCTGGGGTTATACATAGAAAGCGATCTCCTGTGCCCATTTGTTGTAGGGTGCTTCCCACTTTTTCTTCTATCAGGTTCAGTGTGTTCGGACTAATATTGAGGTCTTTGATCCATTTGGACTTGAGTTTTGTGCAAGGTGATAGATATGGGTCTATTTTCATTCTTCTACAGGTTGATATCCAGTTGTGCCAGCACCATTTGTTGAAGATGCTTTCTTTCCTCCATTGTATACTTTTAGCTCCTTTATCGAAAATGAGGTGATCATAGGTTTGTGGGTTAAAATTTGGGTCTTCTATTCGATTCCATTGATCGACTTCTCTGTTTTTATGCCAGTACCACACTGTTTTCATTACTGTAGCTCTGTAATAGAGTTTGAAGTCGGGGATGGTAATGCCTCCAGAAGATCCTTTATTGTATAGGATTGTTTTGGCTATCCTGGTTTTTTTGTTTTTCCATATAAAGTTGATTATTGTTCTTTCAAGATCTGTGAAGAATTTTGCTGGGATCTTGATGGGGATTGCATTGAATCTATAAATTGCCTTTGGTAGAATTGCCATTTTTACTATGTTGATCCTCCCAATCCAAGAGCAAGGGACGTCCTTCCATTTTCTGGTATTGTCTTCAATTTCTTTCTTTAATGCCTTAAAGTTCTTGTCATATAGGTCTTTCACTTCCTTGGTTAGAGTTACCCCAAGATATTTTATGCTGTTTGTGGCTATCGTGAAAGGTGAAGCTTCTCTGATTTCCCTCTCTGCTTCCATATCCTTTGTGTATAAGAGGGCGACTGATTTTTTGGAGTTGATCTTGTATCCTGCCACATTACTAAAGGTGTTTATCAGCTGTAGGAGTTCTTTGGTGGAGTTTTGGGGGTCGCTTATGTACACTATCATATCATCTGCAAATAACGAAAGTTTAACTTCTTCTTTTTTTTTTTTTTTTTTTTGGGTTTTTTCGAGACAGGGTTTCTTTGTGGTTTTGGAGCCTGTCCTGGAACTACCTCTTGTAGACCAGGCTGGTCTCGAACTCACAGAGGTCCGCCTGCCTCTGCCTCCCGAGTGCTGGGATTAAAGGCGTGCGCCACCACCGCCCGGCTAACTTCTTCTTTTCCAATTCTAATCCCTTGATCCCCTTATGTTGTCTTATTGCTATTGCAAGAACTTCAAGCACTATATTGAAGAGATATGGCGAGAGTGGACAGCCTTGTCGTGTTCCTGAGTTAAGTGGGATGGCTTTGAGTTTCTCTCCGTTTAGTTTGATGTTAGCTGTCGGCTTGCTGTATATAGCTTTTATTATATTTAGGTATGACCCTTGTATCCCTAATCTCTCCAAGACTTTTATCATAAAGGGATGTTGAATTTTGTCAAATGCTTTTTCAGCATCTAATGAAATGATCATATGGTTTTTTTCTTTCAGTTTATTTATATGATGAATTACATTGATAGATTTTCGTATGTTGAACCAGCCCTGCATCTCTGGGATAAAGCCTACTTGATCATAATGGATAATTTTTCTAATGTGTTCTTGGATTCGGTTTGCCAGTATTTTGTTGAGGATTTTTGCGTCAATGTTCATGAGTGAGACTGGCCTATAATTCTCTTTCCTGGTAGAGTCTTTGTGTGGTTTTGCTATCAGAGTAACTGTAGCTTCATAAAAGGAATTTGGTAATGACTCTTCTGTTTCTATATTGTGAAATACATTAAGGAGTATAGGTATTAGGTCTTCTTGGAAGTTCTGGTAGAATTCTGCATTGAAGCCATCTGGTCCTGGGCTCTTTTTGGTAGGGAGGTTTTTAATAACAGATTCTAATTCTTCACGACTAACAGGTCTATTTAGATTGTTCACCTGGTCCTGGTTTAACTTTGGTATATGGTATTTATCTAAAAAAGTGTCCATTTCTTTTACATTTTCCAGTTTTGTGGCATATAGGCTTTTGTAGTAAGATCTAATGATTCTCTGAATTTCCTCTGTGTCTGTGGTTATGCCCCCCTTTTCATTTCTGATCATATTAATTTGCATATTCTCTCTCTGCCGTTTAATTAGTTTGGATAGGGTTTATCAATCTTGTTGATTTTCTCCATGAACCAGCTTTTTGTTTCATTGATTCTTTGGATTGTTTTCTGCTTTTCTATTTTGTTGATTTCAGCCCTCAGTTTGATTATTTCCAGTCTTCTACTCCTCCTAGGTGAGTCTGCTTCTTTTTTTTCTAGAGCTTTCAAGTGGGCTGTTAAGTCTCCAATGTGTGCTTTCTCTGTTTTCCTTAAGTGGGCACTTAGTGCTATGAACTTTCCTCTCAGGACTGCTTTCATAGTGTCCCATAAGTTTGAGTATGTTGTTTCTTTATTTTCATTGAATTCAAGGAAGACTTTAATTTCTCTCTTTATTTCTTCCTTGATCCAGGTGTGGTTCAGTAGTTGACTGTTCAGTTTCCATGAGTTTGTAGGCTTTCTGAGGGTAACATTGTTGTTGAATTCTAACTTTAATCCATGGTGATCTGATAAGACACATATGGTTACTAATTTTTTTTGTATCTGTGGAAGTTTGCTTTGTTACCGAGTATGTGGTCAATTTTCGAGAAGGTTCCATGAGCTGCAGAGAAGAAGGTATATTCTTTCCTATTTGGGTGGAATATTCTATAGATGTCTGTTAAGTCCAATTGATTCATTACCTCCTTTAATTCTCTAATTTCTCTGTTAGGTTTCTGTCTGATTGACCTGTCCATTGGTGAGAGAGGAGTGTTGAAGTCTCCTACTATTAGTGTGTGCGGTTTGATGGCTGCTTTGAGTTTTAGTAATGTTTCTTTTACGTACGTAGGCGCTTTTAAATTAGGGGCATAGATATTTAGGATTGAGACTTTATCCTGTTGAATTGTTCCAGTTATGAGTATAAAATGTCCCTCTCCATCTCTTCTGATTGATTTAAGTTTGAAGTCAACTTTGTTAGAAATTAGTATGGCCACACCTGCTTGTTTCTTAGGTCCATTTGCTTGATAAGCCTTTTCCCAGCCCTTTACTCTGAGTAGGTGCCTGTCTTTGTGTTTGATATGTGTTTCTTGTAAACAGCAGAATGTTGGATCCTGTTTTCGTATCCAATCTCTTAGCCTGTGCCTTTTTATAGGTGAGTTGAACCCATTGACATTGTGATATTAATGACCAGTGGTTGTTAACTCCGGTCACTTTTTTAGTAGTAGAGTTTGTGTGTTTCCCTTCTTTGAGTTGCGCTGGTGAAGGGTCTCTAGATGTCTGAGTTATTGTGGTCATTGTTGGACTCCTTGGTTAGTGATTTTCCTTCTATTACTTTCTGTAGAGCTGGATTTGTGGCTACGTATTGTTTAAATTTGTTTTTATCCTGGAAAATTTTGTTTTCTCCATTTATAGTGAACGAAAGCTTGGCTGGGTATAGTAGTCTGGGCTTGCATCCATGGTCTCTTAGTTTTTGTAGTACATCTATCCAGGACCTTCTGGCTTTCATGGTTTCCATAGAGAAGTCCGGTGTAAGTCTGATAGGTTTGCCTTTATAAGTAAGTTGGCCTTTTTCCTTTGCGGCTCTTAATATTCTTTCTTTATTCTGAATGCTTTGTGTTTTGATTATTATATGGCGAGGGGATGTTTTTTTTTTTTTTGATCCAGCCTATTCGGTGTTCTGTATGCTTCTTGAACCTTCATAGGTACATCCTTCTTTAGGTTGGGAAAGTTTTCTTCTATAATTTTATTAAATATATTTTCTGGACCATTGAGTTGCACTTCTTCTCCTTCTTCTACTCAAATTATTCTTAGGTTTGGTCTTTTTATTGTGTCCCATATTTCCTGAATGTTTTGTGGTGAGAACTTGTTGGACTTGCTGTTTTCTTTGATCAGTGCGTTTATTTTCTCTATGTTATCTTCAGCATCTGAGATTCTTTCTTCTATCTCTTGTATTCTGCTGGTTATGCTTGTTTCTGTAGACTCTATTCGTTTGCCTAAATTTTCCATGTCCAGCCAGCCCTCTGATTGTGTTTTCTTCTTTGCCTCCATTTCAGTTTTCAAGTCTTGAACTGTTTCCATTATCTGTTTGATTGTTTTTCCTTGGTTTCCTAGGGTATCATTCACTGATTTATTCAATTCTTCAAACTTTCTGTTATACTTCTCATCCATTTCTACAAGGGCATTTTTTACATGCTGTTTAAGGGTGTCAATCACTTTCATAAAGTCAATTTTTTTCTGCTTCGTCTTTGTTAAGGTGTTCCTGTACTCCTGTTGTGAGGTCGCTGGGTTCTGGTGGTTTCATGTTGTTCTTCAGATTTCTGGGTGAATTCTTGCATTGGCGCCTGCCCATCTCTTCCTCTGAATGCTCCCCTATGGGTCTTCTTTTACAGGATCAGGTCTCCTTGCCCACTGATGCACCTTCCCAGTGATGTCACTCTCCAGTTATGGCTCTCCTAATGACCCAATGATGTCTCTCCTGGTGCCCCAATTGGGTCTCCGTGCTGCTTGGGTAGCTCGTAAACAAAGGGCCTGCCTTGCTTGCTGCAGGCAAGCTATTGAGACGAAGGCAGTGTAGGAGCTTAAAACTGTTCTTGATCACTGGTCCTCGCTTACAGCAGGGCAGAGTTGGGGGGAGGGTGCTGGGGGGCTGGGTTGTGAGTAAGAAAGAAGGCCCTGCAGAAGGAGCTGGGGGAGGGGGCGTTGTGCTCTCCCCTGGGACAGACCGCCCCTGGATAGCAAGCACTCAGCCGTCCAGATGGAATTCAGCACCTATGGCCCAATGCTCCGGGGACAAAAGCTGTATCCACTTTTCAAACTGAACTTGTTACTAGTAATAAATAAATAACAAGACAATGATCCATTTAGCTGGCAAAGTCTCCATGATGAACAGAAGAGACACTACTCAATTTAACCCCAAGATTTCTCAAAATAGTATTTACTGGCTTCATAAGTGTATAGGTTGAACCACATAATGATATTCAGACAGATTTTCAACTTTTGGGAATATTTCCTGGTTATAAACATGGTCTTCGGTTTGTTAACATCCTGCCATGTTTATCCACATGGTCTCCTGGCACCTGAATGAGATTTGACTTATTAGTTGGAAGCTCTGTGCTGTCTTCCACTGTCAGTACTTCCAAATCCCTCGTGCCTTTGATATTGGGCATGTGGCTGGGGCTATTTCATGGACCAGATGACAAGGGCTTCTTGAATGAGTGTGGGAATTGCAGAGATAGGATAGGTCTCAGGGTAGCTACAGGGCTGTCCAACTGCTGTGTATATAGGGAGAATGAGTATGAAAACCCCATCATCCAAGAAGTTGTCACCTGAGCCTTCTCGGTGGACACAACTGCTTTTGTTTTTAATAACACTCTACTAATATGTTCGGGATATCAGGTGATAAAGAGCCTGAAGTCAATTAAAGAGCCAGGAAAGATGTTCAGAAGCCGACACAGAATAGTTCTGTTCTCAGAGAGTCCGAGCAGTGTTGGACACAAGGGAGTTTAAAGAAATGTCCGACAGGCAAATGGCCTAATGCTAAGACAGATTGGGAGGGGAGGCTGCTTTTTTTTGGTGGTGGAGGGAATTGGCATTCTAAACAGAATTTAGGGTCTCATATGTGATAAGTAAATACTGTACCATTGAGCTATGATTCTATTCCCCAAGAAACCAAATTTTTAAATGGGCTATGCATATTTCAACATTATTTTAGAATCTGTAATGAAGCCAGTGACTCCTCTCCCTTGCTTCCTTTAGAAACTGGAAAAATGGGTTAGGGGCAGGGCAAGACCTTACCCCTGTCTTTGTATCCATGGTGGTAGAGTGGTGGCAGAATAGGTATGCCAGGAAGGTCCATAAAATAAGAATGATGCCGAATTATTGTTTTAGATCGTGAGACTAAACATTCCCCTGTGTTTTTGTTTGTTCGTTGTTCGTTTTTTAAAAAAAGAAAATTGTGGAAGAGGGCTTCAGACCTGAATAAAGTATGGAACTGGAATTTTTGTTCCCATCTTACATAGATCTCATGACACATGGAGACATTACTTGACATGTCAGATAGTTAGGAAGAGAAGAAGGGATAAAGATTATAAACGGATGATTCGGTTGAAGAGATGCCCTTTGGATGTTACCTCCCTACCCTGTGATGTTACCAAGGTACAGATATGGCTTCAAGTTTTGGGAATGAGGATAAAGGCAGAGAGAGAAAACCCCGCTGGGTTCTCCAAGTCAGACGTAATGAAAAAGGGCATTTGGGAAAGGTTTGTGTGTGAAAATGGCAAGATCTGTATTGAAAGCAGAAACGCCAGTGTTTTCAAATGTGTCTCACTCAGATAGAAGAGACCCCGGGAATAAACCAAGCAATTTGTCTGGCTATCTGTGAAATTTCTCCGCCTTACTTATCCTTTGGGCACATAAAGTTTGTTTTTCTGAGCTTCACATTCTTGAGACTCTTGCCATCTTGCTATAGGTTTAAAGAGCTGACACTGGGCATGAGTGTTGATCTGGCATCTGTAGGAACAACCAGGGGCAAAGGCAGTGTGTGGAGAGGGACGCGTGTGTCTGAACACTTGGTCCCCAGGTGACAGGGCTGTTTGTGGAGGTCATGGACCTTTTAGAAAAAAGAACTTTCCTGGACAAAGTATGCCATCGGGTGTCTCAGTTGCTGTTTCTATTGCTGCAAAGAGATGCCCTGACCATGACAACTCTTATAAAGGAAGAACAGTTCATTGGGGTGGCTTACATTTTCAGAGGTTTAGCCCATTATCATCATGGTGCGGCATGGTGGGGTACAGGCAGACACGGTGCTGGAGCAGGAGCTATGAGCCCTACATCTTGACTTGAAGGCAACAAAAGTGGTCTGAGACACTGGGTATGACTTGAGCATAGATGAGACCTCAGAGCCGGTCTCTACAGTGACACACTTCCTCTGACAAGGCCACACCCACTCCAACAAAGTCACACCTCCTAATCATGCTCAGCCCTCTGGGGGCCCTCTTCTTTCAAACCACCATAGTGGGCTTTGAGGTTTTATAACTTGGTTCTACTTTCTGTTCTCTGCCTCCTTCCTGCCTGGCAGGCTGCCCCATGCTCCGGCTGCCACGCCCCCTCCCCCCATGAGCTGTAGACCTTCTGGAAAGCCAAAGTAAAACCTCAGCTGCTTTTGTCAGGATGTTTACAGCAGCAAAAGAAAAGAAACTGATGCCCTGGGGATCTTTGAAGTTCACACCCAGCCCCCTAGTCCCCTCCTCATGTGCTTCTTGTCTACCGTGATCAAGGTCCTCTCTTACATTTTTCTGTCACCATGATGTTCCACCCAAGGAGAAGCAACCCCGAACTGAATCCTCTGAAACTGTGCGTGAGACAAATTCTTTCTCCTTTGACTTGTTTCTGTCAGCTAATTTCGGTTGCAGCTCCACGTAAGCAATGAGCTCACTCTCCCGTGACCCCCGCCAAACGGAGTGATTTTTATACCCAAAGAGTTCTCATCCGGTTCTTAGTTTCACTCGCTTGGAGAGCCCCGGTTCTTCTTCTAAGCTCTGGATGGACACAAAGGCCCCTATTAATGTATACCTGAGTGTACAAGGAGACACAAGCAACAAGTCAGCTTGTATTGTGCTGCAGGCACCATAGCTGTCCTTGTACATTACTCCTTAACTGTCCCCCCCCCATGGTCTTATTAGGATCATCACCTTCATTCCTATAGTGCAGCAAAAAACACTCTTCCTCCCCCCCACCTTAGCTTCTACCCTTAACCCATCACAAACCTTTCCTGACTTTCCACCGTTGTTCTTTCTCTGTCCAATGTATTCTCTTTCTGCCTGCTGTGGCTACAGTCCATGTTTTCTCTTGCAAGTCTTCTACCATCAGGACACTGCTCTCCTCCACTTTCATGGTGTAGCTGAAAACGAGACATGAGGTGGCTCAGTACAGGTCTGAGAGACTCAGGAAGCACTTGTGGCCCTAACTATACCAAAGTGAGGCATGAAATAGCTGCCGTTCACCGAGGGTCCTTTCCATTCACCGAGGATCCTTTCAGTGCTTCTTTATTTACGTAGAAATCAGCCCCCAGGGTCCCAAGGCCACCCAACTTTGAGTTCACAAATATTAACCCATTTCCTCAAAGCAGAGCTGAAAACACTAAATCCAGACTAGAATGGGCCACCTAAATTGTGATTTAAAAAAAAAAGTTGTCTTGAGAAATATGAGATTGGAGAAGCATTAAAATAGGCATTATGGGAAAAGCTAGCTCTTATGCCTGGTTGTCCTTCCTTACCCTTATTTTACAGTTTAGTATAAATATTATTTTGAGTGACATTTTGGGCTTGGTTGATGATTGGATGGGAAACATGCTCTTCTGAGTATTTATGGCCCCCGGAGGTCTTAAGATGACCCTGCCTTGAGGACATAATCAGGTTGCCCTGGTAACTAAATTAGGAAGGGTCTTCTACTGTCATTAGCTGTGAGATGTTCCCAGTGCTGAACTGGTCTCTAGTGTGGAACCCAGGCCACCCAGCTAGTCTCTTCTCTCCTACTTCTGTACAATTTTCTGTTTGGTTGTTTTCTCTTCTTATTGATGGCCCCAATATAAATAGGCTGAATTGAACATTTAAAACCTTGAAAGGACATGTTTAGGGTCACTACTTACCTTACAGAGGGTTGCTTAGACCTCCCCCAAATAAAATCATAGCTCACAACTCACTGTGTGTTTGGGGTACAACCACTCTGATTGCTAATAAGGTTTGAGCTTAAGGTCACTGCAACACCCAACAGCACTCTTGAACTTTGCCTTCAGAACAACTGGAAAGAGTTTGTTTTATAATTTATTTACAAAGGGCATTTCTATCTAGTAAACTTCCTGGAACAAAGATGGTCTGATCCAAGTGGATTCCCTGTGTTTCACTCCTAAAGCTGAAATTGTGGTGTATTTTAGCACCCAGTACCCTTCTGATGCCTAAGGAAAGGGACCACCCTGTTGTTGAGTCTGTGATTTTCCATTTGGCTTTCGCTTTGGTCTGCTGATTTCTGTGACTCCACCCTTGACTGGAAGTATGGCCTCATGGGACATGACTATCTGGATTATGCTAATGAGGCTGCAGGGTTGCCTGCCTGGGACACTGTATTCTCCGAGTACCACTGGGCAAATGGTCAAACCCACTTCCCCCTCAGTCCTTTGAGAGTGTGAGGAAAAGCACAAGCCACCTGGGTTAATAGCGTTAAAGACATTTCACATGACTCAGAAAAAAAGACTTGGCCAAAAAGCCCATTTGGTTTATTTAAAAATTCCACTGTCTTATCATTGTGTGAGGATTTGAAACTGGCAGCCACACAGATGCCGTAGATGGTTTTGGGTATGTCGTGGGCACAGGCTCAAAGTGTTCAGCATGAGCCAAGTGTTGAAACTGCCTAATACAAGTTTAAAACATGTAAATCTTTGTGCTCATTATGTGTTACATTTAATTACCTTCCCTCACACTCTGCTAGACTTGTAGAGTGAAACAGAAAACAGAAATACCATAAGCAATCCCATTCTGAATTTTTTCAGACCTTCGTAGGCAACAGACATAGTCAGGGATGTATACAGGATTTTTGTTTCCATAAGAAATAGAGGTTGGACTATAGTGTTTATAATTATCAGGGTGAACTCTATTTTAGAAAGAAGTAGGTACACAAGAAAGAGAGAAGTTAAAGGAACTCCCTGTGGTCCAAAATACCTTACTAGAATATTTTTAAGGAAATTAATACTTTATCCAGAGTTTAATAAAAAGTTGTTGAGATCAGCAGAACATGTCATGTGCTCACCATGTAAAATAAGGGGATCATTGAGTTCTGGTAACTGCTCAGCATCTTGACTATTGTAATAGCTACAACCATCTACGTAGGTAATAAAATTGATACTTACCACACACAGGCACAGATACACACACACACACACAGGCACACACATATACAGACATACACACACATACGAACATACACACAGGCACACACAGACACACACATAGGCACCCAGAGACACATACACAGAAACACACAGACACACACACAGACACATACACACAGGCACACACACATAGACACACACACATACACATAGATGCACACACAGACACATACACACAGACACACACACATACAGACATACACACAGGTGCACACACACAGGCACACACACAGAACACACATACAGACATACACACAGGCACACACACAGGCACCCAGAGACACATACACAGAAACACTCAGACACACAAACACAAACACACACAGACACACACACATAGACATATACACAGGCACACACACAGACAAACACACACATATACACACAGGCACACATAGGCACAGACACACACACATAGACACACACACAGGCACACACACACAGACACACACACAGACACACACACAGACACACACATGAGAAGTAAATGAAACTGAGAAGACTGAATGTCAGTCAACTATAACAAGGAATATCTCGTGTGATTATGGTCTTAGGCTATTATTTTGTTCAGCTCATCATTGGTGGAAATTTTAATAAAATGTGTGTAAAAATGTTCCCAGAAGTTAATTTTATCCTATAATAACTGACATTTAGCTAACCACAGGAATAATTGCAATTCATGCACAAGCAATTTTACTAACACTTGTATGTTCCTAAGTCAGTTTTTCTTTTGGGTCCCCGAATGGCCCTGATTCCTCTAACACTACTGATCATGAGGGAAAGTGTAGCAGAGGGAATACCAGGGTGGAAAGGAATCAGTGGAATTAACCATCTGTGGCTATGATGTAATCA
>JABTXL010016064.1:0-13423 GCA_025134845.1 Neodon shergylaensis | reverse complement strand
GTCAGAATGGCTAAAATCAAAAACACCAATGATAACCTTTGCTGGAGAGGCTCTGGAGGAAGGGGTACCCTCATCCATTACTGGTGGGAATGCAATCTTGTGCAACCTCTTTAGAAATCAGTGTTTCGGTTTCTCAGGAAATTCGGGATCAACCTACCCCTAGACCCAGTAATACCACTCTTGGGAATATACCCAAGAGATGCCCTATCACATGACAAAAGCATTTGTTCAACTATGTTCATAGCAGTATTATTTGTAATAGCCAGAACCTGGAAACAACCTAGATGCCCTTCAATGGAAGAATGGATGAGGAAAGTGTGGATTATATACACATTAGAGTACTACGCTGCGGTAAAAAACAATGACTTCTCGAATTTTGCATGCAAATGGATGGAAATAGAAAACACTATCCTGAGTGAGGTAACCCAGACCCAAAAAGATGAACATGGGATGTACTCACTCATAATTGGTTTCTAGCCATAAATAATGGTCACGAAGTATATAATTGGTGAACCTAAAGAAGTTAAATTAGAAGGTGAACCCAAGGAAAACATATAATTATCCTCTTGGCTATGGGAAGTAGACAAGATTGCCGGGGAGAAATTTTGGGATCTTGGGGGTGGGGTGGGATGGGAGTATCGGGGGATGGGGAGAGAAAAGTGAGAAGGGGAGGATGAGGGAAACTTGGGGAAACAGGATGATTGGGATAAAGGAAGGTTGGATAGGGGAGCACGGAAGCACAATTCTTAGTTAAGGGAGTCACCTTAGGGTTGGCAAGAGACTTGAACCTAGAGTGGCTCCCAGGAGCCCAAGGCGAGGTCCCCAGTTAGTTCCTTGGGCAGCTGAAGATAGGGAACCTGAAATGACTCTATCCTATAGCAATGCTGAGGAATATCTTGCATATCACCATAGAACCTTCATCTGGTGATGGATGGAGATAGTCACAGAGTCCCACACTGGAGCACTGGACTGAGCTCCCAAGTTCCCAATGAGGAGCGGAAGGAGGGAGAACATGAGCAAGGAAGTCAGGACCACGAGGGGTGCACCCAACCACTGAGACAGTGGGGCTGATCTATTGGGAGCTCACCAAGGCCAGCTGGACTGTAACGGAAGAAGCTTGGGATAAAACAGGACTCTCTGAACATGGCAAATAATGCGGGCTGATGAGAAGCCAAGGACAATGGCCCTGGGTTTTGATCCTACTTCAAGTTCGGGCTTTGTGGGAGCCTAGCCAGCTTGGATGTTCATCTTCCTAGACATGGACGGAGGGGGGAGGACCTTGGACTTTCCACAGGGCAGGGAACCCTGACTACTCTTTGGGCTGGAGAGGGAGGGGGAGAGGAGTGGGGGGAGGGGGAGAAGGGTGGGAGGAGTGGGAGGGAAATGTGAGGCTGGGAGGAGGCGGAAAATTTTTTTCTTTTTCTCAATAAAAAAAATAAAACTTTAAACTCACAAAGAAAAAATAATAATAATAATAATAAGAACAGCAACAAAAATATCTGAGAGCTCAAATTAATTCACTTCACCCACAATTTAAAACTGTAAAATAAAAATTTAAAAAATCAAATGCACTTGAACACATTGGCACAGGAGACCACTTCCTAAATAGAACCCCAGTAGCACAGACACTGAGAGAAACAATTGAAGGAGACCTCCTGAAACTGAAAAGCTTCTGTAAAGCAAAAGACACGGCCAACAAGACAAAATGACGGCCTACAGAATGGGAAAAGATCTTCACTAACCCCACATCAGAGGTCTGATCTCCAAAATACACAAAGAGCTCAAGAAATTGGTCATCAAAAGAACAAATAATCCAATTTAAAAAAATGGACCCAGGCAGTGGTGGTGCACACCTTTAATCCAAGCACTCGGGAGGCAGAGGCAGGCGGATCTCTGGGAGGTCGAGGCCAGCCTGGTCTACAAGAGCTAGTTCCAGGACAGGCACCAAAGCTACAGAGAAACCCTGTCTCGAAAAACCAAAAAGAAAAAAATAATGGAGTATAGACCTAAACAGAGAACTCTCAACAGAGGGATCTAAAATGGTAGAAAGACACTTAAATGTTGGGTAAAGGGGGGACTGGGTCATGCAAAGATGAGAACACCACCAAGTCTAATAAACCAGAAACAAACTTTATTCCAGAAACCAGATCCTAGGAAAACCAGAAGCAAACTTAAAAATAAATAAATAAATAAATAAATAAGAATCACCATGGGGCACAGAATCTTATCATCTCTCTGAGACCACAGGCTGAGTTTGGGCTTCTGACACTGTGGCAAAAGGCCAGTTTCTGAAACCAATTTTTATAGTAGGGGCATCAAGCATTAGCCCTGACCCGTGGGTCTGTCAGCATTAGACCCTAAGGAGGGGAGTGAGTTTTAACTAGGCAACTATCAGGAAATATGTTTCAAAGTAGATTTCTTCACCAAATGCATGACAGTCCTGTATGAGACCATGGTGTAGCATGGTTTTATTTCATTGTGTGTGTGTGTGTGTGTGAGAGAGAGAGAGAGAGAGAGAGAGAGAGAGAGAGAGGAGAGAGAGAGAGAGAGAGAGAAGAAATGATCAAACAGGAAATAAAAAAACCAAAACCATCATGTCACCAAGATGACAGCCTGGTTTATATAGTGAGTTAAAGGTATTATACAGAGAAACCCTGCACCAAAAAAATAATAAAAGAAAACAGAAAAAAAACAAGGAAGGAAGAAGAAAAAAGGAAGGAGGGAAGAAAAACAGGTATTTTCCTTTTTTTCTTTATCTCAGGTTATTTTATTTTATTTTTTTTTTAATTGCAGCAGGAGCAGCAGCAGTATATTTTAGGCAGCTGCATAGCTGGGTAATGGTGGCAGCACATTTCTTTATTCTCAGTTCTCAACCCTCAGAGATCAGGAGAGGCAGAGGCAGGCAGATCGCTGTGAGTTTGAGGCTACCTTGTTCTTCAGTGTGAGTTTCAGGACAGGCAAAGCGACAGACACAGAGAAACTAAAAGTGTGTTTAGTACAGGCCTTTAATTCCGGCACTAGGAGGCAGAGGTAGAGGCAGAGGCAGCTAGATCCCTGTGAGTCTGAGGCCAGCCTTGTCTACAAAGTGAGTTTCAGGGCAAACAGGCATACACAGGGAATCCCTATGTAGAAAAACCACAAATAAACAAATAATAATAATAATCTAAGAGCTCAATTAATTGACTTCACCCCCAATTCAAAAATTAAAAAATAAAACAAAGAGTGTGTCTGACCGATCAGTGAAAGGACTATGTGGGCCAAGAAGCTGCCACAATTATGGATTGGTGAGAGTGAGGAAAGGAGGGAGGCAGCAAGGGCAGTTCCCAGTCACCTAAATGCCTTTCAAAGACATTTCACCATGGCAACCGCTCGCTTGCTTTCTTGGGGTTCCTTTTCTTCAGTAGTTGTGTTTGTACAACCCCACACCCCACTTCTCCTACTAAATACCGAGTCTGAGAAAATTAAAACAGCCGTGGAAAAATTCCCACTTGGATATTTTTTCCTGCCCAGTAAAACAAAAACAACTATAACAAAAATATGCATATCTCGGCAGACCAATCAAGTTGTAACCTCCCCCTTTATATTTTATTTATTTATTTATTTATTTTTTTGAGACAGGGTTTCTCTGTAGCTTTGGTGCCTGTCCTGGAACTAGCTCTTATAGACCAGGCTGACCTTGAACTCCCAGAGATCCACCTACCTCTGTTAAAAGCCTGCGCCACCACTGCCCGGCCAAGCCTCACAGTTTAATGGTTCAGCAAGGAGTTCTAGCTGTTGGGAAGGGCTGGTGACCTTGAACTTTACTAGTCTCCAAAATCTGCCTTCTCACTTTTACCAGGTGCCCTCGGGGGCCAGGAGTGGAGGCAATAGGAGATTTCCTAGATCACCTACAGGCGCTTAGGATTCCTGGGCCTGCTTAGAGAAAGACTTGAGAGACAGAGGGAAAAATTTTTTTTTTTTTTGGTTTTCTGAGACAAGGATTCTCTGTAGCTTTGGCACCTGTCCTGGAACTGGAGACGACCAGGCTGGCCTCAAACTCACAGAGATCTGCTTGCTGCTGCCTGCCACAGAGAAAATTACAACAGCCATGGAATAATATGAAAAATTTTGACTTTGATATCATTTCCAGGAATACTGATGTAGTGAATTATTTGGAACGTTTTCACTTCAGACAGAAAAAAATAAAAATGTCATTTTATTGATTTCTTTTAGAGGGTCTCTTTCCCACCAGGATGGTTTGCACTTGCTGGGTTGTTGAAGATGATCTCCTGATCCTTGTATTTCCAGTTGCTGAGTGCTGCCAGCAGGACCAGACATGGGCTCACCATACACTCGAGTTTTTGATGCAGTACTGAGAGCCTGGAGCCCAAAGGACAAGGCTTCAGCTTCCCCTGCCCCTCTGACATAAGCCAGATACATAAATGATTACCCAGTAACAGAAGCATGGAATGAGCTTCTCAGACCCTTTACAGGTCCTAAGTAATGGGGTACTGGGGTTACAGCAGACATGGCAGAGGATGCAACTAGGCCATGGCTCCCTTCTCGGCCACTAACCGGGCCCCCAGCTCTGCCTTCCTTTGTTCTTTTGTTTCTTAATTTTCTTTCTTTTTATCTGTCTTTTTTTCTTTCTCTTGGATGATAGAATAAAAGGTGTGTACCACAACAACCCAGCTTTGTTCTTAGTATGTTGTTCTATTAATTTCTTGTACATTTCGTTCAATTTTAATTTTTTTGTTTTGTTTTTCAAGACAGGGTTTCCATACATACCAGTCCTAGCTGATCTGGAACTAGCTCTTGTAGACCAGGCTGGCTTCGAACTCCCAAGAAATTCACCTGCCTCTGCCCCCTGTGTACTGGGAATAAAGGCATGTGACACCACTGCCTGGCCAATTTCAAATTTTATTTAAACCTTTCTCTTGGTGTGCCTGTGTATGTGGGAGAGACAGGGAAGGTGTCATATTTCCAAACATTTTCATAACTGCACTTAGCACTGCACTCTTTTACATTTTATTTTACTTTTATTTGAGACAGTGTTTCCAATTGTGTAGTTTAATTTCAATTTCTTAAAGAATGTTTTTATGATTTATTTAACTTTATTTTATTTGCAGTGGTATGAAGGTGTCAGATCACCCAGAAACTGGATTTACAATCACTATAAGCTGCCATGCAGATGCTGGGAATTGAACCCAATTTCTCAGGAAGAGCCGCCAAACTAGCTCTCCAGGCTCTTAATTTAAAAGTTTATTTATGTGTCTCTGGGTATGCCTGTGCCTGTGTTTGTGTTTGGTGTGTGTGGGGGGTAGCTTTTGTTTTTTTTTTGTTTTTTTTTTATTTTTTTTTATTAAAGATTTCTGTCTCTTCCCCACCTCTGCCTCCCCTTTCCCTCCCCCTCCCCCAACCAAGTCCCCCTCCCTCGTAAGCCCAAAGAGCAGTCAGGGTTCCCTGCCCTGTGGGAAGTCCAAGGACCACCCACCTCCATCCAGGTCTAGTAAGGTGATCATCCAAACTGCCTAGGCTCCCACAAAGCCAATAGGTGCAGTAGGATCAAAAACCCATTGCCATTGTTCTTGAGGTCTCAGTAGTCCTCATTGTCCGCTATGTTCAGCGAGACCAGTTTTATCCCAGGCTTTTTCAGACCCAGGCCAGCTGGCCTTGGTGAGTTTCCGATAGAACATCCCCATTGTCTCATTGTGTGGGTGCACCCCTCACGGTCCTGAATTCCTTGCTCGTGCTCTCTCTCCTTCTGCTCCTGATTTGGACCTTGAGATTTCAGTCCGGTGCTCCAATGTGGGTCTCTGTCTCTGTCTTCTTTTATCGCCTGATGAAGGTTAATATTCAGGAGGATGCCTATATGTTTTTCTTTGGGTTCTCCTTCTTATTTAGCTTCTCTAAGAACCTGAGTTATAGGCTCAATGTCCTTTGTTTATGGCTAGAAACCAAATATGAGTGAGTACATCCCATGCTCCTCTTTTTGGGTCTGGCTTACCTCACTCAGGATAGTGTTTTCTATTTCCATCCATTTGCCTGCAAACTTCAAGAAATCCTTGTTTTTTACTGCTGAGTAGTACTCTAATATGTATATATTCCATACTTTCTTCACCCATTCTTCAATTGAAGGGCATCTAGGTTGTTTCCAGGTTCTGGCTATTACAAACAACGCTGCTATGAACATAGTAGAGCATATACTTTTGTTGTATGATAGGGCCTCTCGTGGGTATATTCCCAAGAGTGGTATTGCTGGGTCCAGGGGTAGGTTGATCCCGAATTTCCTGAGAAACCTCCACACTGCCTTCCAGAGTGGTTGCACAAGTTTGCATTCCCACCAGCAATGGATGAGTGTACCCCTTTCTCCACAACCTCTCCAGCAAAGGCTATCATTGGTGTTTTTGATTTTAGCCATTCTGACAGGTGTAAGATGATATCTTAAAGTTGTCTTGATTTGCATTTCCCTGATCGCTAAGGAAGTTGAGCATGACCTTAGGTGTCTTTTGGCCATTTGAACTTCTTCTGTTGAGAGATCTCTGTTCAGCTCAGTGCCCCATTTTATAATTGGGTTGATTAACCTTTTACGGTCTAGTTTCTTGAGTTCTTTATATATTTTGGAGATCAGACCTTTGTCAGTTGCGGGGTTGGTGAAGATTTTCTCCCAGTCAGTGGGTTGCCTTTCTGTCTTAGTGACAGTGTCCTTTGCTTTACAGAAGCTTCTCAGTCTCAGGAGGTCCCATTTATTCAATGAGGCACTTACTGTCTGTGCTGGGGGGTAGTTTTTGAACTCACCAGATGAAAGCATTCAAGAGCACTGGCTCCATATCTGGCAGAGGCAGGATCTCTGGGAGTTTTAGGCCAGCCTGTTCTACAAGAAAGGAGCTAGTTCCAAGAACAGTCTCCAAAGCAACAGAGAAACCCTGTCTCATAAAGCAAAACACAAAACCAAACAAAAAATAAGTAAAATGAGAGAGAGAGAGAGAGAGAGAGAGAGAGAGAGAGAGAGAGAGAGAGAGAAGAAATGTGAATTTACAGATAGGAAATAAGAAAAAAAAACAGAACATTACCAAGAAGACAGCCGGGTCTATAAACTGAGTAAACTGAGTTCCAGGACAGCTAGGGCTGTTACACAGAGAAACCATGCCTCAAAAAATAATAAAAGAAGAAAAACAGGGCTGGAGAGATGGCTCAGTGGTCAAGAGCAGTGCCTGCTCCTCCAACGGTCCTGAGTTCAATTCCCAGCAACCATATGGTGGCCACAACCATTTGTAATGAGATCCAGTGACCTCTTCTGGCCTGCAGGCATACATGCAGACAGAATACTGAGAATACTGTATACATAATAAATAAATAGATTTTAATAAAAAAAGAAGAAGAAAAACAAGCAAGCAAATAAGCAAACAAGAAAATGCAGGGTTTTTTTTCTTTTTTTGTCTTTGTTAATGCAAGGCCATTCATTTTAATTTTAGTTTTTCTTTTAAGATTGTATTTTCAGGAGCTGGAGAGATGGCTCAGAGGTTAAGAGCATTGATTGTTCTTTCAAGTGTCCTGAGTTCAATTCCTAGCAACCATATGGTGGCTCACAACCATCTGTAATGGGGTCTGGTGCCATCTTCTGGCCTTCAGACATACATGGAAGGAATGCTCTATACATAATAAATAAATAAATATTTTTTAAAAAAGATTGTATTTGCAGCAGAAGTGTTCAGAAAGAAGTCCTGGGCCATGTAGTGAAATAGTTTGTCTGAAACACAAATAAAAAGACAGGTCCTCCTGTCTCAAAAAAAATCAAATTTAAATGTGAAATAAAACAAAGAAGGGGCTTTTTGTTTTGTTTTGTTTTCTAAGAAACCCGAAAATGACTGAATTCAACAATTATCCAACTTCAGCAAGAAGGTAGTGTTTCTCAGCTTCAACCAGAAAGCAGCAAATATGCATATCTAGGCCCTGTCACCAGAAGAGAGCACTAGATTCCCACCATGTGGTTTCTGGAAAGTCCAGAAATTACATCTCTCCAGTTCTGATTCTTTCAATCACTGCAGGCAGGCCTGCATTTAGTGAGAGAGTGGACACCATTCCTCGTTCCTTCCTGTTTCTCATGTGTTCGTGTCTTGTCACATCCTGGGTAACCAGAGGGCCCACCACCTATGCCTGAGATGTAGCCTGGGACTGGGGGAAGGGAGAGAATGGGTTCCCAGGGGAGCCTTAGGCAGAGGATTCCCTGCAGGAGGCCTCACCCCCTCTCAGGAGCCC
Organism: Neodon shergylaensis; assembly: GCA_025134845.1. NCBI lineage: Eukaryota > Metazoa > Chordata > Mammalia > Rodentia > Cricetidae > Neodon > Neodon shergylaensis. The sequence continues at coordinate 5,185 of JABTXL010016064.1, read as the reverse complement.
ATGGGGAAGGTGTGAAGGGAAGGTCAACATACATTCAGTCCTGCACAGCTGATGACAATTTATTTATGCTCCTGCATTGCTGGTGGGAATGCAAGCTGCTCCAACCCCTTGGGATGTCAGTGTGGTGATTTCTCAGAGAAGTAGGAAACAACCTTCCTCAAGACCCAGCAATACCACTTTTGGGTATATATCCAAGATTTCTGTTCAATTGAATGTTAAAGTGTGCCACCACCACCCAGTCAGAGAGAAGAATTTTTTTATGATTTATTTAACTTTTTATGTGCAATGGTGTGAGGGTGTCAGATCACCCAGGAACTGGATTTACAATCACTATGAGCTGCCATGCAGGTGCTGGGAATGCAAACCACTTCCTCAGAGCCACCGAACCATCTCTCCAAGCCATTAATTAAAAAAAAAATTATGTTTCTCTGGTTGTGCCTGTGTGTGTGTGTGTGTGTGTGTGTGCATGCACATGCGCGTGCACATGTGTTTATGGGGTGGCTTTTGAACTAACCAAGATGACTGGTTCCATGTCTGGCAGAGAGGCAGGTGGATCTCTGGGATTTTGAGGCCAGCCTGGTCAACAAGAGCTAGTTCCAAAGATAGGCTCCAAAGCAACAGAGAAACTCTGCCTTGAAAAATCAAAACAAAACCACAAACCAAAAAAAAAAATAAAACATAAGTTAAATGAGAGAGAGAGAGAGAGAGAGAGAGAGAGAGAGAGAGAGAGAGAGAGAAAGAGAGAGAAGAAATGTCAATTTGTCAATTTTCAGATAGGAAATAAGAAAAAACAAAACCATAATGTCACCAAGATGACAGCCTGGTTTATATAATGAGTTAACCCTGCACCAAAAAATAAAAAATAATAAAAGAAGAAAACAGAGAAAAAAGAAAGGAAGGAAGGAAAAACAGGTGCTTTCCTTTTTTTCTTTGTTTATCTCAGGTTATTTATTTTTATTTATTTTTTTCTAAAATTGCAGCAGCAGCAGTATATTTTGGGCAGCTGACTACTTTCATGGAAGTGTTCAGAAAGAAGTCCTGGGCCATGTAGTGAGATTGTCTCGAGCATAAATAAAAAGCCAATTCCTGTCTAAAAAAAAGAAAAAAATCAAGTTAAAATGTGAAATAAAATAAATAAGGGGTTTTTTTTGCAATGAGTGAATTCAAGTCAATAACTTTCAATTTCCCAACTCCAACACGAAAGGCTGAAGATATGCATAACAAAGAGGTCCAGTAGAGCTGTAGCCACACCCTTTAATGTTTGTGTCACAAGGACACAGAGTTAGGAAAGAAATGATCTTGATCTTGAACAGGAGATCTGAAAACTCAAAACAGCAAGCAAACACAAACCAAGTAGGAAGAAATGACAGAGAGGCAGGAGGATGTCAGTGAGTTCAAGGCTAGCCTCACCTACCAAGGACATTCCATGACTGTTCCCTAGACAAACCCTGTCTCACAAAACCAAACACAAAAAAAACCAGAAGAATAAGGAAAGTGTTCCTGAAAAACCACAAACCAACTAGATGGCACTTAATAGCAATCAAAAGTGGGTGAAATATAAAATGGAGAGAAATTCTTTGATGAAGTCCAACCTGCATTCTTGGTCAAAGCTGTACAGCCAATAGAACTAGAGGGAGGGAACATGTGTCCATCTCTCAATAAAAAAAAGGCTAGAATCTTACGTGAGCATAAAAGATGAAAATCTTATGGCTGACACCATCCAATCTCAAGTGAGAAAAACTTGAAACGATGCAACAGGAGACAGACAGTTGCTCAATGAACTCTTGCTATTCTCCTGGGGAAGTTTTGCTCCTGAGGGTTTTTGGAACAACTAAAATCCCTCTTATCTTTTTTTTTGTTTGTTTTGTTTTCCATGCCCCCTCAGAGGACGCCTGGATGTTTGAAAGGATTTGGTTTTATTTCATTTAAGTAGAATGTTCCTCAGACATAACTCTGGAAACACTAATACATAATAGCCAGTTTCTATTCAGTTCAGTTCAGATTTTTACCAAAACCTCCTGTCTGGCATGTCTCTGTCTTTGTTGTGTTCCTGTCCTCACAGAAGCCAAGAAACAGCTGGAAGCCATCCATAACTCTAATTTCATCCCACAGAATTCCCCCCCCCCCGCCGATCTTGTTTCTCTGTTCTGTCCTCAAATGTGTGGGGGACTCTGAGCGGGCACTGACTTGCCACACACATTCTTCTTTTCCTGATCTAATCATGCCACTCCCCAAAAGAAAAAGGGAGGAGAAATCACTGAATGATGAGAACATTACTTGAATGAGAAAATGGGTAGGTACCCTTATGCTTAAATGTGTATTATCTACAAAGTGCTAAAACTTGGAAGTGAGTCTTAGGAGGAATGTCATTACACAGCTTCTTTCCAGATGTCGTCAAGTTGGTCCTAAACAGCCTATTCATAAGATGGGACTTCAGAGCTTCAGTACAGAACAACATGTTTTCTGTTCAATTGAATCTTAAAGTGGTTCGATAAGGATTTTGTATTCCCGTTCTGTCAAGGATTATTCTCAGTGGTCTATATATTTCAAGGAAGAATGTTTTTTAAGAAGTATTTAGTGATTATATTTCTTTCCCCTTAGGGATAAAGAAATGGAGAAGTTCTTTGAAGCAGTAAGTCACAAAAACACCAGGCCATTAAACTTCAGCTACAGGGATACCCTGTCTCGTGAAAAAAACAAAACAAACAAACAAACAAACAAACAAAAAATCCTGAAGCCAGTGATCATTGCAAACATCTGTATGTTCAGATACTGAGCCTGAGCAAGTTTGAGTGTCACAGATTTGCTGCAATTCATTGCAAATTTCATGTGAATCACAAATCCTGCTCAAGTTACAGCTGTTAGTGTCAGTGTGAACCTTGACACCATCTCTACTGGATTCCTGTCAGCTGGGCTCTGATCTGCTAGAAAAGCAGAAGAACTAAGGTACCATAGTTAACCTCATCTGTGCCCCACCTGAAAGAACATTCTGTAAGCTACAGTTCTGAAAACAGCCTGGTCCTGGCATAAGAACAGACAGGAGGACCAATGGAACCGAATAGAAGACCCGGATATCGATCCACACATCTTTGAACACCTGATCTTTGCTAAAGAAGCCAAAAATATCCAATAGAAAAAAGAAAGCATATTTAACAAGTGGTGCTGGCGTAACTGGATATCAACATGTAGAAAAATGAAAATAAACCCACTCGAGTCCAAACGGATCAAAGACCTCAACATAAAGCCAGCCACACTGAACCTTATAGAAGACAAAGTGGGAAGTACACTTGAACACATTGCCACAGGGAACCACTTCTTAAATAGAACCCTAGCAGCACGGACACTGAGGAGAAACAATTAATATATTAACGGGATCTCCTAAACCTGAAAAGCTTATGAAAAGCAAAAAACACAGTCAACGAGACAAAACGACTGCCTTACGGAATGGGAAAAGATCTTCACTAACCCCACATCAGACAGAGGTCTGATCTCCAAAATATACAGAGAACTCAAGACATTGGTCATCTCAAGAACAAATAATCCAAACTGGGCGGTGGTGGCGCACGCCTTTAATCCCAGCACTCGGGAGGCAGAGGCAGGCAGATCTCTGTGAGTTCGAGACCAGCCTGGTCTACAAGAGCTAGTTCCAGGACAGGCTCCAAAACCACAGAGAAACCCTGTCTCAAAAAACCAAAAAAAAAGAACAAATAATCCAATTCACAAAATGGAGTACAGACTTAAACAAAGAACTCTCAACCAAGGAATCTAAAATGGCTGAAAGACACTTAAGAAAATGTTCAACATCCTTAACCATCAGAGAAATGCAAATCAAAACAACTCTGAGATTCCATCTTACACCGGTAAGAATGGCCAAGATCAAAAACACCGATGACCACTTATGCTGGAGAGGTGGTGGGGAAGAGAGAGCACTCCTGCATTGCTGATGGGATAGCAAGTTGGTACGTCCCCTTTGGACATCAGTGTGGTGATTTCTCAGAAAAGTAGGAAACAACCTTCCTCGAGACCCAGTCATACCACTGTTGGGTATATGTCCACAGGATGCTCAATCGTGCCACAAGGACACGTGCTCAACTATGTTCACAGCAGCTTTGTTTGTCATAGCCAGAACCTAGAAACAACCTAAATGCCCCTCGATTGAAAAACAGATAAGAAAAAAAGTGGGGTACACAATAGAGTACTACACAGCAGAAAAAAAAAACAAACAAACCAAAAAAAAAAAAAACACCAAGAGAGACTTACATAGATCTAAGCTACATGGGAAGTAGAAAGCAGAAAAAGACAAGATTTCCTGAGTAAATTGGGAGCATGGGGACCTTGGGAGAGGGTTGGGGGGAGATGCAGGGAAGGGAGCAAAGAAAAAAATGTAGAGCTCAATAAATTAAAAAATTAAAAAAAGAGAATACTCTGTAGTCTGTGGCTATATAGACTTCCTGCAACAAGACGCTGTTAGAAGTGATGTGCTCATATCATCTGTGTGGGGCTATGATTTACAACTTAACTTTCTAGCTTTTCAGTTGTTGTATGCGGTGACTACAGATTCAATAAAACCCAATTTGGATCCTTCCTACTGGTGTAGGCCAGTGTTTCCTGCAATTCTAGGCAATAATGTTAGCATGATGGGAGTCAGCAAGAAGGAGTTGGGCGTGATTAAAAGTTTGGGATTCTTGGGTACACTGAAGACTCATTTGGGCACCAGAAACCTTAACAGATAATTTCACACATTTGAGCCACATACGTCCCTTAAAGTAGGTAGGTAGGTAGGTAGGTAGGTAGGTAGGTTGGTTCATTCCCCCACCTACTTGGGTTAGGGTCTGAGAATCCATTATCAAGGAAAGCCCTAGGGAAGCAAAATCCCCAGGGAAGAGTTTGCAACCACAAAGAGAGGCACGGCCCAAGGTCACACGCCTAGGGATGGCACTACTACCTTACAGAGGACTGAGACCTCCTAAATCGATTAGCAAACATGCTCATGTCAGTGGTGTCATCTCATCTCTGGAGTACGATTTGGCTTTGGAGTATGATTTGTTTCTTGGTTTTGTTGCCTGAAATCCTGCCTCTCTGACCCCCAGAGAAACATCCAATAAAACCTCTTGCTTTGAAAGCAAAAGGATGAATCTGGATGCTGCTGTTCACAATGAAGACCAAGCAGAAGTCATCCCAGTTC
>JABTXL010016035.1:0-20987 GCA_025134845.1 Neodon shergylaensis | reverse complement strand
CACAAATTGGCAGACTGTGCATCTTCCTGAGTCTCCATGAACTTACATTTACTAGTGAAGCCCTGTTTATTAAATTTTTCTGTATGATTTCATATATGGATTTTACCACTTAAATATTTAATTAAAATATTTGTTCAGTCATATAAGTCATATATATCCATTCTTACAATACTTACAAAATGGACAGCAACATTGATTTTTCTGTTTTAGTTGTAATGAATTTGAGAATCTCAGTTGGTACCACATGGGAAAAGAATATTCATTTATTCAGACAGAATCAGCCCTTCAAGGAGTCAATAGCATCTATATCTAGGTTCCTGGGGTGGTTGGTCTCTATCCAAAATCCTGCCTTTGCACTTTGGGAAATCCAGTCACTTTTTGCTTTTTTTTTTATATACAGTAGGGCTAAATTATTTTTTTTTTTAAAAAATGGACTATGTACAGCAAGATAAAAAAATAAAAGATCATTTAGAGTAATTCTCAGTGATTTATTTATTTATTTATTTATTTATTAAAGATTTTTGCCTCTTCCCCGCCACCGCCTCCCATTTCCTTTCCCCTCCTCCAATCTACTCCCCCCCCCCAATCAGCCCGAAGAGCAGTCAGGGTTCCCGGCCCTGTGGGGAGTCCAAGGACCTCCCACTTTCTTCCAGGTCTAGTAAGGTGAGCACCCAAACAGCCTAGGCTCCCACAAAGCCAGTACTTGCAGTAGGATCAAAACCCAGTGCCATTGTTCTTGACTTCTCAGTAGTCCTCATTGTCTGCTATGTTCAGTGAGTCCGGTTTTATCTCATGCTTTTTCAGACCCAGTCCAGGTGGCCTAGGACATTGAGTCTATAATTCGTGATCCTAGAGAAGCTAAATAAGAAGGTGAACCCAAAGAAAAACATAGTCATCCTCCTGGATATTAACCTTCATCAGGCGATGAAAGGAGACAGAGACAGAGTCCCACACTGGAGCACCGGACTGAAATCACAAGATCCAAATCAGGAGCAGAAGGAGAGAGAGCACGAGCAAGGAACTCTGGACCGCGAGGGGTGCACCCACACACTGAGACAATGGGGATTTTCTGTCGGGAATTTTCAGTGATTTTACACAGAAAATGATATCTGAAACCTGTGTAAATTCTCAGCGGGTAAATATCTCTGCTGTTCAAGCCTGATGATTTGAGTCTGAACCCAGGCATAATGTCATTGTAGAGGAAAAGGCTACTGAGATTATCTGAGGCCAGGACCATGATCTTCCTGAACTTGGCTACCTATAATGGCACTACCTTGTGGCTAAAGTCTTTACATAGAAAACACTTCCTCACTCTGGGATCTTTTTCCCACTTATATATACTTTAGTTGTTGAAGAATTGCAAATAAGAATTGAAGGAACAGAGGGCCACATGATCAAGTGGCACAGGGCATTGGCAGAGGTAAAGAAACTGTGTTTCTGTTGAAAGACTTGGATTTATAGCTTCCCCATAACTAGTGCTTGCCAATTAGATTCGATTATGTAGCCAGAAATCAAAATATATTGTAAATTCCTTAAGGAAGGACACATTTATCATTTGCTAGCTTCACCATATCTGTCCTTGCTGTTCTTTGCCTGGAATGCACACCCTTTCTGTTGCCACTAAATATTTTTGTTACATTGGCTAGGATGTAGTGCCAAATATTTGGGATTCCTGACAATGTTCTTTATCCCACATGTCAGTGTGCTGTGATTGTCACACAGACTCCCCATAAGTTCTCTCTGCTAGGGCCTGTCCAGGCACTCACTATACAACTCTGTTACCAGGCCTAGGTTCGTTTTTACTTCACTGAATTAGTCAGATGTTTCAGTTGCACCTCATATTTTTCAGAGTTTCTAATCTGCTTTGGTGATTTAACTATGTTTTAGTTCATTGGAGCTCTAGGGAGAGGTATAGATAGGAAAGGGAAATTCTGGTTTTTAAAATTTGGATTGGCTTTTGTTCTGTGATTTTTTTTTTGTTTCTATTTCATGTAACAATGCCCAAAATAACGTAGCAACTGCTAACTTGAAAGGAGCACGAGCTTTTCTCTTTTAGACAATGATTTGTCTTAGCCAGTTCTGTGCCCACCCTAGAGATAAGTCTTAGTTTCACTGCCTCTCATCCTACACCTGACCGTAGATGGCAAGTTTCTTTAGGGCAATGCTTCTGCAAAACTAACATGCTTTCTCAAGTTATCCCCTGACACCTCACATCAATTCTATGTGTCGGCCTTAGACCTCCTCCCTGTGGAATGTAATTTTGCTTTTACTCTTTGTACCATGCAGATCATCCTAGAGTTGTATAGTTTTGAAGATGGTATTGGATGCAGTTGCCCTGGGCTGAGCTGACACAGACACTATAATGAACAAATGTATATTGATTAGTCAGAAATTCTTATTAGAAACTCTTCTACAAAATTGTCAATAAAAGATCTTGTCAGAAAGCTCTGTTCCCTACCACATCTCCTTCCTTTAACTAGAATGCTCACTTGAACTTCCAGAATAGAAAAAAAAAACATTAAAAATGGGAAAAGATGAACTGCTGAAATCATTGAGTGGTTAGATTCCTGGGTATATTCCTAGAGGACATGGCAGTGTAAGTTCTCTTATTGGAGAAATTGTTTGAGAAATCTAAAACATTTACTTAATCATCTTCACTAACTGTCCTAATAATCTCTATCTTTTAGGATGACTCAGAAAGTTCAATCAAAACCTAGATTTAAATAAGCATTATGGCTCTTATAGCAATCATCTTCATGATGCTCTGCCAGTAAATTGCACAAAGAGGAAAGGAGATTTCCCATGAAATAATCACACTATATTAGATACAGTGGTATCCTTTAACATAACAATCCCACCAAGCAGGAATATGGCAGCAGCAAGCAGGAGGAAGCACATAAATTCAAATGGAACAATTGTGTATAGAAGTGTTTATATCCTTTGGCCTGCTGAAAAAAATATCAAAATACTTTTTGTAATAAACCATAACATTAGCAAAAACAGTGTTCAGTAAAATCTTAAATAGTCTGGTCAAGTTTGGAACACCTGCAGGTCAACCAGCTGAGTTACTAAGATAAAGCATTCCTGCATCTGTGCCCAGCTCTGACCAGGCCCTAGTGATTTGCATGTGTTCACTCACATATTCTTAATAGCCTGATCACACTGTCTAAGATTCAGTCAGTAATACGTCACAGCACAGTCATGAAGGCTCCCTCTCAGCTTTTGGTGTTGCTACTGTTCTGGATCCCAGGTAAGGAATGAAAACTATGATAATTTGTTTGTCTCTTTGTAATCAGTGCAACTGGAGCATCACAGAAGTCATTTCTATCCTGACTAACCAAGAATATTGGTTGTCTATTTCCAATCACAGGCATGATATGTGACATCCAGATGACCCAGTCTCCATCCTTGTGTGCATCTCTAGGAGACAGAGTCAGCATTACTTGCAGGGCAAGTACAAGCATTGGTTATGGGTTAGCCTGGTATCAGCAGAAACCAGGCAGCTCTCCTAAACTCCTCATATACCAAGCAGCCAATTTGGAATCTGGGGTTCCTTCAAGGTTCAGTGGCAGTGGATATGGAGCTGATTTTACTCTCACCATTAGCAGCCTGCAGCCTGAAGATGTTGCTACTTATTACTGTCAACAGTATTTCGATACTCCTCCCACAGTGATACAAGCCATGACATACATACCCAAAGGATGTAGCAGAGTCACCAGCTGGCTCTCTTATTGTTTTCATCTGCTAATATATTTTTGCAAAGACAATCAGACTGAGAAAGTGACAGTGGCATTATGGTACAGCTGCCTATAGAGTGTCCTTTCCCTAAATATCTTTCTTCCTCTTTAGTCCCAGCTGCACATTTTTAAAGAAATTCTCATGTGTTTAAGATTGATATGTTGAGAGTTATAAAACAAAATAGAAAAGTCTATAGAGATCACTAGGAGCTGAATTATATATAGAATTTTCATTAGAATTATAGATTCTGACACAGAACCATAAAGACAAATATTATATGTACTCATTCATAAGTGGCTTTTAAACATAAAACAAACAAAAATCAGCCTACATTTTACAATCCCAGAGAACCTAGACAACAAAGAAGACAGTAAGAGACAAATATATGGAACTAATATACATGGGAAATAGAAAAAGACAAGATCTCCTGAGTAAATTGGGAACATGGGGATCATAGGTCATGGTAGAAGGGAAGGGGGAGGAAAGGAGGGGAGCAGGAAAAAATATGTAGCTAAAAAATTTTAAAAACTATTGGTTCTGGGTGGCTTGTCAGTTGCCTAGTTTGAGACTGAAATATCTGCTACAGCTCAAATGTTGAATAATTGTTCCCCAGATTTTCAAAATAATTTTGAACTGTTGGAAAACTTTTGTTTATACTAAGTATCACAGCTCTCAGCAGGCAGATCTTGGTAAGTATATTGTCTACATCCTTTAATACTCTATCTACTTCTCTCATCATACTGTGCTCACTGAGTAGCCCCAACATGACTTTCATTACATTATGAACTATAAGTCCTTAAAACATGAGCCAAAATAAATACGCCATTTCTCACATTACTTCTATCAGATATTTGTCACAGCTGTGCAGAAACAACTTATGAAAGAAATTTACTATTTTAAAGAAGTTGATGCTAGATATAGGGGATTTTCTGATGCTTCTTCAGAGTCCATCTTCCCCAAGGCAGAAGCTGCAGTGCCTGCTCTCCTTGGCATTAAGTATCCAGAATTCAGTGGGGAGAACAAAATAACTACACTGAAGGATATTCTGGATAGAAGGTTGTATCCAGAATCTTGTAGGGATCTTCAAAATGTTGAGATTTATAATTCTGGTTAGAAGGAGACTGTGGTATCTGTTATAGATCACAATGGGGAGTCTATTGACCCAGATTTTAGTTCACACACCTATGAACACCTTATTTTTGACAAAGAAGCTAAAATTGTACAATGGAAAAAAAGAAAGCATCTTCAACAAATGGTGCTGGCATAACTGGATGTCAACCAGTAGAAGAATGAAAATAGATCCATATATATCACCATGCACAAAACTCTAAATTACAAATGAATTAAAGACATCAGTATAAATCTGACCACACTGAACCTGATAAAGGAGAAAGTGGGAAGTAGCTTTTAATGCATGGGCACAGGAGACCACTTCTTAGATATAACCCAAGTAGCACAAAAAATAAGAGCAACAGTGAATAAATGGGTTCTTCTGAAACTAAGAAGCTTCTGTAAAGTAAAGGACACTGTCAATAATTCGAAAAGGCAACCTACTGAATGGGAAAAAATCTTTACCAACCCCATATCAGACAAAGGGATGATCTCCAAAATATATTAAGAATTCAAGAAATTAGACATTAAAAATCTAAATAACTCAATTAATATTGGAGTATTGAACTAAACAGAGAATACTCAACAGAAGAATTTCAAGTCAAGAGATACTTAAGGACAAGTTCAACTTCCTTAGCTATCAGGGAAATGCAAATCAAAACAACTTTGAGATACTATTTTACACCTGTCAGAATGGCTAAAATAAAAAAAAAACACCATTGATAGCTTATGCTGGTAGGACACCCAACTTGTCCAACCACTTTGGAAATGAGTGTTGTGGTTTCTCAGAAAATTGGGAGTCAATCTACCCCAGTATCCAGCAATACCACTCAGGAATATATGCAAAAGTTTCTCAATCATAGTACAAAAGCATTTTTTTCAATTATGTTTATAAGCAGTATTATTTGTAATAGCCAGAACATGGAAACAACCTAGATGCCCTCAACAGAAGAATGGGTAAAGAAAGTGTGGCACATCTACACTAAATGTGGTTAACAGTTGGGGCAGACTGAGGGGCCAATATCAATGATACTGGGATTTGTCTCTACTGCATCTACTGGAATCCTATTCTCTTTGGATGTATACCTTGCTCAATCTAGATGTAATGGGGACATCCTTGCACTTCCCACAGGGCAGGGTGCCTTGCCCTCTTTTACAATTGGAGAGGATTGGGGATGAGGGTGTGTGGAGAGAGTGTAAAGGAAGTGGGAGGAGGGGAAAAGTGGGAATTTGGATTGGTATTTTTTAAGTAATAAAATACAATAATAATAATAATAATAATAATAAGAGTACACAAAGCAAAGTAAAACTTAGGATAGTGTAATTGATACAAATAACCCACTTGAATATCAAAAGAATATGTTACAGGCATACATGAACATGAAAATAAAAATCCATGGCTCTATGCTAAAATTTAATTAAAATAAACTATTAGTAATAAATCAAATGATTTTATACAAATCCCCATGTATTTCAAAGAGCAAAAGTAATTGTTTCCCTTATATTTTTTCGTACTTTGCCTAATACAGATTCAAAGTGAACATCACATACTAATGGAAGAGACCAAAGTTTAGTAACATTAGTCTGAATGCAATGAGCAAAGGAGATATCCTGTTTTTTGCATATTTCTGCCCATTATGCAATGGGTTGTGTCACTTCAAAATTAACATATTAACACTGTACCATGTAATCTGACAGATTGTATACAGGTTTTTGTTTTAATATGAATTAATTTGAAAGTGATTTTAACTAGCATGACATGTCTCCAAGGAAGAGGAGTTATGAAGCTTCTTTTGCAGTCGAGGTAACCATTGAAGACAGCCACAGCTTGTCCAAATGCAGAAATCAACTGGGCAGAGGATGCATTCAAAAGACAAACCTTAAGATTCGGGCAGCATGGCAGAAGAGGTGCAGAAGTAGTGTGAGAGCCAAAGGACCAAGTGTGACGCTGTGACAATCTTTTCTAAAAGGAAAATAAAAAACACAGGAAGTGGAGAGTGAGGTTAGGAGAAGTTGGGGCAAGGAATGGCAAGTAAATTTGGTAAAGACATATTGTGTGATAATATATAAGAATTAACAAAAAGGCTATATTAAGTTTTAAATTAATGCAATAATAAAAATAGGAGAGGGAATAAATACTAAGAAATGCTATTAAAAAGACCATTAAGTCCACAGGTGGAGTCATCTCAACCAAGAAGCAACTACATAGAGAGTAACTATACTGATGTCTGGAAACAAACTTAAATTTTTTTCAAAGTGGAAAAATATAATTTGATGCTTAAGTCACTCAGCACCTCATGGAAAGTTTGATAAATTGATCACATACTTGGTAGCAAAGCAAACCTCAGCAGCTTAAAAAAATTGGAGTAACCCCTATAACTTATTGGATCACCTTGGTATAAAATTAAAATTTAACTACAACAATTTTTGCAGAAAGCCTAAAAACTCACAAACTCATGGAAATTAAACAGTGCTCAAATAGACTACCCATGGATCAAGGAAGAAAGAAGGAAAGAAATTAAAAACTTCCTATAATTAAATGAAAATGAAGGCACAAGGTACCCTGATGTGGGAGGGTCTTCTGTTTTATGTTAATTTCATTGGTTAATAAAGAAACTGCCTTGGCCACTTGATAGGCCAGCCATTAGGTGGGTGGAGAAGACAGAACAGAATTCTGGGAGGAAGAGGGAAGTGAGGCAATCAACATGCCTCTCCTCTCTGGGGCAGAACATCATGGAGTCAGCCACCAGGTCGGACATGCTGAATCTTTCCTGGTAAGCCACCACTTTGTGGTGCTACACAGCTTAATAGAAATGGGTTAAGAAAGATAGGAGAGTTAGTCAAGAAGAGGCTGGATATAATGGGCCAGGCAGTGTTTAAAAGAATACAATTCTGGTGCTCCAATTTGGGTCTCTGTCTCTATCTCGATCTATTGCCAGATGAAGGTTCTATGGTGATATGCAAGATATTCATCAGTATGGCCTGAGGATAGGGTCATTTCAGGTTCCCTATCCTCAGCTGCCCCAGGAAATAACTGGGGACATCGCCCTGGGCACCTGGGAGCCCCTCTAGGTCCAAGTCTCTTGCCAACACTAAGATGGCTCCCTTAATTAATAAATGTGCTTCCCTGTTCCCCTATCCAGCCTTCCTTTATCCCAATGATCCCGTTTCCCCAAGTTCCCCCATCCTCCCCTTCTCACGTTTCTCATCCCATTTTCCCTTAGCCCCATGCCACCTTACCCCCAAGTTCCCAGGTTTGCCCAGCAATCTTGTCTACTTCCCATATCCAGGCGGATGACTATATGTTTTTCTTTGGGTTCACCTTCTTATTTAGCTTCTTTAGGATATCAAATTGTAGACTCAATGACCTTTATTTATGGCTAGAAACCAATTATGAGTGAGAACATCCCATGATCCTCTTTTTGGGTCTGGGTTACCTCCCTCAGGATAGTGTTTTCTATTTCCATCCATTTGCATGCAAAATTCGAGAAGTCATTGTTTTTTTACCGCTGATTGCTAAGGAGGTAGAGCATGATCTTAAGTGTTTTTTTGGCCATTTGAACTTCTTCTGTTGAGAATTCTCTGTTCAATTCCGTGCCCCATTTTTTAATTGGGTTAATTAGCATTTTAAAGTCTAGTTTCTTGAGTTCTTTATATATTTTGGAGATCAGACCTTTGTCTGTTGCAGGGTTGGTGAAGATCTTCTTCCAGTCAGTGGGTTGCCTTTTTGTCTTAGTGACAGTGTCCTTTGCTTTACAGAAGCTTCTCAGTTTCAGGAGATCCCACTTATTCAATGTTGCCCTTAATGTCTGTGCTGCTGGGGTTATACCTAGGAAGCTATCGCCTGTGCCCATCTGTTGTAGGGTACTTCCCACTTTTTCTTCTATCAGGTTCAGTGTGTTCAGATTGATATTGAGGTCTTTGATCCATTTGGACTTGAGTTTTGTGCAAGGTGATAGATACGGGTCTACTTTCATTCTTCTACAGGTTGACATCCAGTTGTGCCAGCACCATTTGTTGAAGAGGCTTTCTTTCTTCCATTGTATACTTTTAGCTCCTTTATCAAAAATCAGGTGTTTATAGGTTTGTGGGTTAAAATCCGGGTCTTCTACATGATTCCATTGGTCGACTTCTCTGTTTTTATGCCAATACCACACTGTTTTCATTACTGTAGCTCTGTAATAGAGTTTGAAGTCAGGGATGGTAATGCCTCCAGAAGTTCTTTTATTGTATAAGATTGTTTTGGCTATCCTGGGTTTTTTGTTTTTCCATGTAAAATTGATTATTGTCCTCTCAAGATCTGTGAAGAATTTTGATGGGACCTTGATGGGGATTGCATTGAATCTATAAATTGCTTTTGGTAGGATTGCCATTTTTACTATGTTGATCCTCCCAATCCAAGAGCAAGGGAGATTCTTCCATTTTATGGTATCCTCTTCAATTTCTTTCTTCAATGCCTTAAAGTTCTTGTCAAATAGATCTTACACTTCCTTGTTTAGAGTTACCCCAAGATATTTTATGCTGTTTGTGGCTATCATGAAAGGTGATGCTTCTCTGATTTCCCTCTGTGCTTCCATATCCTTTGTGTATAGGAGGGCGACTGATTTTTTGGAGTTGATCTTGTATCCGGCCACATTACTAAAGGTGTTTATCAGCTGTAGGAGTTCTTTGGTAGAGTTTTTGGGGTCGCTTATGTACGCAATCATATCATCTGCAAATAACGAAAGTTTAACTTCTTCCTTTCCAATTCGAATCACCTTGATCCCCTTATGTTGTCTTATTGCTATTGCTAAAACTTCAAGCACTATATTGAAGAGGTAGGGAGAGAGTGGACAGTCTTCTCGTGTTCCTGATTTTAGTGGGATGGCTTTGAGTTTCTCTCCGTTTAGTTTGATGTTAGCTGTTGGTTTGCTGTAAATAGCTTTTATTATATTTAGGTATGACCCTTGTATCCCTAATCTCTCCAAGACTTTTATCATAAAGGTACGTTGAATATTGTCAAAAGCTTTTTCAGCATCTAATGAAATGATCATATGGTTTTTTTCTTTCAGTTTATTTATATGATGAATTACATTGATAGATTTTCATATGTTGAACTAGCCTTGCATCTCTGGGATAAAGCCTACTTGATCATAATGGATAATTTTTCTAATGTGTTCTTGGATACGATTTGCCAGTATTTTGTTGAGGATTTTTGCATCGATATTCATGAGTGAGATAGGCCTGTAATTCTCTTTCTTGGATGAGTCTTTGTGCGGTTTTGGTATCAGAGTGACTGTAGCTTCATAAAAGGAATTTGGCAATGACTCTTCTCTTTCTATATTGTGGAATACATTAAGGAGTATAGCTATTAAATCTTCTTGGAAGTTCTGGTAGAATTCCACATTGAAAACATCTGGACCTAGGCTTTTTTTGGTAGGGAGGTTTTTGATAACAGCTTCTAATTCTTCACGACTGATCGGTCTATTTAGATTGTTCACCTGGTCCTGGTTTAACTTTGGTATATGGTATTTATCTAAGAAAGTATCCATTTCTTTTACATTTTCCAGTTTTGTGGCATACAGGCTTTTGTAGTAAGATCTAATGATTCTCTGAATTTCCTCTGTGTCTGTGGCTATGTCCCCCTTTTCATTTCTGATCTTATTAATTTGCATATTCTCTCTCTGCCGTTTGATTAGTTTGGATAGGGGTTTATCAATCTTGTTGATTTTCTCCAAGTACCAGCTTTTTGTTTCATTGATTCTTTGGATTGTTTTCTGTGTTTCTATTTTGTTGATTTCAGCCCTCAGTTTGATTATTTCCAGTGTTCTACTCCTCCTAGGTGCGTCTGCTTCTTTTTTTTTTCTAAGGCTTTCTGGTGAGCTGTTAAGTCTCCAATGTGTGCTTTCTCTGTTTTCTTTAAGTGGGCACTTAGTGCTATGAACTTTCCTCTTAGGACTGCTTTCATAGTGTCCCTTAAGTTTGAGTAGGTTGTTTCTTTATTTTCATTGAATTCAAGGAAGACTTTAATTTCTTTCTTTATTTCTTCCTTGATCCAGGTGTGGTTCAGTAGTTGACTGTTCAGTTTCCATGAGTTTGTAGGCTTTCTAGGGGTAGCATTGTTGCTGAATTCTAATTTTAATCCATGGTGATCTGATAAGACACAGGAGGTTACCAATATTTTCTTCTAACTGTGGAAGTTTGCTTTGTTACCGAGTATGTGGTCAATTTTCGAGAAGGTTCCATGAGCTGCAGAGAAGAAGGTATATTCTCTCATATTTGGGTGGAATGTTCTGTAGATGTCTGTTAAGTCCATTTGATTCATTACCTCCATTAATTCTCTTATTTCTTTGTTGGGTTTCTGTCTGATTGACCTGTCCATTGGTGAGAGAGGAGTGTTGAAGTCTCCTACTATTTGTGTGTGTGGTTTGATGGCAGCCTTGAGTTTTAGTAATGTTTCTTTTACGTATGTGGGTGCTTTTATACTAGGGGCATAGATATTCAGGATTGAGACTTCATCCTGATGAATTGTTCCTGTTATGAGTATAAAATGTCCTTCTCCATCTCTTCTGATTGATTTACATTTGAAGTCAACTTTGTTAGAAATTAGTGTGGCCACACCTGCTTGTTTCTTAGGTCCATTTGCTTGATAAACCTTTTCCCATCCCTTTACTCTAAGTAGGTGCCTGTCTTTGTGGTTGAGGTGTGTCTTGTAAAATCAGAATGTTGGATCCTGTTTTCGTATCCAATCTCTTAGCCTGTGCCTTTTTATAGGTGAGTTGAGTCCATTTACATTAAGTGATATTAATGACCAGTGGTTGTTAACTCCGATCACTTTTTTAGTAGTAGAATTTCTGTGTTTACCGTTTTTGAGTTGTGCTGGTGGAAACTCTCTAGATATTTGAGTTATTGTGGTCATTGTTGGACTCCTTGGTTAGTGATTTTCCTTCTATTACTTTCTGTAAGGCTGGATTTGTGGCTACGTATTGTTTAAATTTGTTTTTATCCTGGAAAATTTTGTTTTCTCCATTTATAGTGAACGAAAGCTTGGCAGGGTATAGTAGTCTGGGCTTGCATCCATGTTCTCTTAGTTTCTGCAGTACATCTATCCAGGACCTTCTGGATTTCATGGTTTCCATATAGAAGTCCAGTTTAAGTCTGATAGGTTTACCTGTATAAGTAACTTGGCCTTTTTCCTTTGCTGCTCTTAATATTCTTTCTTCATTCTGTATGTTTTGTGTTTTGATTATTATATGGCGAGGAGATGTTTTTTTTTTTTTTGTTTTGGTCCAGTCTATTCGGTGTTCTGAATGTTTCTTGAACCTTCAAAGGAATATCTTTGTTTAGATTGGGAAAGTTTTCTTCTATAATTTTATTAAATATATTTTCTGGACCGTTGAGCTATACTTCTTCTCCTTCTTCTATCCCAATTATTCTTAGGTTTGGTCTTTTTATTGTGTCCCAGATTTCCTGAATGTTTTGTGATGATAATTTGTTGGTTTTGCTGTTTTCTTTGATCAGTGTGTTTATTTTCTCTATGGTATCTTCAGTGTCTGAATTCTTTCTTCTATCTCTTGTAATCTGTTGGTAGTACTTGTCTCAGTAGTTCCTGTTCGCTTTCCCAGATTTTCCATCTCCATCCTTCCCTCGGTTTGTGTTTTCTTCAATACTTCCATTTCATTCTTCAAGTCTTGAACTGCTTCCCTTACCTGCTTGATTGCTTCTTCTTGTTTCTCTTGGTTTTCTTGGGTATCTTTGAGCGATTTATTCATTTCCTCTACCTTTTTGTTTGTAATCTCTAATTGTTTATGGCAGTTTTTCACCTCCTGTTTAAGGTCTTCTATTATTTTCATACATTTCACTTTTGAGTCAATTTCTTCTAATTCTTCTGGAGTTGGGTGTACAATTCTTCTTGTTTCATGATTCCTGGATTCTGGTGATGTCATGTTGCCTTTCAGGTTGTTGGAGGAATTCTTGCATTGGCGCCTTCCCATCTCTTCCTTCAATTGGAGCCAAGAGAGGCCTGGTGTCTTGGTCCAGTCTTTGCTGTGACTGACTCTCTGGGTGTTTCTCTTTAGTTTAGAAACAGGAACCGTCCCGTCCTGATGGAACTCCTCAGCACCAAAACATGGATGCCTGGTAGTCCAATGACCTGCGGACAAAAGGGTGATCTTGGGGGGTAGGGTGAGGACGAGTAGAACACAGGAGACCCTGCCTCACAAGCTGAAGGTGCTTGTGCTCCCTTGCAGGGGTCCTTGAGGCCTGCCCAGTAGGTAGGCACTCACTGCTCTAAGTGGGTAGCCTTCGTGTAGGAGCAGAAGACTGTTCCTGATCAAAGGACCTTGCAGCCCAAGCAGGCTTGGGGGAGGGGGGGTCGTGTGTAAGAAAGACAGCCCTGCAGAAGGAGCTTGGAGAGGGGGGTTTGTGCTCTCTTCGGGGACAGACTGCCCCTGGATAGCACACACTCACCTGTCCAGATGGAACTCCTCAGCACCTGAACAGGGCTGCCTGGTAGCCCAATGTTCCGGGGACAAAAGGAAGAAAGTGGCAGGCAGGGCGGATTCCAGGAGAGCACAGAAGATCCAGGAGCACAAGCTGGAGCTGCCTGGGCTCCCTTACTGGTGACCTTAAGGCCTGCCCGGCAGGCAGGCACTCACTGCTCTGCGTGGGTAGCCTTAGTGTAGGAGCTTAAAACTGTTCTTGAGCACTGGTCCTAGGTTACAGCAGGGCAGGGTTGGGGGGAGGGTGCTGGGGGGCTGGGTCGTGAGTAAGAAAGATGGCCCTGCAGAAGGAGCTGGGGGAGCACAAAAGAACATCTTATTTTTGAAAGCGACATATCCTTAGACCTGTATTTTGGAATCAGGTTACCTCTAAAATATATAGGTTGGTTTGGCTTATAAGTCTATACAATGAAATGTCTCTCTGAACTTAGCTCCTTCACAGTCAAAAGAAATCAAAAACACAATAATATACATAGTCCAGACTCTCTGTGCATATTCCATATTTATGTGACTTATTTTTCTTACTCTATTACTTTTTCTACAAGTTTAATATTTATTTTTATTATCTTTACTCCTTTAATCTATGACTGTCTGTACTCTTTTATATTACATTTACCATCTCTTTTCTCTTTTTCTTCTCTCTCAAGCCTTTGTACATTTTAAAGACACACTGTGTCTTATTTAGAGGTCTTTTATGTCTAATTCTCTCCTATTGTGTATCTGAAATTTTTTTTATGTCCAGGAGTGCTTCTTGAAATGCATCACAGCTTGTCTAGGACATATGTTGCTTTGATTTTTGGTTCTGCCAAGTTCAACATGTTGGAGGTCTATTTACTGCCTCTGAGAGCCATTCTGTCTGCCCCTGATCCAGGGTCAGATAGCTGCAGGTCTGTGTTGCCATGAAACAAATTAGAGCACTCTGCTATATTTAAATGTTCCTATGCCAGACTTCCAGAACAGTCAGAGTTCATGCTAGGAACACAGCCCAAAAAGCTGCTGTTTCAAAACCATGTAGTTTTTTTTTTTTGTGTGTGTGTTTTCAGCTACTGCTGAATCAGGAAGACTTCTCTTAAAGCAATCGTGCCTCTGCTTGCTTCGAGCAAACAGAGAAGAATTTGTGGTGTAGGAGGTCCTTCTGTATTTGAGTTGCTTTCATTGGTTAATAAAGAAACTACTTTGGGCCTGGTGATAGGGCAGAACTTAGGTAGGCATGGAAACAGAACTGAATTTAGGGAGGAAGAAAGCAGAGTCAAGAATGTCATGGATCAGGGCTTGAGAGATGGCTCAGAGTTTAAGAGCACTGGCTGCTCAGAGGTCCTGAGTTCAATTCCCAGCAACCACATGGTGGCTCACAACCATCTATGATGAAATCTGGTGCTCTCTTCTGGCCTGCAGGCATACATGCAGGCAGAATGCTGTATACATAATAAATAAATAAATAAATAAATAAATAAATAAATAAATAAATGAATAAATTGCCATGAATCTCCTGCCTGGGACAGATGCTGGTTAGAATCTTGCTGGTAAGCCACAGTTATGTGGCAATACACAAATTAATTAAAATGGGTAAATTAAGATGTAAGAATTAGCCAATAAGAAGTTAGATCTAATGGGCCAGGCAGTATTTAAATGAATGCAGTTTCTGTGTGATTATTTTGGGTTAAGATAGCTGGGCAGCCAGGACAAAGGTACCTGCTCTCCTTGTAACAAAGTTGTTTTAAACTCTGGATTTATGTGTGTGTGTGTGTGTGTGTCTAGAATTCCTTGTCAAGCTCTCTTAGCTCTTTATGTGGATATAGTTATCCACGTTGGTGTGCCAATTTGCTGTCTGTGGTTTCTTTCCCATCTGGTCCCACAGTGATTCAGTCCCAAAGAAACACACAGAGGCTTACACTAATTATAACCTGGTTAGCCTGTTTTCTCAAGCTTCTTATTAACTCTTACATCTTACATTAATCCCTAATTCTTGTCTATGTCAGCCACATGGTTTGGTATCTTTTTTTTTGGTGAAGCATTCTCATCATGCATCTGGGTTATGACTGCAGACTGAGCCTTTCCTCTTCCCAAAATTCTCCTGTTCAAGTTGCCAGCTTGTGCCTGTGGATGATGTAGCTGGTTTAGTGTTTAAAATGATGTTGTTTAGGAATGTAACACCATAGAGTTCAAACTTCAATGGTAGTGATGAATGTAGGCTGTCTCCCCATTAATAAACATGGTGGTAAAATTATCCAGGAAGCTGCTACTTGATTGTGTGCAAACTTGATCCCTAGATTTTATGTGAAGATGCATGATAAAGATAAGCTGCCAAATTTTGCTGACACCAACAGCCCCCATATCAGATTACTAGTCCATGTTTGTTATTAAATAGAGTCTGGGCCCCAGAGGGAGTAGGCTTTAGCCAGGACCTCTGTGGGTCTGGGCATTAGTCTGGTATATCAAAGGAATAGGCAGAAACCAGAAACCTCTGCAGGTCCAAGTGTGAGACTCAGACCTCTGAGGGAGAAAGCCTGAGCCAGATCCTCTGTGGGTGTGGGCACACCTGAGCTTGGGAACTCCAAGGAGTAGACTAGAGCCAAAGACCTTTGCAGGACCAACTCCAAGCCAGGTACCTCTGCAGGAGTGGATCCAGACAAGAACTTATAGAAACAGGTGAAAGCCAGCAACCTAGGCTAGAGCAGACCTAAGACAGCAAACTCCAAGAGAGTGGAGCAAAGCCTGGAATCTCTGAGTGACCTGCAGGAACTGTGGAACTATCTGTAACATGAGGAATAATCATTTGAGCCTTGGATTCACTGACACCTACAACAGATTTTTTTCAAAATCTGAATGCAGATGTCATAATCCAGGACTTTAGGAGACTGTCTTGAGATTTATTTTTAACAAGGAATCTTATTTCTCATTGAGACTTGGTTAGCATTTGACGATTAATCTGTCTCCAACATAGATAAACATTATATCTAGAAACTGGACTAGAACTCCATGTTAGATAAGAAATTCAATAAGTATGGAAAAACCAATACAAATAAAGAATGTGTTTAACATATATGGATATTTACACATTATGGTTTTCAAAGGAAGTGTTTGTATTTAAGGATCAGTTTTACTCAGCATTAGTCAGATTACCAGTGTTGTGCTCAATTCTCTTTTTCTTAAGTGTGTGATCAATAATATCAATGGAGAATTGTTTTTATTTAGACTCCCATTGACCCATTTTGTGAGAACAAAAATCATTAGAGTAATTAGGGAACTCTTAAATTACTCAACCTTCTTTACTTGGTTATCAGAAACCAAGGGGCTGCACCATCATGAGTGAAATCTTATCTGTGGTTATAATGAGGAGACTGCCTCTTCTTCTTGGACAATTGCCAAGAGATGCCTTCATCTTGGCTTATCTCAATGAAAAACAACTTCTCCCACAGACAGACTCCTTGATTTGCCATTCAATACCCCCTTTCAGGTACCAGATTTTTCTGCCTGGGAAGCAAGCCTCCAGCAGCACAGGGCTCAAAGGGAAATCTACAAAGTCATCCAGAACTATAACTTTTTGTCTGAGGGGGTTAAGGAAAAAGCCACACTCTTTCTTGATGGTTTCTTTCTTAACTCTTCTGAATTCTTCATTCTGTTTTCTACATTCTTTTTTCTTATCTCTATTCAGAAATCTCCCTTCTTTCTCTCTTGATGTTTCTCTTCCCCTTCTTAATCTTTTGATGTTCTCCTCCTAATTCTCTCATTCCTGATAGTTTTCTTTAAAACTCTAAATTAACTCTTGATGTTTCCATTATAATTCTCTCATTCTTGATGCTCTTCAAATTCATTCTTGATGTTTTCTTGCTAATTTTAATGCTGTCTTTATTTTTTCATCACAGTTTATATATCCAAGCAGAATATTTCAGGCAACATAATGACGTTGTTACATTCTTTTTTTAAGTAAGTGATTATAATGAATGTAAGAAAAAAAACATCTTTCTCATTTTCTTTAACATGACTAAACATATTATTTTTTATAGGTGAAAACAAATTATCCCAATAACACATATACATTTATAAACAAGCAATTTTTAATAGACTAACACCATAAATTAGGTATTCTTTCACTGACAGGCTGCTTGCTGTGTTTACAAGAAAAGAACAATCATTCTATTAGTTATCTTGAAAGATAATCTTACATGCAGTCTTAAAAGAATCACAAATGATGTGGTATTTCATTGGTTAATAAAGAAACTGCCTTGGCTCATCTGATAGGGCAGAATTTAGATAGGCAGAGTAGACAGAACAGAATGCTAGGAGAAAGAGGAAGTGAGGCAGACACCATGCCGTTCCTATCCAGGGCAAGCCACCAGGTCAGACATGCTGAATCTTTCCCGGTAAGACTGGTACTACACAGATTACTAAATATGGGTTAGGTAAGATAAGTCACCACCTCGTGGTGCTACACACATTAATAGAAATGGGCCAAGCAGTGTTTATATGAATATGGTTTGTGTGTTGTTATTTTGGGGCATAAGCTAGCCAGGCGGCAAGGAGCCTGGCGGCAGGAAAGCAACCTGCAGCTCCTTCTACACACAAATTTAAACTTTTATATATAAAAAAAATAAATGGGCAGCTTGATGTTAAATCCTGAGGGTGCTTAGCCACACATCAATAGCTTTTTTTTTTTTGATTTCAGGAGATTTAGGACAAAAATGGTATAAGTGATTAGTCATCACCCTTGGTCTTTAACCAACCCTAATTATGAGCTAGTGACAACTGGACTTCTTTGAATTTGTGTCCTTATGAATTTTAGAGTGTTTTGGGGGGTTTTTCGTTTCAAATCTATCATCAAAACATCTGATATAACCTGAAGCTATTTTAAGGCCTTGTTTTAGTTGGTGATGCACACCAAAATCTGTGACTACATCTTTCAGTATTAAGATTAAAGGAAACAGTGCAAGCCTTGGTCCAGGGACTAAACTGTTTTTCATAACCATTAACTGAGCTATGACCTATGCAGCTTCATAGGTAAAATTCATAGGCATTAGCTGTGTAACATATACTTGTATTTATTTTTATTCATCAAAACTCTGTATATTAACATTATTATTATCAACTAGACAATGCAGTTTAGGAAGGAATCACCTTCATATTAATGGACAGTAGAAATTTCCAGAAGAATGGGATGTTTCCAAGATATAAACATAGTACATTACAGGCATTGAGGATCTCTTCACTCCCTTTCATACCATGCCAGTCACCAGAGAAAGATAGCAGCAGAAAACATGTAAAGGCACAGGAGAAGCAAAATCCATTTTGAACTCTGTGGGCTCAAGGTCTTTCCTATCCAAATTCAACCATCATTGATTGGCTTCGTGGTGTACTGACATATCGAGTATCTTTTTGCACACATGTGCATGCATGTATAACAATAACAATTGAATCACATCATGAATTTTGAAGGAAGTGGTAGAAAATACATGAGAGATCTAGAAGTTGGAAGAGATAGGAAATTATAAAAATACTGGACTATATATTTATAAACACTCCAAAAAAGTTCATATCTTAAACACAGAGGAAGGAAACATCTGGATTGAAAAGCTACAATTTGCTGATTCATGCTAACTTTTCCCTCTACCTCACAGAATCAATATAATTGTATCATGTCATTGGTAAAATACCACCTCTTTGCATCCTCCTAAGCTCAAATAAAATACTCATTAGTTTCAAATTTCAAATTTTAAAATTCTGGAAGCAACAAATACTGTTTTGCCTTGATCCTTGTTTATTCCTTCCCACTGTGCTCACTAATTTTTTCTGTGATTTATTTGCACCTGTGGCTCTTAGGTTCTTGGTGTCTTATTCAAAGAAAGGAAGAAGCATACATATAGTAGAACAGGAATGAATTCTATTAATAATCAAAATGAAGCGCAGGAGAATAACACTGACATAGTCAGCAAAGCCTGCATAAAATTTGCTCAATAGATAATTTATCCAGAAGGAGGTGGTATTGGTTGCTGAAAAATCTGATGTATATGGTTGTCTGTTTCTTTGAATTGCTTTGTTCAGTGTTAATGCTTTTCCCCTGATACATTTGACTGTAATGATATGCATAATATACCATGCATATAAATAGTATAGTATTTAGGACGTTTTCCATAAAATGGAGAGAGCATGTTAAGAGCATGGCCTGCTGACCCCAAGGTCCCGAGTTCAATTCCCAGCAATCACACTGTGACTAACAACCATCTGTAATGAGATCTGGTGCACTCTTGAGGAAGAGACCTGGTTAGTTGTCTTCATCAACTTAGATCATGAAACCCATATTGACAAGTTCAACAAAAAAGCCATAAACAGGCTACCCATATATTCTTTAGCATTGCAAGGGCATAAATTTTATTTTCAAATTTTATCCTTACTACACAAAGTCAGTTGTAAGCTAGATTGGTTAACTGCTCCTATTTTGTTCTCTCTTTCTTGATACACTTGGCCATACTTGAGGCTCCTATGAAGTCATGGTTGGAATGAACTGCTTTCTTTATTTAGAGAGTGGTGTGAATTAAACTTTGTGAAATTATATCAAGGAATGTGTTTGTAAATCATTCCCAGTTTGGTCCATGGGTACTAACCTACCCTTATACATACCTGCCCCATTTTGACTTAGTCTTTCCTTAAAGTGTTTCTTATCTCTTCTTTTCTTTTTAATTTGGGACTTGAAATTTCCTATGGTGCTTTAAATGAAAATATTACCCATAGGTACACACATTTTACTGTTTGGTCCAAGTTTTAGAACCCTACAAGAAAGATTAAAAGTTGTGTCTTTGTTGGAGGAGGTATGTCACTTCGAGTGTGCATTGAGATTTCCAAAGCTCAAGCCATCCCCAGTTTTCTCTCTGTCTTGCTATGACTCTTACTTACTTAAAACAGTATATGGTTTTCATTACTGTAGCTCTGTAATAGAGTTTGAAGTCAGGGATGGTAATGCCTCCAGAAGATCCTTTATTGTATAGGATTGTTTTGGCTATCCTGGGTTTTTTGTTTTTCCATATAAAGTTGATTATTGTTCTTTCAAGATCTGTGAAGAATTTTGCTGGGATCTTGATGGGGATTGCATTGAATCTATAAATTGCCTTTGGTAGAATTGCCATTTTTACTATGTTGATCCTCCCAATCCAAGAGCAAGGGACGTCCTTCCATTTTCTGGTATCCTCTTCAATTTCTTTCTTCAATGCCTTAAAGTTCTTGTCATATAGGTCTTTCACTTCCTAGGTTAGGGTTACCCCAAGATATTTTATGCTGTTTGTGGCTATCGTGAAAGGTGAAGCTTCTCTGATTTCCCTCTCTGCTTCCATATCCTTTGTGTATAAGAGGGCGACTGATTTTTTGGAGTTGATCTTGTATCCTGCCACATTACTAAAGGTGTTTATCAGTTGTAGGAGTTCTTTGGTGGAGTTTTGGGGGTCGCTTATGTACACTATCATATCATCTGCAAATAACGAAAGTTTAACTTCTTCTTTTCCAATTCGAATCCCCTTGATCCCCTGATGTTGTCTTATTGCTATTGCTAGAACTTCAAGCACTATATTGAAGAGATATGGCGAGAGTGGACAGCCTTGTCGTGTTCCTGAGTTAAGTGGGATGGCTTTGAGTTTCTCTCCGTTTAATTTGATGTTAGCTGTCGGCTTGCTG
>JABTXL010016031.1:0-10125 GCA_025134845.1 Neodon shergylaensis | reverse complement strand
GTAAAATTATTTACCAAGTTCCCATCAAACCATCCGTGTATTTCATCAAGTTTGATAATGACTTCCATATCTATGTCTATGATTTGGTGAAAATCTGTTAAAGTGAAATTCTCAAATTTTGAGGGACACACTTAAACTGTGTTTGGGTATTTTTTTTTCAGATACTTCTGGTCTTCTATTAATCCTGGTATCTTTTCCAATGGAATATTCTTGCTCTAAAAATAAAAGGTTTGCGAACATGTTGTGTTGTTTGGTCAATGATTGATTGTGTCTTGTGGATGGTACATCACAGAAAGACATGCCTTTTCTTCTCAAGTTATATTTCAGGAGCCCTTCAGCATTGAAGATGTTGCATGACACTCTTGTTCTGAAGTTGTAAGTATGAGGTCCCTTAGGACAATAAAAGGATGAGCTCTCCTGATTCTCAAAGAAAGGTGTGTCAGTCTTCCTTGAAAGACAGGGTAATGGCTGAAGCCTTTCTTGTTGACAGGTTATTAGCTTATTTGTTGTAGTGATAGGCCCCACCCATTTTGGGCGGGGATGCCTGGGGCGAAGTTTCTACTGATAAATTCAGAGTGCAGAAGCTGCAAGCTCTCTGCGCTTCCTCCTTGTTTCCGGTTTCCTGTGCTGCGCGGGAACTTTGGATTCGTGAGTTGGAATTTTCTATTAAAGTTTTATATATTACTATTGTCTGGATTTATCAATTACCGCCCACATTTTGGCGGCCCAACGTGAGGCGGATCCGCCCCGGCACAGGGAGGTCGAGAAGCCTTTGAAATCAAGCAGGTAGCTCACTCCGCCTCCCTCCCCCGCACCTGCTAGCCGGCTTGCTCGGTGTGCTTTTCCCATCCAGCCTGTGCAGGCACTGTGTCCTTGGATTGCACCCGGCACCCGCTCGCCAGAGCAATTGCCGGTTGTGGTGGCGCACGCCGGTAGGATTTGCTGAAGGAGGCAGAGACAGCCTCTCTCAGCGCGCTCCGGTCACGGTCGCTTGGTCCAGCGGACCAGCCTCTGCGCTTTCCCAGAGCGGGGCGTACAGCCGCCCCTACAGTCTCCTCCCTCCCCCACGCAGGCCCGCCAGCCTTTTAACCCCTTCCTGGCTGCCTGCCTGCGGTTTGCAACACAAACCGCCACAGCAACAGAGTTGGTTTGATTCAAAGTGACCCCTCCCGCAACTCCTCAGGCAGAACAATAAATTTTGGTTTTGAGTCTTTCCAACAGCCTCTTCACATGGACTCAAGTGGACTCTTCCGCCACCTCTGGCAGAAACCAGTCATTACAGGTAAAATTTTTTTTTCTTTTATAAACAATGTCTGAGAATATCACAGTACAGAACTTTAACAATTTTTTTGAGTGTGCCATATGGGAGATCTTACAAGAGGTGTCTAACATCCCATATCTATGGATATTTCTGGGATTAGTAATTTTCCTTGGTTCTAGGTGGTTTGACAACAAAAGCATGATAGAGTCTTTAAGAGACAAATCCAGGATTCTTAAGGCAGAAGTTGAACGGCTAAAAACAATTGGAGACGAATCCAGGATTCTTAAGGCAGAGGTTGAATGTCTAAAAACTATTAAGCATGACAATGATCTTATCAAGAATCAGCTTACAGTTCTACAGGAAGAGAACAGATCTTTCTTTAACAAGACTCTGTCGACAGAGCAAAATTTAGAAAAAGTTCAGGCTGATATTAAGGAGAAATTCATTAATATAGAAGAAGGGTCAGCTGATTTGAATCGTAAATTCCAACAGTCACTTTCTGAAGGGATTGAAACATTAACTGAGAAAATCAAAACTGTTGAATGTGACAATCAAATTTTGTCTAAAACTTATGACAGACTGGCGGAAAGATTGTCAATACAAGAAGGCACGGTTTATGCCATAAAAATTATGTCCAAAGATGAGAACTTATCTCTAATGGACAAACTTCATACTTTAGAATCCTCAATGAAGGCTTTAGAACATAATTCTGGACAGGAGATACATACATTGCAGAAGGCAATGGTGAAAGAATCGAAAAGATTGAGGAATTTCTAAATTCTGATGAAGAAGAACATACAGTAGAAAGGCAAACTTTAACTACACCTGTGGGTAAATCCTTCCGGGACAATTTCTACAAAACTATACCTACAGCTGCTTTTCCGGTAATAACCACAGAGAAGGTGATTGGTTCCAAAAACCCTAGGATCATCAAGGAAGATACATGGGAGCCTGTCCGTATGAATGATCTCAAGGAAATTAAACAGGCTATCATGTCTTTTGGGATGCATGCCTCCTTTGTTAAAGAGATGTTAAAATCTTGGGCATCTACAAGCAGAGCAACCCCTTCGGATTGGCTACAGCTGAGTTCTGCAGTCCTTGAAATTGGGCCGCAGTTAAAATGGAAATGCTTATTCAGGCAAGAGGCTAAACGTTTAGAACAGCTAGAAAAGGCAAAGGGAAATGACATTTCCATAGATAAAATTCTAGGTGAAGGACTCTTTTCTGACCCTCAAGAACAAGCTAATTTGGATGGAAACACACTCTTCCTGTGCACTACAGCAGCCTTAAGTGCTTGGGACAGGGTACAAGACCCAGGACAGAAAATAGAATCATTTGTCACCATTAAACAAGGTCAGAGAGAACCCTTTAGTGATTTTTTACAAAGACTTACTAAGGCTGTGCAAATAGGGATACCTGACCCAGACGCAAGACACGTTTTGATTGAGTCTTTGGCTTATGAAAATTCAAACGTGGAATGCAAAAAGATTTTGGGGCCTTTGAAGCTCAGATCAGCACCCTTGGAAGAATGGGTCTTACATACACTGGATGTTGAAACATATGATTATGGCACTGAAGCATGGGTAGAAGAAGCAATTTCCAATGGTAAAAGGAGACACCAGAATACCAAATGTTTTAATTGTGGCAAAATGGGTCATATGAAAAGGAATTGTAAACAACGGATTTTCAGAAATAATAATAATGCATCTTCTAGAAATAACAGAAATAGGAGGACTCAGCCTTCAGGTTTATGTAGAAGGTGTGGAAAGGGCAGACATTGGACGAACGAATGCAGATCTACGAGGGATAGACAAGGTAACCTAATACAGACGGGAAACGTGAGAGGGGGCGCCTCACAGGCCCCCATGGCAAACATGGTTCAGTCATTTCCAGTTTCTGCAGAGAACATGCCTCGTCAGGACAATTAGGAAACCCCATGCCTACTGTTACAAACAATAATGATCAGAAAGATGAGTTACGTGTGTTTTGGCAAACTTCTATAAATGATCAAAGACCTAAGCTGAGAGTATGTGTAAATGGCGTTTTTATTACTGGCCTGCTGGACACAGGTGCTGATGTAAGTATTATTACCCCAGAATCTTGGCATCCGTATTGGCCTCTACAGAATGTAAATGTTCAGCTCCTGGGAATTGGAACTCTATCTCGAGTAAGACAGAGCACGAGATGGGTTGAATGTATAGGGCCTGAGGGACAAATAGGAAAATTAAGACCATATGTAGCCAATATTGCAATGAATTTATGGGGTCGTGACCTATTACAACAATGGAATACCCAAATTAACATTCCCGCTACTTCTAGAGCCTATATTTCTGAAAATAATATTAAAAGACATTACAAATGGAAAAAACCGGCCATTCAGGCCATACAAGAACAAGCAATTGAAGTCCCTTCAGAAATACCAACAGCTTTGCCTCTAAAATGGTTGACTGAGAAACCAATATGGATGAAGCAATGGCCTCTAGCTGAGGAAAAGTTACAGGCTTTAGAACAGCTGGTACAAGAGCAATTAGATGCTGGACATATAGAAGAATCTACCAGCCCTTGGAATTCTCCTGTATTTGTGGTTAAGAAAAAATCAGGTAAATGGAGAATGGTGACAGATCTCAGAGCTATCAACAAGGTTATTCAACCTATGGGCCCTCTACAATCTGGAATCCCTTTGCCCTCTTTATTACCGAAAGGATGGCCTCTTATAGTTATTGATTTAAAGGATTGTTTTTTCACTATACCTTTACAAAAGGAAGATAGAGAAAAATTTGCCTTCACAGTGCCTACTTACAACAATTCTCAACCTTCCAGGAGGTACCACTGGACCGTCCTCCCCCAGGGTATGTTAAATAGCCCCTCCTTGTGCCAATATTTTGTGAATCAACCATTGCAAATAATACGCAAGAAATTTCCCAGCTCTATTGTATACCATTACATGGACGACATCTTGTTATCCGATCCAAACATGGATACCTTGAACAGACTGTTTGAAGAAATAAAGATACTTTTACCTAAATGGGGATTGCAAATTGCTCCTGAAAAGATACAGAAGGGAGATTCTGTCAATTATTTAGGTTATAAAATAGGTTTGCAAAAAATTAAGACACAAAAGGCACAAATTAGGAGAGATCGCCTACGGACTCTTAATGACTTTCAAAGACTGTTAGGAGACATTTCCATTCTACGACCAGCTATTGGGATAACACCTGATCTAATAATTCATTTGAACAAAACCTTGGAAGGTGATAAAGATTTAAACAGTCCCAGAGAATTAACAGCTGAAGCAGAAAAGGAACTGACGATGATTGAGGAAAAATTACAACAGGCACATGTGGACAGGGTGAATCCAGAGCTCGATTGTATTCTCGTCATATTACTATCAAAAATTTCTCCTACAGGAATTTTAATGCAAAGAGATGATATTATCCTGGAATGGATCTTTTTACCACATAAACCAAGTAAGAAACTGAAAACTTATGTGGAAAAAGTCTCTGAGTTGATTATAAAAGGCAAGCTGAGACTTCGTCAGCTAGCAGGCATAGACCCAGCAGAAATTATAGTGCCTTTCACTGCTGATGAACTAAAGAAATTATGGGAAGATAATGAACCATGGCAAAGAGCTTGTGCTAATTTTTTGGGAGACATTAATAACAACTATCCAAAAAGCAAGAGGCTTAACTTCATAAAAAGAACTTCTTGGATCCTTCCTCGAATCGTCCGTGATGCTCCAATAACTGGAGCCCGTACATTCTATACTGATGCCAATAAAACAGGGAAAGCAGGTTACAAATCAGAAGACTTGGGTAAGGTGGAACAAAGTCCTTATGATTCTGTTCAGAAGGCAGAATTATATGCCATTCTTATGGTGCTAAGGGATTTTAAAGAGCCTATTAATATAGTTACTGATTCACAATATGCAGAAAGAGTTATTTTACATATTGAAACTGCTGAATTTTTACCTGATGATACAGAACTAACCTCATTGTTTATCCAGGTTCAAGAATTGATCAGGAACAGGCTTTGCCCTATGTACATAACACACATCCGATCCCATACGGGTCTGCCAGGTCCTCTAGCACAAGGTAATGCAGATATTGATCAATTATTGATTGGTAGTGTGCTTCAAGCCTCTGAATTTCATAAAAAACATCATGTTAATAGCAAAGGTTTGAAGAAAGAGTTTTCTATTACATGGCAACAATCTAAGGAGATTGTAAAGAAATGCCCTACTTGCTCTTTCTATAACCAAACGCCACTGCCTGCAGGGGCTAATCCAAAGGGCACCCATAGGAATGAAATCTGGCAGATGGATGTGTTCCACTTTACAGAATTTGGCAAATTGAAATATGTTCATCACACCATTGACACTTATTCAGGCTTTCAGTGGGCAACTGCTTTAAGTTCAGAAAAAGCTGATTCAGTAATCACTCATTTATTAGAAGTCATGGCTATCATGGGTATACCTACACAAATAAAGACAGATAATGGTCCTGCTTATGTCTCTAGGAAAATGAAACGGTTTTTTGACTATTACAATATCAAGCATGTTACTGGTATACCATACAATCCTACAGGCCAAGCAGTCATAGAAAGATCAAATAGAACTATAAAGGATATGTTGAACAAACAGAAAGGGGTGGAAAACACCCCTAGAAATAGGTTACATAATGCTTTGTTAACCTTGAATTTTCTTAACGCTAACGAGAATGGAACAATGGCTGCAGAAAGACATTGGATAATGGAAAAGTCTACTGAACTAAATCAACCAGTTTATTACAAGGATGTACTGACCTCACAATGGAAGCCAGGAGATGTGCTGCGTTGGGGAAGGGGTTTTGCTCTTATCTCCACAGGTGAGGAAAAATTATGGATACCGTCAAAATTAATAAAGGTTCGGTATGAAGAAGAGAAGCCATTTGGAAAAAATAAATAACGATTCATTCACAAGGAAGACGAACATACTGATGGTAAGAAATACAAATAGGTTGGGGGCAGGGTTCTTTTCTTATCTCCACAGGAAAATACTGGTCTTCAAAGAATTTAAGAGACCCTGAATATTTAATTATTGATGGATGGAAAATAGTTACAACCCAGTAAGGATCAGTAAGTATTGATTTTATATATATATATTTATATATTTTATTGAACACTTCTTTATAAATATGTAGAGCTGGTTTTGGAGTTGGACTATGGCTCAGTCTCTCTTCAATTCCAAGCCTGTTGATAAGAGATATCTCAGAGTTTCTGTCTCAAATCAGGAGCCATGAAATGGGACAGAATAAGAATAATTGTATACTTGATGAACTTTCTTTGCTTTTCCCAATATCTGTGTCTTTATATGTCAGTATGTGTCCTTGTTGTTAATGTTTAAACTTCCTATAACAAGCAACAAATTTTCCTACAATAATCTTTGAAGTTTACAGAATGAAGATGGGGCCCCACAACATCAACTCAACCTGGTTTTTATGACGTCATGATTATTATTATTTTTTTCCTTTCTTCTTTTTTTTTAAGCGCTAATATTAGACTTGTTTTTTGGTACCAACTGCAAGAGACAATTTCGAATGGTGCACATTTTTGATAACACTCTGGCCAGAACTTCTCAAAACGCACAGAGACTAGTTACAATTTTCTTGGGTCAAAGGTTAATTTGGGAATTTTACCATCATTTGCTTTCACAGGAGCCCCTAAGAAGAACGTCGCCCCATGTCAGCTTGAAGCAATCTTAGAGGACGACGTCCCCTCTCCCAACAGAATTGCCCTCAGGGTTAGGGACATCTTTTAGTGGTTGGTTCGGGGTTGAGGGGATGGGGAGATGTTTTATGGATTTAGGGGTATGTTCAAAAAAAAAAGGGATTAACTGGTTTGTTAGGATGATTGGTATTTGTGAGTTACAGTTGTTAGAAAATTGTATTGGTACTCTTTCCTGTATATTGAATATTGTATGTGAGTGTTCCTACCTCTAATTTTGTATAAGAGTATGCTTATATTGTATTGATACATCTACCATATCACAATGTACATTTCTACCTCTGATACTATTTATGTAATAACATTGTTTACATTTGATATGTAATGACATTGTTTACAGATGAAGATCACTGTCTTCATATATTGCACCGTTGTTTATTCTCTTAGTCTTCAAGTTAGATAGGTATTGAGAATTATATGTTTGTCATGTTTATTCTTAGGTTAATCAGGTTTTCTAGTTACAGAGAGATTATATTTAGTATAGATAGTATAATATTTGGCCTCTTTAAAGAGCTGTAGAAAATGGCCTTTAATCTAACCTAGAATTCTGTGCCGACGAGACACAATTACTCCTGGCAACACCACTCTACTCCCGAGAGAAAGGTGAGCACCAAGACACTCCACGGGGAGCTTGTCTTCTTGGCAGAACTGGCCTTTTGGGTTAAGAAAAGCCCATACCTCATCTACTGACAAAGATATGAAACAAGATTGTCTTATCTTGCCAAGACAGGGTAGGATAATTCTAAGAAAGTTCCTTGCATTTAATATTGGTATGTCAGTTATGTTAAGCCTTAGCCAAAGTTGGTTGACTCAACATTGCGAACGAGAATTTGGGTGATTGCCCAGGTAGTCAGTTGTCTCTGTCATTTATGGCACATTTTGGATATGTCTCATTTGTTAAGTAATATTTATTCCCTTCTCAGATCGTTGACGGAGTTGAAGATTATATAATTGTAATTACTCGCTACATTATTTAGACTCCTTTAGATAGAATGTCTGGTAAAACTTTTGTTCTCAATATTGTTTGTTATATTTATTATTTGTTATTATTGTTTATAGTTATATTTGGTTCAGTTCTGCCTTATTTAGACAAAAAGGGGGAGATGTAGTGATAGGCCCCGCCCATTTTGGGTGGGGTTGCCTGGGGCGAAGTTTCTACTGATAAATTCAGAGCTCAGAAGCTGCAAGCTCTCTGCGCTTCCTCCCTTGTTTCCGGTTTCCTGTGCTGCGCGGGAACTTTGGATTCGTGAGTTGGAATTTTCTATTAAAGTTTTATATATTACTATTGTCTGGATTTATCAATTACCGCCCACAATTGGTAAAAGCTTTGAGTTACTTTGGTTCTAGGCAGTAAAGATTGAGGCAAACTGGGCGATTCAGGAAGATCTGAAACCCCCAGTTCTGAAGAAGTAGTCAGAAGCTCCCTTCACCTTTACATCTCTTTGGAAAATCTCTTATAATGTCATGGTTGGATTATAGCCTGCTTGAGAATTAGTGGAGTTCATTCTGCATCCTGGTTCAGAAGAAATGTGCCTGAGAACCCAGTGAGTCCATGAAAATATTTTGAGGTCAACTTCAGTTACTGCAGAAAATGATGAGTCCTCCTGGGCCTGAAGGAATAATTCTGAGGAATCTTTGTTAAAAAAAAAACTGGAGACCTCTGTACAGAATGAGAATGTTGCATCCAAAGACAAACAGGGAATTTTGAATACAAAATTTTCTTTCTTCAGAGAGAGCAATTCTTATGCTTTGGGGAATGCAGAAAGGTCAATGACTCTTGTGGGGCACATGGTATATCAAGGCTCAATTGAGAAATTAGAGAAGCGTGAACATTTTACTGATCAAATCTTCATGGGAATTTCCAATATCATGTTGTGCAGGGCAGGAAGCAGTGTGAACAATCTCCAAATGCTAGGAAGAAATTCTCAGCTAGGTTCCAGACCAATTCAGTTAACACCTTCTGATTATGTTTTCTTTATTTTCTTTATTTCTTTTATCAAATTAAGGTACACGCATTGTTTACAGCACTGCTAGATGTTGTAATGTTCTAGAACTTTAAGCACCTGGGTTGCTTTACTTTTGGTTGGAGACTTTGAAGTCATTAGATTTGAATACGAACACTCTCGTCACTGGCTGAGTTGCTGACCCCATGGCATCAGCCCGGAACAGGGAACTCAGAAGTTCCTCAAACCCCTATCCATCCTGGGCTCTCTGCATGGCCTCTATGGCATGCATACTGCCTCTTTCTTTCTATCCTACCTAGCTTGCATCAGGAAACCTACCTGCTTTGGCCCCTCTCTTCTCTTTGGGCACGTAACATCACGCAGTTCAGCTTGTCTGGGCACTGGGTCCGAAGCCTCATGGTACCCATGTGGGAGGGAGTTCCTTTGCTTCAATAGCCTGTCTGTACCAAGCAAGGTAGGTGCTTTGTTTACGATCTACGCAACCAGCACGGAGACCTGATCTCGGCCACAGGAGAGACAGCACAGGCGACTTGAGAGCCAGCACTGGGCACAGAGACCTTATCTCGGTGCCAGGAGAGCTATCACCGGGGAGAGCCATCACTGAGAAGGTACATCAGTAGGCAAGACGACCCGATCCTGTTAAAGAAGTTCCATAGGGGAGCATTCGCGGGAAGAGATGTGTAGGCGCCAATGCAAGAATTCACCCAACAATCTGAAAAGCAACCTGAAATCACTCAAAACCAGCAACCTCACAACAGGGGGACATGAACACCAACATCAAGAAGAAGTAGAAAAAATTGACTTTATGAAAGTGATTGACGCCCTTAAACAACATATAAAGAATGCCCTTATAGAAATGGATGAGAAATATAACAGAAAGTTTGAAGAATTGAATAAATCATTGAATGATACCCTAGGAAAACAATGAAAAACAATCAAACAGATATTAGAAACAGTTCAAGACTTAAAAACTGAAACGGAGGCAAAGAAGGAAACACAAACAGAGGGTCCGCTGGATATGGAAAATTTAAGAAAAAAAACAGAGACTAGGGAAACAAGTATAACCAATAGAATACAAGAGATAGAAGAAAGACTCTCAGATTCTGAAGATACCCAAAGAAAATAAACACACTGACCAAA
>JABTXL010016030.1:0-12715 GCA_025134845.1 Neodon shergylaensis | reverse complement strand
GCTGCCTGCATCCTCTGCCGCCGCGCCAGTCTCCGCCGGTCCCGGCCACAGCCTGCTTCTTGCATTGCCCGCCTGCGTTGGTCGTCTGCCGGCGCCTCTGCGTCGGTCGTCTGCCGGCGCCTCTGCGTCGGTCCATGGGTTTGCTTTTTATGTAAATTTAGTTCCATGATTGTTGGAGAGATTATCTTCCAGGGAATATATAGAAACATTGCATCTAGAGCTGGTAAAATGTATCACTCAGCTTTTTTTTTCTTTTGCAATGTCATCCAAAGATGCTAAAAGGAACTAGGCTGCACTTATATTTTGTAAACTTGCTTCCACTCACAAAGACCTGTCTGTCTCAGCCTTCCAAGTGCTGGAATTAAAGGCCT
Source organism: Neodon shergylaensis (assembly GCA_025134845.1). Taxonomy (NCBI): domain Eukaryota; kingdom Metazoa; phylum Chordata; class Mammalia; order Rodentia; family Cricetidae; genus Neodon; species Neodon shergylaensis. The sequence goes on along the minus strand of JABTXL010016030.1, from coordinate 12,344 downwards.
GTGCCAAAACAGTAAGCTTCATACATTGTAAATTTATTTAATTTTTATTGTAAAATATGTTCAGAAACACTTTGAATTCTAACTGTATTCTAAAATATATTCTTAGTGATTTTCTAAGTACTTTGTTGAGTGAAAATCAAGTAAAAAATGTGCTATAAAATACTAAGAAAAGAGTTGGTGTTCATATGCACATGGACAATTTCCTTAGTAAGGTAGATCATAAACCTCTGTTAACTAAATACTTCAAAGTTTTCATGCAGTACTTCCCTGTGATCATAATGAATTTAAACAATTCCCAAATATTTAGGACCTGTTACAAAAGTAACACTTTTAGGTAATGGTTAAAGATACTATAGTTTACAAACCTAATTATGAAACAACAAAGCTGAGAAGAAATAACATTTATTTGGATTTGTAAAGTTCTATATATATTATTACATAGCAAGCAAAAGTTAAATTTTTATTAATCAACTTTAGCTTTTCATATAATAGCATATAACTTTGAGCCTGTATCATTATAATCCATTTTAATGACCACTAAAAGTATGTATCATAAAGGCATAAAGCATATTTCCACAAACAATTCAAGTAATATTAATTTACTGATACATAATTTTGGTAGGAAAGTAGTAAAGGAACATAAATTGGGTGAGGTGATATTCTAGTGAACTATTATTTTAAAATTCAATATTAAATGAAATGTCCTCTAAATCATTTTAAAAAAATTAATTCTCATAAACCAAAAGGACAGCTGTAATCTAAGAATATTTCCTAAAGTTCTGGGAATTTTTAATAAAAAAGATAAAATTGAATTAAAGATACATCTATCTTAACAAACATTTAGATTTAATGGTTTATTTACAGATCAAAGAAAAATTTAGCTGTTTGAATGAGTTGCTCATTAACAGAAAACATTCCATTAAACATTATAATTAATGAATTTACTATTTATGAGTTGTCATTTTTTCCTGGTTTCAAAAAGTCATCATTTAAAAAGTTGTTTGTAGATTTAGTGATTAAGAAAAAAATGATTTAAAGTCATTGAGTAAAGGGCACACCAAACATTTTATTGCCTTTTCTTTTTGATTATAGAAGACTTCAAGTGCCTTTCACCAGATGTTCATTATAAGCACAGGAACATAAAACTCATTCACAGCAGGATCATACTGAAATGTTACATGTCATTAAGCTACCTTAATGAAAGTAGACAAAATTCTTGTTTCTTGGACCATTTAATAACTTCTTAAAATAACCCAGAGTTTTCACTGTTGCCATAGAAGTGTATATATAAACAACAAAAGAATGTTAGCATGACCAATGTCACAAAAGGTAAGTTGGAGAAATACTCAACTTTAGATTAGTATAGGTAGGTATGTTGGATTATTTTCCTATGTGTATGTGTATAGATTCTAAAATGCTATTCTTTCAGTTAAGAGTGCCTGATAGCGAAAAAGCATGATTAGCCACAAGTCATGTAGCACAATGGCCTAAATTTTTAATATTCAACAAAAAGCACAGGGATATTTGTGAAATAGTTAATACATGGGAAAGAAATGCAGAGGACAATTCTGGTGCATCTTGTAGCACCAGAAATATTGTAGAAAAGTGCTTAAACAGTGGTTTCTATCAAAGGGATACAAAACTTCTTTGTTGGAAGGAGAACATTTTTGTGAAAACTGTTTATTCTACAGCAGCGAATCTGTCATGCCGGCTTTCCTTTGCCATGATGAACGATATCCACAAAACATGAACCAAAGAAAAGTTGTTTTTTTTTTGTCAAAAATTTAATCACAGTGATCAGAAATGTTCCTAATATTGATGTGAATTGGCAGCATAAATTGAGTAGGCAGTGTAGAGGCAGTGACTCTGGATTCAACAATTTCTGAGTATATTCCGTTCTGTGGTTAGGAAAGACAGAATAAAGCTGTTTTCATATTTCTCTCTAAATGAGCACCATAGCCTGCTGAAATTTCAATCCAAATACTATTGCTTTCTAGTGAAATCTTTATAATATGCTTTCTAGATTTTCAAGGAAAAAATAAATTATGCCAATTACCCAAAGATAGTCCATCTCCTCAATTATTTGGGAGACACTTCTTTAAAAAGGAGAATACTTTTTACTAGGGTTATATTGAATCCTCTTAGGGCCAACTGACTTTTCCCAGATCATGAAGCTCTATCTCTGGCCCTGAGTGGAGACATATTCCAAGCTAGGCTGCACAAAAGATCATTCATTTGGAAGGTTAAGTGACCTTAAGCTATGAAAAGCAGGAATACTCATCCCTTCAATTTAAAATTATTATTTTCTCTTAGAGAAAGCTCATGCTTGCTATAGTCACTTATGAAGCCATAGCCATAGGCCTTGAATTCATAGAGAACCAATTGCCTCTGTCTGCAAGTGCTGGCATTAAAGACATGAGTTAAAATGCCTAGTCTAAAAACTTGTAACTTCAAATTATTTTGTTGTACTAAATTTGGAGGTGGGAAGTAAGTAAGTTTCTTTGAGTAGCAAATTGTATTAAATGTTTTCTATACTAATAAAATATAAAACCATACACCTTACAAAATCAGAAAACTTGTTTAATATATTATCATGTGTATCTGTGTTTCAAGGAATTACTCTCTATAGAAAGAGGAAAAAGGAATCTTGACAATAGGATTCACAGAATATCAAATGGAAGACTAAACAAACTTTATAATCATATATAAATCAAGTTAAGGAATCATAACAACTTTCAAATAATTTATGGAGAAATTTTGTTTCAGTTTCTTTTCTGTTGTGATAAACACCATAGCCAGAAACAACGTGTATCTAGAAGGGTTTATTGTGCTTACTCTTCCAATTAAGTCCATCATTTAGGGAAGTCTGGGCAGAAACTGAAGCAGAAACAGAAGCAGAGGAAGGAGCTGAAAAAGAAACCATGGAGAAAGGCTACTTATTGACTAGCTCATCTATCTTTCCTAAACAACCCAGGACCACCTGGCTAAGTGTGGCACCCTCCATTGGGGGTTGGACTTTGCTACATCACTTAGGAAACCAGAAACATGACACACAGATATCTTTAGGCAAATCTGACTCAATCTCAATTGTGATTCCTTCTTCCCAGATATGTCTAGGTTTGTGTCAAGATTAAAAAAACCTGTGATAGCTTCATATAATAGAATAGAGTGGGAGAACATGGCAGATAAAATAGATGCCATAGATTATCTCAATTATCTGTAAAATAAATTCTTAATCTAAAATTAATTTCATAGCTTGTTCCATTGTCATATATATTTAAATTCCCTGCTTGACACTGTAAAGATAATGATGAAAATAGTGGTTGAAATGGAAATACTAACAGTTTTCTAGAGTGTTCAGCATGTTTGAATAAAACAAAAAAACAAGCCGGGTGGTGGTGGCACACACCTTTAATTCCAGCACTCGGGAGGCAGAGGCAGGAGGATCTCTGTGAGTTTGAGGTTAGCCTTGTGTCTTGTCTACAATAGCTAGTTCCAGGAGAGGCTCCAAAGCTACAGAAACCCTGTCTTGAAAAAACAAAAAAAAAATCTCAAGATGATTTTCACAAAACATGTAGTTTTTAAAATCTCACTTATATTTGTATAGTTGATCTATTAAACGCTACCTCCTGGCAAGTATTATGTCCTAATTATTTCATTGAGAGAACTGTCACACTAATATATATATATATATATATATATATATATATATATATATATATATATATATATTGTATTAAGGTAAAGTATTAAGAGATAGAAAAGTTAGACCTCTTGTAAAACATACAGCTATGTTATTAACATGTAACATGATAAATATATAATTCCAAAAACTGTTTGGAAAGACTTTATAATCATTGGCCTGTATTCCAATAAACTGCAATGTATATATTTAGAACCACTAGATTCTAATTCTAAATTTTAAAAAATATCAGCATTTAAAAATTACAGATATATTTGTATAGAAATTACCAATATTGCCACTCATTTGGAAAGAAAGTCTGAAATATTACTATTTTCATTATCTTGTATGGTTTAGAGCACTTAATTTTTACCCTCCCATCCCCTAGTTCTGAATAAAGTTAATTTAATCAAGGAATATAAACCATTTCTTGAAAAACTATTGGTTTTTTACATATAACAGGTTTTTTCAAGATTTTTTTGACAATCATTTATGTTGGCAATATTATATGTTCAATTTTCCACAATTCATTGACTTTTAAGGCTCATTAGCTGTTCTTTTATACTACTTTTCTTGACATTACATTAATATTTAATCAGTTTCTCAGTTGGAACATGTCTTTAGGTAATTATATTTATAAAGGTCGTGTGTATGATATATTCTCAAAGCCATTGCCTATCTGAGAATTCATTTTGCTTTGTAACATCATCTATTGTTGAAAGAATATCTGCACTCATCTGGCATTGGTTATTCTTTCTTTAAATTATTAGTTGTTTTTACTGCCATATTCTTGAAAAATTTTAAAATTTATCTCCCAAATAAATGTCCTTTGTAAGAATAAATCTATTCACATGGCTTATTTTGTCAATCTCCCATCTCTAATATAATGTAATACGCCCTCCATTTAAAATATTTAAAAAATATACTGAGGTTAACACTCATGGGTCTTTTCAGAAGAGAGAAGAGAAAGATTTTGGGAGCCATATACCCTAGGTAACATCAAATAACATGTTTTTCAGAGATAAAATTATATTTATACATATGAACTCACAGTAATTGTGACAATATGTATAAGATGTTCACAAGTTCAATACAGACAGAACCCTAATGTAGATGTGGTAAAGGTGGACATGAAATACCACCAGAAGTGGAAGAGTTACTGCTATTTGATAACTTCTTGGAGAGGGAAATGGGACCCATGGCACATAGTCCACATGACAGGGCAAGGCAAGGTAGTTGGGCAACACAAACTGAATGTACTCAAGGAAAAAGAAAGTAAAACAAAAGTTCATAGGAGTTGAAAGAGGAAGCAAACATGTTCAAATATATTACTTGAAATTCTTAAAAAGTTATTAAATATTGAACTAAAACATAAATGTAATTAGCAAAAATCAAATAAATCGCTTTAGTCCTTTATAGGAAATGTATTGAACTTACTAAATAGCAATAGAGGCGGTGCTGTAGTCTGTGTATCTCCTAATTTTATGACCCTACTAAACATTCAAAGAGGTACAACTCAAATAGAAATCATAAAAAGATTTTGATGTTACTGACTTGTAGGGGAGACCCAGCCAAACACCTTGCTAGCAGGGGGCGGGAGTCCCCCAAGGATATTTTTTACTTATAAAGATTGCCGGCGTGCTCCCAGCTGCCCCTTCTTCTGCTTTCCTGTTCTCTGTGGGAACCTGTGGTTCTGTAATTCTATTTCTACATTAAAGCTATATAAATTATTACAATCTGTCTGCATTCATTTACGCTGTTACACTTGGCACCAACGTCAGGCTTTTTTGCCCTGCCCCGAGCAGCTCAAGGACATAGGCTTGAATTTTAGTTTGAGAAAGCTACACGTCCCAATCTCGTAGCCCTCTGACTGGGTCCTAAAAACACAGCACACTCCCGGGTGCCGCTTTTTAGTTCGTGGACTTGGGCCCCAGTGCCGAGTCTGAGATACACGCAGCCACGCATGCCATAGCCTGCGGGGCCCATTCTGCCCCACCCGCCAGACCTACTTGCACATTAACCCCTCCCTGCCTACCTTGGCTAAGTTTGCAGCGGAACCCTGCTGCCTGAATTAGCAGAAGCTCAGGTGCCTGTGGTTTTGCAGCATCAGGGCGGTTCCCCATTTGCACTTCCACAGCCACCAAAGCAGCAGATTTGGTATGATACAAAGGGACCCCTTCCGTGACCACTCTAACTCCTCAGGCAGAACAATCCACCTCTAATTCAAGGCTGAATCTGGCCTTGGCTCTGCTGGGCTTCCTGGCCCTTCCCCCAATTGCTATTTATCAGCCTGGTGTCTGCTCTAATTCACACAGTACACAGTCTACTTTAACTTTCGGTTTTGAGTTAATTGTTTCAGACTGGCTCTGGCTTCGGCCACGTGGACTCAAGTGCATTTCTTTCACCACCACTGGCAGGAAATGGTCATTGCAGGTAAAATTTTTTTTTATAAATAAAAATAAATATTGATTAGATTGAAAATGTCTGAAAACGTTACCATTCAAGACTTTAACAGCCTTTTTGATTGTATCATGTGGGAGATTTTACAAGAGGTGTCTGTCACCCCACATCTTTGGATCTTTCTGGGATTCGTAGTTTTCCTTGGTACTATATGGTTTGATAATAGAAATATGATAAAGTCTTTACCAGACGAATTCAGGATTCTTAAGGCAGAGGTTGAACGCTTAAAAACAATTGAGAGTGACAACAATCTTCTCAAGAATCAGTTTGAAGTTCTCCAGGAAGAGAACAGATCTTTGTTTAACTTGACTCTATCAACGGAGCAAAATTTAGAAAAGGTACAGGCTGATGTTAAGGAGAAATTCATTACTATAGAAGAGGGAACAGCTGATTTGGATCGTAAGCTTCAGTCCCTTTCTGTAGGAACTGAAACATTAACGGCTGATATTAAGGAGAAATTCATTACTATGGAAGAAGGAACAGCTGATATGGATCGTAAGCCTCAGTCCCTTTCTGTAGGAACTGAAACATTAACTGAGAGAATCAAAACTGCTGAATGTGACAACTGGATTTTGTCTAAAGCTTATGACAGATTGATGGAAAGATTGTCAATACAAGAAGGCACGGTTTATGCCATAAAAATTATGTCCAAAGATGAGATGTTATCTCTAATGGACAAACTTCATACTTTAGAATCCTCAATGAAGGCTTTGGAACATAATTCTGGACAGGAGATTCAGACATTACAGAAAGCAATGGTGAATAGAATTGAAAAGATTAAGGAATTTCTAAATTCTGATGAAGAAGATCAAAGGGTAGAAAGGCGAATTTTAACTCCATCTGTGGGTAAATCTCTCTGGGACAATTCCCACAAAGCTCTACCTACAGCTCTACCTGCCTTTCCAGTAATAACAACAAAGAAAGTGATTGGTTCCAGAAACCCTAGGATCATCAAGGAATATACATGGGAGCCTGGCTGTATGAATGATCTAAAAGAAATTAAACAGGCTGTGATGACTTTTGGGATGCATGCCTCCTTTGTTAAAGAGATGCTAAAATCTTGGGCCACGACAAACAGAGCCATGCCCTCTGACTGGCTTCAGTTAGCTTCTGCTGTACTTGAGAGTGGACCGCAATTGAAATGGAAATGCTTATTCAGGCAAGAGGCTAGATTTTTAGAACAGCAGGAAAGAGCAAAGGGAACTGAGATTTCCCTAGATCAAATTCTAGGTGAGGGGCTCTTTTCCAACCCTCAGGAACAAGCTAATTTGGATGAAAACACACTCTCCATATGTACTACAGCAGCCTTAAGGGCTTGGGACAGGGTACAAGACCCAGGATAGAGAATGGAATCGTTTGTCAGAGTTAAACAGGGTCAGAGAGAACCCTTTAGTGACTTTTTACAAAGACTAACTAAGGCTGTACAAATAGGGATATCTGATCCAGAAGCAAGACATATAATGATTGAGTCTTTGACTTATGAAAATGCAAATGTGGAATGCAAAAGGATCTTGGGGCCTTTAAAGCTCAGATCAGCGCCCTTGGAAGAATGGGTCATGCATACACTGAATGTTGATACATTTGACTATGGCACTGAAGCATGGGTAGAAGAAGCAATTTCCAATGGTAAAAGGAGACACCAGAATACCAGATGCTTTAACTGTGGCAAAATTGGTCATATGAAAAGAAATTGTAGACAACGGATTTTCAGAAATAATAATAATGCATCTTCTAGAAATAACCGAAATAGGAGGACTCAGCCTTCAGGTTTATGTAGAAGATGTGGGAAAGGCAGACACTGGACGGATGAATGCAGGTCTACAAGAGATAGACAAGGCGACCTGATACAGATGGGAAATCTGAGAGGGAGGCCTCATGGGCACCCATGGGAAACATGGTTCAGTCATTTCCAGTTACTGCAGAGAACATGCCTCGTCAGGACAATTAGGAAGCCCCATGCCTACTGTTGAAAGCAATAATGATCAGAAAGATGAGTTCCGTGTGTTTTGGCAAACTTCTATAAGTGATCAAAGACCTAAGCTGAGAGTGTGTGTAAATGGCATTTTTTTGCAAGTGTACTATTTTTTTTTAATTTTTTATTGAGAAAAAGAAAAAAAAAACGTTTCCGCCTCCTCCCAGCCTCCCATTTCCCTCCCCCTCCTCCCAACCTTCTCCCCCTCCCTCCACTCCTCTCCCCCACCCTCTATAATCCAAAGAGCAGTCAGGGTTCCCTGCCCTGTGGAAAGTCCAAGGTCCTCCCCCCTCCATCCATGTCTAGGAAGGTGAACATCCAAACTGGCTAGGCTCCCACAAAGCCAGAACTTGAAGTAGGATCAAAACCCAGGGCCATTGTCCTTGGCTTCTCATCAGCCCCCATTGTTCGCCATGTTCAGAGATTCCGGTTTTATCCCATGCTTTTTCCGTCTCAGTCCAGCTGGCCTTGGTGAGCTCCCAATAGATCAGCCCCACTGTCTCAGTGGTTGGGTGCACCCCTCGTGGTCCTGACTTCCTTGCTCATGTTCTCCCTCCTTCTGCTCCTCATTGGGAACTTGGGAGCTCAGTCCGGTGCTCCAATGTGGGTCTCTGTCACTATCTCCATCCATCACCAGATGAAGGTTCTATGGTGATATGCAAGATATTCGTCAGCAATGCTAGGGGATAGGGTCATTTCAAGTTCCCTATCCTCAGCTGCCCACGGAACTAACTGGGGACCTCGCCTTGGGCTCCTGGGAGCCACTCTAGGTTCAAGTCTCTTGCCAACCCTAAGGTGGCTCCCTTAACTAAGAATTGTGCTTCTGTGCTCCCCTACCCAACCTTCCTTTATCCCAATCCTCCTGTTTCCCCAAGTTTCCCTCATCCTCCCCTTCTCACTTTTCTCTACCCATCCCCCGATACTCCAATCCCACCCCACCCCCAAGATCCCAAATTTTTTCCCTGGCAATTTTGTCTACTTACCATAGCCAAGAGGATAATTGTATGTTTTTCGTTGGGTTCACCTTCTTATTTAGCTTCTTTAGGTTCACCAATTATATACTCCATGACCATTATTTGTGGCTAGAAAACAATTATGAGTAAGTACATCCCATGTTCATCTTTTTGGGTCTGGGTTACCTCACTCAGGATAGTGTTTTCTATTTCCATCCATTTGCATGTAAAATTCGAGAAGTCATTGTTTTTTACCGCAGCATAGTCCTCTAATGTGTATATATTCCACACTTTCTTCATCCATTCTTCCATTGAAGGGCATCTAGGTTGTTTCCAGGTTCTGGCTATTACAAATAATACTGCTATGAACATAGTTGAACAAATGCTTTTGTCATGTGATAGGGCATCTCTTGGGTATATTCCCAAGAATGGTATTGCTGGGTCCAGGGGTAGGATGATCCCGAATTTCCTAAGAAACCGAAACACTGATTTCCAAAGTGGATGCACAAGATTGAATTCCCACCAGCAATGGATGAGGGTACCCCTTCCTCCACAGCCTCTCCAGCAAAGGCTATCATTGGTGTTTTTGATTTTAGCCATTCTGACAGGTATAAGATGATATCTCAAAGTTGTTTTGATTTGCATCTCCCTAATCACTCAGGAGGTTGAGCATGACCTTAAGTGTCTTTGGCCATTTGAACTTCTTCTGTTGAGAATTCTCTGTTCAGTTCAGTGCCCCATTTTTTAATTGGGTTAATTAGCATTTTGAAGTCTAGTTTCTTGAGTTATCTATAAATTTTGGAGATCAGACCTTTGTCTGTTGCAGGGTTGGTGAAGATCTTCTCCCAGTCAGTAGGTTGTCTTTTTGTCTTAGTGACAGTGTCCTTTGCTTTACAGAAGCTTCTCAGTTTTAGTAGGTCCCATTTATTCAATGCTGCCCTTAATGTCTGTGCTGCTGGGGTTATACATAGAAAGCGATCTCCTGTTCCCATTTGTTGTAGGGTGCTTCCCACTTTCTCTTCTATCAGGTTCAGTGTGTTCTGACTAATATTGAGGTCTTTGATCCATTTGGACTTGAGTTTTGTGCAAAGTGATAGATATGGGTCTATTTTCATTCTTCTACAGGTTGATATTCAGTTGTGCCAGCACCATTTGTTGAAGATGCTTTCTTTCCTCCATTGTATACTTTTAGCTCCTTTATCGAAAATGAGATGATCATAGGTTTGTGGGTAAAATTTGGGTCTTCTATGCGATTCCAATGATCGACTTCTCTGTTTTTATGCCAGTACCACACTGTTTTCATTACTGTAGCTCTATAATAGAGTTTGAAGTCGGGGATGGTAATGCCTCCAGAAGATCCTTTATTGTATAGGATTGTTTGGCTATCCTGGGTTTTTTGTTTTTCCATATAAAGTTGATTATTTTTCTTTCAAGATCTGTGAAGAATTTTGCTGGGATCTTGATGGGGATTGCATTGAATCTATAAATTGCCTTTGGTAGAATTGCCATTTTTACTATGTTGATCCTCCCAATCCAAGAGCAAGGGACGTCCTTCCATTTTCTGGTATTCTCTTCAATTTCTTTCTTCAATGCCTTAAAGTTCTTGTCATATAGGTCTTTCACTTCCTTGGTTAGAGTTACCCCAAGATATTTTATGCTGTTTGTTGCTATTGTGAAAGGTGAAGCTTCTCTGATTTCCCTCTCTGCTTCCATATCCTTTGTGTATAAGAGGGCGACTGATTTTTTGGAGCTGATCTTGTATCCTGCCACATTACTAAAGGTGTTTATCAGCTGTAGAAGTTCTTTGGTGGAGTTTTGGGGGTCGCTTATGTACACTATCATATCATCTGCAAATAACGAAAGTTTAACTTCTTCTTTTCCAATTCGAATCCCCTTGATCCCCTTATGTTGTCTTATTGCTATTGCTAAAACTTCAAGCACTATATTGAAGAGATATGGCAAGAGTGGACAGCCTTGTCATGTTCCTGAGTTTAGTGGGATGGCTTTGAGTTTCTCTCCGTTTAGTTTGATGTTAGTTGTCGGCTTGCTCTATATAGCTTTTATTATATTTAGGTATGACCCTTGTATCCCTAATCTCTCCAAGACGTTTATCATAAAGGGATGTTGAATTTTGTCAAATGCTTTTTCAGCATGTAATGAAATGATCATATGTTTTTTTTCTTTCAGTTTATTTATATGATGAAAGACATTGATAGATTTTCATGTGTTGAACCAGCCCTGCATCTCTGGGATAAAGCCAACTTGATCATAATGGATAATTTTTCTAATGTGTTCTTGGATTCGGTTTGCCAGTATTTTGTTGAGGATTTTTGCGTCAATGTTCATGTGTGAGATTGCCCTGTAATTCTCTTTCCTGGTAGAGTCTTTGTGTGGTTTTGGTATCAGAGTAACTGTAGCTTCATAAAAGGAATTTGGCAATGACTCTTCTGTTTCTATATTGTGAAATACATTAAGGAGTATAGGTATTAGGTCTTCCTTGACGTTTTGGTAGAATTACGCATTGAAGCCATCTGGTCCTGGGCTCTTTTTAGTAGGGAGGTTTTTAATAACAGATTCTAATTCTTCGCGACTAACAGGTCTATTTAGATTGTTCACCTGGTCCTGGTTAAACCTTGGTATATGGTATTTATCTAAAAAAGTGTCCATTTCTTTTACATTTTCCAGTTTTGTGGCATACAGTGTTTTGTAGTAAGGTCTAATGATTCTCTGAATTTCCTCTGTGTCTATTGTTATGTCCCCCTTTTCATTTCTGATCTTATTAATTTGCATATTCTCTTTCTGCCGTTTAATTAGTTTGGATAGGGGTTTATCAATCTTGTTGATTTTCCCAGGAACCAGCTTTTTGTTTCATTGATTCTTTGGATTGTTTTCTGCATTTCTATTTTGTTGATTTCAGCCCTCAGTCTGATTATTTCCAGTCTTCTACTCCTCCTAGGTGAGTCTGCTTCTTTTTTTTTTTTCTAGAGATTTCAGGTGGGCTGTTAAGTCTCCAATGTGTGCTTTCTCTGTTTTCTTTAAGTGGGCACTTAGTGCTATGAACTTTCCTCTCAGGACTGCTTTCATATTGTCCCATAAGTTTGAGTATGTTGTTTCTTTATTTTCATTGAATTCAAGGAAGACTTTAATTTCTCTCTTTATTTCTTCCTTGATCCAGGTGTGGCTCAGTAGTTGACTGTTCAGTTTCCATGAGTTTGTAGGCTTTCTGAGGGTAGCATTGTTGTTGAATTCTAACTTTAATCCATGGTGATCTGATAAG
>JABTXL010016011.1:0-12654 GCA_025134845.1 Neodon shergylaensis | reverse complement strand
TCTTCTATTAATCCTGGAATCTTTTCCAATGGAATATTCTTGCTCTACAAATAAAATGTTTGCGAACATATTGTGTTGTTTGGTCAATGATAGATTGTGTCTTGTGGATGGTACATCACAGAAAGACATGCCTTTGCGTCTCACGTTATATTTCAGGAGCCCTTCAACATTGAAGATGTTTCATGACATTCTTGTTCTGAAGTTGTAAGTATGAGGTCCCTTAGAACAATAAAAGGATGAGTTCTCCTGATTCTCAAAGAAAGGTGTGTCAGTCTTCCTTTAAAGACAGGGTAATGGCTGAAGCCTTTCTTGCTGACAGGTTATTAGTTTATGGGTAAAAGCTTTGAGTTACTTTGGTTCTAGGCAGTAAAGATTGAGCAAACTGGGCAATTCAGGAAGATCTGAAACCCCCAGTTCTGAAGAAGTATTCAGAAGCTCCCTTCACCAATACATCTCTTTGGAAAATCACTTATTATGTCATGGTTGGATTATAGCCTGCTTGAGAAATAGTGGAGTTCATTCTGCATCCTGGTTCAGAAGAAATGTGCCTGAGAACCCAGTGAGTCCATGAAAATATTTTGAGGTCAACTTCAGTTACTGCAGAAAATTATGAGTCCTCCTGTGCCTGAAGGAATAATTCTGAGGAATCTTTGTTAAAAAAAAGAGGAGACCTCTGTACAGAATGAAAATGTTGCATCCACAGACAAACAGGGAATTTTGGATTCAAAATTTTCTTTCTAATGAGACAGCAATTCTTATGCTTTGGGGAATTCAGAAAGGTCAATGACTCTTGTGGGGCACATCGTATATCAAGGCTTAATTGAGAAATTAGAGAAGCCTGAACATTTTCCTGATCAAATCTTCATGGGAATTTACAATATCATGTTGTGCAGGGCAGGGAGCAGTGTGAACAATGTCCAAATGCTAGGAGGAAATTCTCAGCTAGGTTCCAGACCAATTCAGTTAACACATTCTGATTATGTTCTTTCTTTATTTTCTTTATTTCTTCTTATCAATTTAAGGTACACACATGATTTTCAGCACTGCTAGATGTTGTAATGCTCTAGAACTTTAAGCACCTGGGTTGCTTTACTTTTGGTTGGAGACTTTGAAGTCATTAGATTTGAAAAGGAAACACTCTGGTCACGGGGTGAGTTGCTGACCCCACAGCATCAGCCCGGAACAGGGAACTCAGAAGTTCCTCAACCCCCTATCCTTCCTGGGCTCTCTGCATGGCCTCTATGGCATGCATACTGCCTCTTTCTTTCTATCCTACCTAGCTTGCATCAGGAAAACTCCCTGCTTTGGCCCCTCTCTTCTCTTTGGGCACATAACATCACCCAGTTCAGCCTGTCTGGGCACTGAGTCCGAAGCCTCATGGTAACCATGTGGGCGGGAGTTCCTTTGCTTCAATATTCTGCCTGTACCAAGCAAGGTAGGTGCTTTGTTTACGATCTACGCAACCAGCACGGAGACCTGATCTCGGCGACAGGAGAGACAGCACGGGCGACTGGAGAGCCAGCTCTGGGCACAGAGACCTGATCTCGGTGCCAGGAGAGCTATCACTGGGGAGAGCCATCCCTGAGAAAGTACATCAGTAGGCAAGACGACCCGATCCTGCTAAAGACATTACATAGGGGAGCATTCGCGGGAAGAGATGTGCAGGCGCCAATGCAAGAATTCACCCAACAATCTGAAAAGCAACCTGGAATCACCGGAAACCTGCAACATCACAACAGGGGGACATGAACACCAACATCAAGAAGAAGTAGAAAAAATTGACTTTATGAAAGTGATTGACGCCCTTAAACAACATATAAAGAATTCCCTTAAAGAAATGGATAAGCCGGGCGGTGGTGGCGCACGCCTTTAATCCCAGCACTCGGGAGGCAGAGGCAGGCGGATCTCTGTGAGTTCGAGACCAGCCTGGTCGACAGAGCTAGTTCCAGGACAGGCTCCAAAGCCACAGAGAAACCCTGTCTCGAAAAACCAAAAAAAAAAAAAGAAAAAAAAAAGAAATGGATGAGAAATATAACAGAAAGTTGAAGAATTGAATAAATCATTGAATGATACCCTAGGAAAACAAGGAAAAACAATCAAACAGATAATAGAAACAGTTCAAGACTTAAAAACTGAAATGGAGGCAAAGAAGGAAACACAAACCGAAGGTCCGCTGGATATGGAAAATTTGAGAAAAATAACAGAGACTAGAGAAACAAGTATAACCAACAGAATACAAGAGGTAGAAGAAAGAATCGCAGATTCTGAAGATACCCAAAGAAAATAAAAACACTGACCAAAAATAAAAAAAACAGCAAGTACAACAAACTATCATCAGAAAACTGTCAGGAAATCTGGGACACAATAAAAAGAACAAATCTTAGAATAATAGGAGTAGAAGAAGGAGAAGAAGTACAGTTCTATGATCCAGAAAATATATTTAATAAAATTATAGAAGAAAACTTTCCCAACCTAAAGAAAGATATACATATGAAGGTTCAAGAAGCATAGAGACCACCAAATAGGATGGATCAAAAATAAATCCCCTCACCATATAATAATTAAAACAGAAAGCATACAGAATGAAGAAAGAATATTAAGAGCTGCAAAGGAAAAAGGCCCAGTTAATTATAAAGTAAACCTGTCAGACTTACACGTGACTTCTCCTTGGAAACATGAAGGCAAGAAGGTAATGGATGGATGTATTGCAGAAAATAAGAATCTATGGATGCAAGCCCAGATTATTAAACCCAGCCAAGCTTTCGTTCACTATAAATGGAAAAAATAAAACTTTCCAGGAATAAAAAAAAATTTAAACAATATGAAGCAACAAATCCAGCCATACAGAAAGGAAAAGAAGGAAATGCAGTAACCAAGGAGTTCAACAATGACCAGAATAACTCAGACATCTAGAGACCCTTCACCAGCACAACTCAAGGAAGGGAAACACACAAACTCTATGACTAAAAAAGTGACAGGAGTTAACAACCACTGGTTATTAATATCACTTAGTGTCAACGGAATCACCTCACCTATAAAAAGGCACAGGCTAAGAGATTGGATAAAAAAACAGGAATCAACATTCTGCTGTTTGCAAGAAACACACCTCAACCACAAAGACAGGCACCTACTCAGAGTAAAGGGCTGGGAAAAAGCTTATCAAGCAAATGAACCTGAGAAACAAGCAGGTGTGGCCATACTAACCTCTGACAAAGTTGACTTCAAACTTAAATCAATCAGAAGAGATGGAGAGGAACATTTTATACTCATAACAGGAAGAGTTCATCAGGATGAAGTCTCAATACTGAATATCTATGACCCTAATATAAAAGTACCCACGCATGTAAAAAAACATTACAAATACTCAAGGTTGCCATCAAACTGCACACACTACTAGTAGGAGACTTTAACACTCAACTCTCACCAATGGACAAGTCAATCAGACAGAAAACTAAGAGAGAAATAAGAGAGTTTATGGAGGTAATGAAGCAAATAATCTTAACAGACATTTATAGAACATTCCACCCAAATAGGAAAGTATATACCTTCTTCGCGACAGCTCAAAAAATCTTCTCGAAAATTGACCACATAGTTAGTAACAAAGCAATCATCCACAAGTACAAAAAAATGAGTAACCACCACTGTCTTATCAGATCATCATGAATTAAATTTAGAATTCAACAACAAGGCTACCCCCAGAAAGCCTACAAATTCATTGAAACTGAACAGTCAACTACTGAACCATGCCTGCATTAAGGAAGAAATAAAGAAAGAAATTAAAGTCTTCCTGGAATTTAATGAAAATAAAGAAAAAAAGTATTCATACGTATGGGACACAATGAAAGCAGTCCTAAGAGGAAATTTCATAGCACTAAGTGCCCACTTAAAGAAAACAGAGAAAGCACACATTGGAGTCTTAACAGCCCACCTAAAAGCTCTAGAAAAAAAAGAAGCATACTCACCTAGGAAGACTAGAAGTCTGGAAATAATCAAACTGAGGGAAGAAATCAATGAAATAGAAACACACAAAACAATCCAAAGAATCAATGAAACAAAAATCTGGTTCATGGAGAAAATCAAAAGGATTGATAAATACCTATCCAAACTAATCAAGAAAGGAGAGACAATATGCAAATTAATAAGTTCAGAAATGAAAAGGGGGCATAACCACAGACACAGAAAAAATTCAGCGTATCATTTGATCTTACTACAAAAGTCTGTAGGCCACAAAACTAGAAAATCTGAAAGAAATGGACATTTTTTAGATAAATACCATATACCAAAGTGAAACCAGGAACATGTGAACAATAGAAATAGCCCTGTTATTCATGAAGAATTAGAATTGGTTATCAAAAACATCCCTACCAAAATGCCCAGGAACACATGGTTTCAATGCAGAATTCTACCCGAATTTACAAGAAGACCTAATACCTATACTCCTTAATGTATTTCACAACATAGAAACAGAAGAATCATTGCCAAATTCTGTTTATGTAGCTACACAGTTACTCTGATACCAAACCGCACAAAGAATCAACCAAGAAAGAGAATTATAGGACAATCTCACTCACTAACATCGATGCATAAATCCTCAACAGAATACTGGCAAACAGAATCCAAGAACACATTAGAAAAAATTATCCATTATGATCAAGTAGGCTTCATCCCAGAGATGCAGTGCTGGTTCAACATACGGAAATCTACCAATGTAATCCATCATATAAATAAACTCAAAGAAAAAGTGATCGTTTCATTTACCAAGTTCCCATCAAACCATCCGTGTATTTCATCAAGTTTGATAAAGACTTCCATATCTATGTCTATGATTTGGTGAAGATCTGTTAAAGTTAAATTCTCAAATTTTGAGGGACACACTTAAACTGTGTTTGTAAAATTTTTTTTTTTTCAGATACTTCAGGTCTTCTATTAATCCTGGAATCTTTTCCAATGGAATATTCTTGCTCTAAAAATAAAATGTTTGTGAACATATTGTGTTGTTTGGTCAATGATTGATTGTGTCTTGTGGATGGTACATCACAGAAAGACATGCCTTTGCTTCTCAAGTTATATTTCAGGAGCCCTTCAACACTGAAGATGTTGCATGACACTCTTGTTCTGAAGTTGTAAGTATGAGGTCCCTTAGAACAATAAAAGGATGAGTTCTCCTGATTCTCAAAGAAAGGTGTGTCAGTCTTCCTTTAAAGACAGGGTAATGGCTGAAGCCTTTCTTGTTGACAGGTTATTAGTTTATTGGTAAAAGTTTTTAGTTACTTTGGTTCTAGGCAGTTAAGAATGAGACAAACTGGACGATTCAGGAAGATCTGAAACCCCCAGTTCTGAAAAGTAGTCAGAAGCTCCCTTCACCTATACATCTCTTTGGAAAATCTCTTATAATGTCATGGTTGGATTATAGCCTGCTTGAGAATTAGTGGAGTTCATTCTGCATCCTGGTTCAGAAGAAATGTGCCTGAGAACCCAGTGAGTCCATGAAAATATTTTGAGATCTACTTCAGTTACTCCAGAAAATTATGAGTCCTCCTGTGCCTGAAGGAATAATTCTGAGGAATCTTTCTTAAAAAAAAAGTGGAGACCTCTGTACAGAATGAGAATGTTGCATCCAAAGACAAACAGGGAATTTTGAATACAAAATTTTCTTTCTTCAAAGAGAGCAATTCTTATGCTTTGGGGAATGCAGAAAGGTCAATGACTCTAGAGGGGCACATGGTATATCAAGTTTCAAGTGAGAAATTAGAGAAGCCTGAACATTTTACTGATCAAATCTTCATGGGAATTTCCAATATCATGTGATGCAGGGCCGGAAGCAGTGTGAACAATGTCCAAATGCTAGGAGGAAATTCTCAGCTAGGTTCCAGACCAATTCAGTTAACACATTCTGATTATGTTCTTTCTTTATTTTCTTTATTTCTTCTTATCAAATTAAGGTACACACATGGTTTTCAGCACTGCTAGATGTTGTAATGCTCTAGAACTTTAAGCACCTGGGTTGCTTTCCTTTTGGTTGGAGAATTTGTAGTCATTAGATTGGAATACAAAACACTCTGGTCACGTGGTGAGCTGCTGACCCCACAGCATCAGCCCGGAACAGGGAACTCAGAAGTTCCTCAACCCCGTATCCTTTCTGGGCTCTCTACATGGCCTCTATGGCATGCATACTGCCTCTTTCTTTCTATCCTACCTAGATTGCATAAGGAAACCTCCCTGCTTTGGCCCCCCTCTTCTCTTTGTGCACGTAACATCACCCAGTTCAGCATGTCTGGGCACTGGGTCCGAAGCCTCATGGTACCCATGTGGGTGGGAGTTCCTTTGCTTCAATAGCCTGCCTGTACCAAGCAAGGTAGGTGCTTTGTTTACAATCTATGCAACCAGCACGGAGACCTGATCTCGGCGACAGGAGAGACAGCACGGGCGACTGGAGAGCCAGCACTGGGCACAGAGACCTGTTCTTGGTGCCAGGAGAGATATCCCTGGGGAGATCCATCACGGAGAAGGTACATCAGTAGGCAAGACGACCCAATCCTGTTAAAGAAGTTCCATAGGGGAGCATTCGCGGGAAGAGATGTGCAGGCGCCAATGCAAGAATTCACCCAACAATCTGAAAAGCAACCTGAAATCACCCGAAACCAGCAACCTCACAACAGGGGTACATGAACACCAACATAAAGAAGAAGTAGAAAAAATTGACTTCATGAAAGTGATTGACACCCTTAAACAACATGTAAAGAATGCCCTTATAGAAATGGATGAGAAATATAACAGAAAGTTTGAAGAATTGAATAAATCATTGAATGATACCCTAGGAAAACAATGAAAAACAATCAAACAGATAATAGAAACAGTTCAAGACATAAAAACTGAAATGGAGGCAAAGAAAGAAACACAAATAGAGGGTCCGCTGGATATGGAAAATTTGAGAAAAAAACAGAGAATAGAGAAACAAGTAAAACCAACAGAATACAAGAGATAGAAGAAACAATCTCACATTCTGAAGATACCCAAAGAAAATAAACACATTGTCAAAAAAAAAAAAAAACCCAGCAAGTACAGCAAACTCTCATCACAAAACTTTCAGGAAATCTGGGACACAATAAAAAGAACAAATCTAAGAATAATAGGAGTAAAAGAAGAAGTAATGTTCTATGATCCAGAAAATATATTTAATAAAATTATAGAAGAAAACTTTCCCAACATAAAGAAAGACATACATATGAAGGTTCAAGAACCATAGAGAACACCGAATAGGATGGACCAAAATAAATCCTTTCTGCCATATAATAATTAAAACAGAAAGCATACAGAATGAAGAAAGGGCCGAGTTACTTATAAATAAACCTGTCACACTTACACATGACTTCTCCATGGAAACATTAAAGCGAGAATGTAATGGATGGAAGTATTGCAGAAAATAAGAAACTATGGATACAAGCCCAGACTACTATACCCAGCCAAGCTTTCGTTCACTATAAATGGAAAAAATAAAACTTTCCAGGATTAAAACAATTTTAATCTATATGTAGCCACAAATCCAGCCTTAGAGAAAGTAATAGAAGGAAATGCAGTAACCAAGGAGTCCAGCAATGAACACAATAACTCAGACATCTAGAGACCCTTCACCAGCACAACTCAAGGAAGGGAAACACACAAACTCTATGACTAAAAAAGTGACAAGAGTTAACAACTACTGGTTATAAATGTCACTTAGTGTCAACGGACTCAACTCACCTATAAAAAGGCACAGGATAAGAGATTCGATAAAAAAACAGGATTCAACATTCTGCTGTTTACAAGAAACACACCTCAACCACAAAGACAGGCACCTACTCAGAGTAAAGGGCTGGGAAAAATCTTATCAAGCAAATGACCATGAGAAACAAGCAGGTGTGGCCATACTAAACTCTGACAAAGTTGACTTCAAACTTAAATCAATCAGAAGCGATGGAGAGGAACATTTCATAATCATAACAGGAAGAGTTCATCAGGATGAAGTCTCAATCCTTAATATCTATGACGCTAATATAAAAGTACCCACGCATGTAAAAGAATCATAACTAAAACTCAAGGCTGCCATCAAACTGCACACACTACTAGTAGGAGACTCAACACTCAACTCTCACCAAAGGACAGGGCAATCAGACAGAAACCTAACAGAGAAATAAGAGAGTTAACCGAGGTAATGAAGCAAATAATCTTAACAGACATTTATAGAACATTCCACCCAAATAGGAAAGAATATACCTTCTTCTCTGCAGCTCAAGAAATCTTCTCGAAAATTGACCACATAGTCACTAACAAAGCAGTCATCCACAAGTACAAAAAAAAATGAGTAACCACCAGTGTCTTATTGGATCATCATGAATTAAATTTAGAATTCAACAACAAGGCTACCCCCAGAAAGCCTACAAATTCATGGAAACAACAGTAAACTACTGAACCACGCCTGCATTAAGGAAGAAATAAAGAAAGAAATTAAAGTCTTCCTGAAATTCAATGAAAATAAAGAAAAAACGTATTCATACGTATGGGACACAATGAAAGCAGTCCTAAAAGGAAATTTCATAGCACTAAGTGCCCACTTAAAGAAAACAGAGAAAGCACACAATGGAGTCTTAACAGCCCACCTGAAAGCTCTAGAAAAAAAAAGAAGCATACTCACCTAGGAAAACTAGAAGTCTGGAAATAATCAAACTGAGGGCAGAAATCAACAAATTAGAAACACACAAAACAATCCAAAGAATCGATGAAACAAAAAGCTGGTTCCTGGAGAAAATCAACAAGATTGATAAACCCCTATCCAAACTAATCAAGAAAGGAGAGACAATATGCAAATTAATAAGTTCAGAAATGAAAAGGGGGCATAACCAGAGACACAGAGGAAATTCATCTTATCTTTTGATCTTACTACAAAAGTCTGTGGGCCACAAAACTAGAAAATCTGAAAGAAATGGACACTTTTTTAGATAAATATCATATACCAAAGTGAAACAAGGAACAGGTGAACAATAGAAATAGACCTGTTAGTCGTGAGGAATTAGAAGTGGTTATCAAAAACCTCCCTACCAAAAATGCCCAGGAACACATGGTTTCAATGCGGATTTCTTCCCAAACTTCCATGAAGACCTAATACCTATATTTCTTAATGTATTTCACAATATAGAAACAGAAGAATCATTGCCAAATTCTGTTTATGAAGCTACAGTTACTCTGATACCAAAACCCCACAAAGACTCAACAAAGAAAGAGAATTATAGGACAATCTTACTCATTAACATGGATGCAAAAATCCTCAACAGAATACTTGCAAACAGAATCCAAGAACACATTAGAAAAATTATCCATTATGATCAAGTAGGCTTCATCCCAGAGATGCAGGGCTGGTTCCACATACGGACATCTACCAATGCAATCCATCATATAAATAAACTCAAAGAAAAAATGATCGTTTCATTAAGATGCTGAAAAAGCATTTGACAAAATTGTACATCCTTTATGATAAAAGTCTCAGAGAGATTAGGGATACAAAGGTCATGCCTAAATATAACAAAAGCTATTAAAAGCAAGCCCACAGCTAACATCAAATTAAACAGAGAGAAACTCAAAGCCATCCCACTAAAATCAGGAACACGACAAGGCTGTCCACCCTCTCCATACCTCTTCAATATTGTGCTTGAAGTTTCAGCAATAGCAATAAGAAAACATAAGCAGATCAAGGGGATTCAAAGTGGAAAGGAAGAGGGAAACTTTCATTAATTGCAGATGACATGATAGTATACATAAGCGACCCGAAAAACCCCAACAGAGAACTACTACAGCTGATAACACCTATAGTCATTGGCAGGATACAAGATCAACTCCAAAAAATCAGTCGCCCTCTTATAGACAAATGATATGGAAGTTGAGAGGGAAAGCAGAGAATCATCATCTTTCACGATAGCCACAAACAGCATAAAATATCTTTGGGTAACTCTAACCAAGGAAGTGAAAAATCTATTTGACAAAACTTTAAGGTATTGAAGAAAGAAATTGAAGAGGATACCAGAAAATGGAAGGATCTCCCTTGCACGTTGATTGGGAGGAACAACTTAGTAAAAATGTCAATCTACCAAAGGCTATTTATAGATTCAATGCAATCCCCATCAAGGTCCCATCAAAATTCTTCACAGATATTGAAAGGACAATAATCAACTTTATATGGAAAAACGAAAAAAAACCAGGATAGCCAAAACAATCCTATACAATAAAGGAACTTCTGGAGGCATTACAATCCCTGACTTCAAACTCTATTACAGGGCTACAGTAATGAAAACAGTGTCTTACTTTCATAAAAACAGAGAACTCGACCAATGGAATCATATAAAAGACCCGGTTTTTAATCCACAAACCTATGAACACCTCATTTTCGTAAAGGAGCTAAAAGTATACAATGGAATAAAGAAAGCGTCTTCAACAAATGGTGCTCACACAACTGGATGTCAACCTGTAGAAGAATGAAAATACACCCATATCTATCACCAAGCACAAAATTCAAGTCCAAATGGATCAAATACCTCAATATCAGTCCGAAACACTGAACCTGATACAAGAGAAAGTGGGAAGTACCCTACAACAGATGGGCACAGGACATTGCTTCCTATGTATAACGCAAGCAGCACAGACATTAAGGGCAACATAAAATAAATGGGACCTACTGAAAGTGAGAAGCTTCTGTAAAGCAAAGGACACTGTCACTGAGACAAAAAGGCAACCTACTGACTGGGAGAAGAACTTCACCGACCCAGCAACAGACATAGGTTTGATCTCCAAAATATATAAAGTACTCAAGAAATTTGACTTTAAAATGCTAATCAACCCAATTAAAAATGGGGCACTGAACTGAACAGAAAATTCTTAACAGAAGAAGTTCAAATGGCCAAAAGATACTTAAGGTCATGCTCAACTTCCTTAGCGATCAGTGATCTACTATATTCTTAGCAGTATTATTTGTAATAGCCAGAACCTGGAAACAACCTAGATGTCCTTCAATGGAAGAATGGATGAAGAAAATGTGGAATACATACACATTAGAGTACTACTCTGTCATATGAAACAATGACTTCTCGAATTTTGCATGTAAATGGATGGAAATAGAAAACACTTTCCTGAGTGATGTGTCCCAGAACCCAAAAGATGAACATGGATGTACTCACTCATAGTTTCTAGCCATGAATATAGGTCACAGAGTCTATAATTTGTGGTCCTAAAGAAGCTAAATAAGAAGGTGAAACCAAAGATAAACATATAGTTATTATTCCTGCTATGGGAAATAGACAAGATTGCTGGGCAAAAAATTGGGACCTTGGGGTGGGGTCGGATAGGGGTAAGGGGAGATGGGGAGAGAAATGTGAGAAGGGGAGGATGGGGAACTAAGGGAAACGGGATGATTGGGGATAAAACAATGTTGGATAGAGGAGACGGAATCACATAACTTAATTAAGGAAACCACCATAGGTTTGGTAAGAGACATGATCCTAGAGTGGTGCCCAGGTGCACCAGGCAATGTCCCCAGTTAGTTACTTGGGTAGCTGATGATAAGCAACCTGAAATGACCCTATCCTATAGCCATACTGGTGAATATCTTGCATATCACCATAGAACCTTCATGTAGCAATGAATGGAGATAGAGACAGAGACCCACGCTGGAATATCTAAGCTCCCAAAGTCCCAATGTGGAGCAGAAAAGAGGGAGAACATGAGCATGGAAATCAGTACCACCCGAGAGATGCGCCCATCTACCGAGAAATTGGGGCTGATCTTTTGGGAGCTAACAAGGCCATCTGGACTGTGACGGGAAAAGAATGGGATAAAACCTGACTCTCCGAACATGGCAGACAATGAGGGCTGATGAGAAGCCAAGGACAATGGCATTGGGTTTTGTTCCTTCTTCATGTTCTGTCTATGTGGGAGCCTAGCCATTTTGGATGTTCACCTTCCTAGACCTGTATGGAGGGGAGATTGCCCTAGACTTTCCACAGGGCAGGGAACCCTGACAGCTCTTCAGACTGTGGAGGGATAGGCAGAGGAGTGGGGATAATGGGGAGAGGGGCTGGAGGAGCGGGAGGGAAATGTGAGGCTGGGAGGAAGCAGGGATTTTTCTCTTCAATAAAAAAATGAATAAAAATGAATAAACATGCTTCTAGACGGGTGAGTGTGTGTGATCCATGGGTGGTCTGTCCCAGCGGAGAGCACAACCCCCCTTCCCCCTGCTCCTTCTGCAGGGCCTTCTTTCTTACTCACGACTCAGCCACCCAGCACCCTCCCCCCAACCCTGCCCTGGTGTAAGCGAGCCAAGCACCCCCAGCTTGGGTGCTCCTGGCTCCCGTGTGCTCTCCTGGACCCCGCCCTGCCTGCCATTTTCTTCCTTTTGTCCCCTGAGCTGCGGCCCTGTGAAATTCCTTCTGGACGGGTGAGTGTGCGTGATCCAGGGGCGGTCTGTCCCAGGGGAGAGCACAACCCCCCTTCCCCCTGATCCTTATGCAGGGCCTTCTTTCTTACTCATGACTCAGCCCCCCAGCACCCTCCCACCAACACTGCCCTGGTGTAAGCTAGGACCAATGCTCAAGAACAATTTTAAGCTCCTACACTAAGGCTTGGGCCACAAGG
>JABTXL010015978.1:0-18987 GCA_025134845.1 Neodon shergylaensis | reverse complement strand
GTACACTGGTCCCACTCTTCTGGTCTGAAGGGAGAAGTCACACACCACACACAAATCCTTTTATTGTTATTGCAATGGATGCCCCGCTATATGACTCAAAATGATAATTTTAGAACTATGGTGCAGCATATTTGTAATTCAAGATTTTATGGAGGATAGCCAGGAGGATAACAAGGGTAATGCCCTGTGTGGCTGCAGACAGGATTCAAGTCCACCTCAATCAGTATAGAAGACATTGACTCAAAACTGCTTTTCTAAAAGCTGAAGTTGCAGTTGTTCTAGAATTATTATACTTTCATGACACAGAAGGTTGTGACCCTGTAATGGCCGGTAGCATATCAGAGGCCTTTGATGGTGAGCTGGGTCTTCTGGCTGGATATAAATCATGGTTGTCTCATTCGTTAATGGAATGCACCTTAATGTCTGATTAATCCTGGTGAACAACATTTGCATCTAATCATACTAATCTCTAACAGGCATGGTTAACATACTACTTATCTTTGGGTATTTGGGTTGCAGCCCTCCCTTACCTAAATTCTATTTTGTGTGCCTTAATGTCTCCTAAGAATTTGTAAATCCTTATAACATTAATTCTTTTATCAGCTCTACTCTTCTATATCACAGTTTAGCAGTAGAATGCTACTCTACATGGGAGATACTGTATACAAGTTGCACAAAATTAACTACAGATGGTTTCTAAACCTAAAAGTGGAGAACTTCTGAAGATACTAGAGAGACCAGTACTCTCCGAGTTTGACAAATTTGCTGATATCTCTCCACATGCATCAATATAAGCACTACAGGCACCACCATTTGTGGCTCTCAATGCTCTGCTCTGTGCAGATGCAGCCCAGGCAGTAAAGTTATTCAGAGGCTGCTAGCCTGGCCCAGGGAGTTGCAATGATTATTTAGGACTACTTAGGATGAGGCAGGACCACATTAAACTCTGTGTCTGTCCCAGCCAGGGGAGGACCCACCACACCAGTAATGAGCCTCAGCAGGCTGCTCCACCTAGTTTGGGTACAGGGGCCTCTCACTCACCAAGCCCAGCCACTTCTCTGCACATGGAGACAGCATCTCTTTGCTCCCCAAAGTTTGACACTCCTCCACACCTGGGGACATTGGCCCCTTACTCATCTTGGCCCACCATTCCTCCTGTCTATGGAGAGCAACACTTCACTCACCATGGTACAGCTGCTAAGCTGATGTGCTCTCTTGCCATAAAGAAGTCCAAAGCACAATACATGAGAGAGATTGTGATTTTTTCACAAATAGCTGAACTGGAAACCTAGCTCCTGGAAGAACCCTCCCATTTGACTGGTGGGTCTTCTGGAGGCTCTAATTGGCTAGTGAGGTCTGAGTGACAGGACCAGGTGAGCAGAGGGGACACAGCATTGTGTTCCCAGCTCTGGCTGCTAATTTAAAGACAGACCTAACCCAGAGTGGCTGGAGATTTATGCCAAATTCAACAGCAAGTCTCTTGTTAATGTAAATCAATAGGTTCAGTTTTAAAAGGAAGTGTACAAATTCAGAAAGAGGCTAATCAGACAAGAGGAACTTTGGGTAACTCAAGAACATTATAAACAAAGTCTGCAGCAGTGTTGGGACTGATAATGACAACCCCTTCTGTGAAAAGTCTTGAGTTCTGAGGATATGACGTAATCCTTTCCCAGAGGCCCTGACCCCACATCATTACCAGCTCTCCCCAGCATATTCCCAAGATTAAAGACAGAGCTCTGATTTGCTCTATACATCAGGGCCTTAGAGAAACCTCCCAAAGCCTAGGCAGGTTGTCAAACTCAGAGAAGCCTAGTTTCAAGTATCTTCTAGAAGTTCTGCACTTAGCATTTGACATTTAGGTGTAAGGTCCATTTGGAGTTAATTTGGGGAGTTGTAAATGGCATCTCATGAACTGTGTGATATACTACTAAGTTGCAACACAGAAGAGTAAAATTAGTGATATAAAGGAATGGCCAATGCTTAGAAGATAGAATTTAGCTGAGGGAGGGCTGCCTCTGAAATACCCCAAAGATAAGTATTATGTTAATCAGGACTGTTAGATATTTGGATGCTACCTTTTGTGTATACAAGTCTGTAGTGAGAGCAACAAATGAGAGACTTCCTGTGTAAAGGACACTCTAGATTAAGCTGGAGCATCATAGTTTTAAGATGGATTTCTTAGTTGTGTATACTAGATGCTGTAACCATTAATTCCATGATGTTTTGTTACATATTTGTTGTTTCTTGGTATTAACTACATACTCACATTGAAATACAAAAGTATAGTTACAGTAGTGATGCCATGTATCATATGAAGAATGTCTTGTGTTTTATCCAAGATTCAGTTGAATAGTTTGTACCTAAGAAATACTAATTTATTACATTATCTTTTATAGTTTTGATTCAGCTTTCTTTCATTTAATTGTTATTACTCAAAACTATCTTAAGACAATTGGTACTTTCCTGTGATCAACTGTGCCTGCTTACACAGGATGACAACTACCAGGTTTGCTGACTGTTGATATTCTATCGTAAAAGAAGGTATCCCCTCCATCAAGTATATAGTCTCTTTTTCAGGCAACTGTATACAATTCATCCCTAATGATATGTGACCTTGTGGTTTTAGGGATTAGCTAGAGTACACAGCCTGGGAAAGACTTGGGAGGATGTAGATTCTGTATATGCACCTATGAGAAAGCCATCTTTAAAATTGGGAATTTACTTACTTCCTACATCCACAGAGAAAAGTAATATAATAGATAGTATATCAGCAGTGGAAGAGTAGAAAGAAGTTCCACATATGGCAGCTATGGGAGAGCCATTGTACACACTGTTTGGAGACATTCTTGTGTGGCTTTTGAGTATCTTAGAGTTTCTGTTGCTGTGAAGAGACACCATGACCATAGCAAAACTTATAAAGGAAAATATTTGATTGAGGCTGTCTTACAGTTCCAGAGGGTTTAGTTAATCATCATCATGACAGAAAGCATGGTGGACACAGGCAGACACAGTGCTGGAGAAAGGGCTGAGAGTTCTACATTCAGATCAACAGGCAGCAGAAAGTGACTATGACATACTTCCTTCAACAAGGCCACACCTCCTAATAGTGCCAATCTCCATGGCACATTGGGGGTCATTTTTACTAAAACCACTACAGTATCAAAATCCTTCCAAGTATCTTTTCAACCATGCTTAGTAAGTAAGCTCAGTAAACTCCTTGGTTTCCCAGGATGGACTTTGGTGAAATTGTACTTTGCATCTTCACTGGGACTTACAGTTGGTATGGACATTGCTTCCTCCCCCTCCACAGGGGAGAAAAATCTCATGACAGATCATAGACATATTTGTCAATGTTTCTATTTCTCATGATACTAGAAAATGGAAGCAGTACATAAAATAACATGTTAGAAGAACATAAATATGTAAATGCCCTTAATGAAAAAGAGGACTTAGATATATGAAAATAATGATGACTGGGTGGCTCCAGAATAAACA
This sequence comes from Neodon shergylaensis, assembly GCA_025134845.1. Lineage (NCBI taxonomy): Eukaryota > Metazoa > Chordata > Mammalia > Rodentia > Cricetidae > Neodon > Neodon shergylaensis. Next base: position 15,492 of record JABTXL010015978.1, on the reverse strand, counting down.
AGACAAAAAAGGATTTACAAGCTATGAGGGTCTGAGTCAGTTGTTTAAGGTATATAAAGGATGAGGTTTAGAGATCATATATTTATTGAAATTGGCAAGGTCAGATATCAACTATTTCAAGGACTGGCTAAAATGTATGTCATACAAAGTTTATTAAGTTGTATCTGGCTATTGAAACATTATAAAGTAGTTAAAAGTACAAAACTAGTGTAAAACTGATCTTCTAGTTGTTTAATAATCATTCTTGGAGGCTATTCTAATGTGGTTAGAGGTAGCAAAAGGGGGACTATTTCTCCCCTTTCCATACAAGGTCAATGAAGTCCCTAGGAACAAAGGCCATTGATCACTTATTGTCCAGTTCATGGAGGCCATGGAGAACCCACTCAATGAATCTGAAACATTATCAAGTCTAAAATGGAGGACCAATGAGAGAAATATTTCCTCAAGGCTTCAAAGGAAGCCACAGTACATAAGGCAAAGTTTTGCATTATTCTCTCATTGATGGACAAATGATAAAAGAGAGACTTGAAGAGTCTGAGATTCCTTCCAAGCCCAAGTAACCTCTGAGGACTAGGTGCTCAACTGGCATTGACAACAAGAAAGAAAGATTAATTTTGGCAACCTGTATTGTTCTTCAGTACTCAAAGAGAAAATTTAATCAAAGACTAAGAGAATTGGTCACAACACAAGGGATTGTAGTCCACTGACATTAGATATAAGTCTATATAAGATGTTATTTAGATAACAAATCTCACTAATATTTTCTTCTTGATAAAAAGATGTTGTCCAGATGTGAGACATCAGACCTTGGCTCCTAGAACAACTTCCCACAGCAAAGAAGGACAGGGCATTTATAGTTTTAACATTCAAATTAAATGATGCTAAATACCTTTTCTCTCTCTATTCAGAAGCTACATGGGAAGGGTATCTTGCTGACTTTTGGTTGATAAAACAGCTATAAAATGTTGTGAAAGTTGGTTGTGGGTTCATCACTCTGGAGACCAACTGTAGAGGTTAAATGGAAACATCTAATAGATGAGGAATATTGTGAGCTCATCAAGAATGTCTTATGGACATTGGACATTTTAGTTCTTCCCAGCCAACAGTAAAGGAATTCCTTTTCTGTCTACATCAGAGAGTTTGGTCTTTACAAGAGTCTTTCTGGGGGCTGGAGAGATGGCTCAATGGTTAAGAGCACTGGCTGCTCTTCCAGAGGGTTCTGAGTTCAATTCCCAGCAACCACATGGTGGCCCATAACCATCTGTAATGAGATCTGGTGCTCTCTTCTGGTGTGCAAGATTATATGCAGGCAGAATGTTATACACATAACTAGCTAACTAAATAAATAAATCTTTAAAAAAGAGTCTCTCTGGAAGGGTATCACAATACTGCCACCTGATACCTCACATTCACCTAGAAGAAACCAGATCAGTCAATTGCCCCAATTCCACAATGGTAGTTAGTGTTATCTCTTCAGAGGGAGGTGGGAGAAGGACTACACCTGCTTTACAGTTTATCAGTGAACTCAATTCTTACATGGGTCCCTCTTCATTTGCAAACTCACAATAAAATGCAGAAAACTTGGAGGACACTCATTTACTCATTTATTTTCCTTCTTACTGATCAGTTAAGGCCCAGTCTTGAAGCGATTGCAGGACTTACTTTCTGGGCAGCAGAGGCAGGATTAGGTGTTCAAAGCAATTCTCAAATACATAGCATGGGATAAGCCTAAGCTACAGGAGACAGAAATAAATAATCAACAGCATTTGAGAAAAATGGAAAGAAATTCTTAATGGCCTGGAAATAATAGGGAATAAAAACAAATAGATTAGAGCAGTGATGCATTTAAAGTAAATAAAATTTAAAAAGTGAAAATAGCAATTATCTTTTAAAAAAAACATAAATATAATTTTTAAAAAACACAGTTATACTGACTTTGAAAAAAAGAGAAAAACATTCCCTGGTAGAGAGACTGACATTAAAAAGGCATTACTTCACCATGCTCCTATGTGCAATGTCAGCTGCTGAGACCTGTGACCTGAAACACACAGCTACAGCTAATGGATATAATCATGACAGGCAGGATTGAACATACAGGAGAGTTCCCTTGTTAGAAAGTCAATATTTATTGACTCAAGCTAACCTTCCTGAATTATACAGCCCAAATCTAGCCTTCCTTCATTCTCATGACATAGATTAACACATGCTGGGAAATTGCAAAATCACTGATCCTGTCACAATCAGGTCCTATTTCATAATGGTCACTCCAGCCGCTGTTTGCCTACCTACAGTGTATGCAATAAACTATTCCTCCTATTCTGGTCTGAAGGTAGAACCCAGGCTCCACATACAAATCCTTTTCCTGTTACTGAAATGGACAGTTGACTACATGTCTCAAATTTTTAATTTTAGAGCTCAGTGGTCATTGTGTTCTTTCATCTAAGAATTTAGTTTAATTTACAAGGACAGCAAGTCATTGCTCTGGGGAGCAATGGTGTGGGATCAAGGCTAACTATAAAAATGTTTTTCTCAGAAACATTTTTCTACAATGCTGGAGGTACTGCTATTCTAGAATTAATATGCCTTCCCAGGAATAAATCATTCACACACTTAAAGACATAAATTCCATTAATAACAGTATACATTCATGGTGGTTAATGCTAAAAGAGGAGACAACCTGGTCCAGATTTTGCATTCCACATATGCTGTCATCCTTGTCTTTTTTTTAGGTTCAGACCTGAGGTTATACATTGAACAACGTAAATAGGGACAGGAGAATGCAAGTCTAGCCACTTAGGCAGATGGAGATTTACAGAACCAAACTACCTTACGATAGTTTGCCTTATGATAAAAATAAAATATATCATAATGTATGACTTAAAAGATAAATAGACCTTAATATATAATCTAAAAGATACATTTAAGATGTATTGATGCTACAATCCTCACACATACAAAGGACATAGAACACAAATTAAAACAATGTTATGGGAAAGTCACCTATCCACACTGTCATTGTTCTTAAATCAACAGCTATTCTGAGCCATTCTAACCTCAAAATAAGCCTTCTTTTGCCTCCAAGCAAGCTGGCTCAGAGAAAGGCCACAGATCCTTTTTTGATGAACTGCACTGACTGATGTTTATTTCAAGTCAGTGACATTACTGTACAGAATCTCATTTTTTTTGTTTTTTCGAGACAGGGTTTCTCTGTGGCTTTGGAGCCTGTCCTGGAACTAGCTCTGTAGACCAGGCTGGTCTCGAACTCACAGAGATCCACCTGCCTCTGCCTCCCGAGTGCTGGGATTAAAGGTGTGCACCACCATCGCCCGGAGAATCTCAATTTTTAAAAATTGAACAGCGTACATTTTAATTTTAAACTTAGTACCTAATGTATGACTTTATTTTTGTCTTTTAAACAACATCATAGTCTATATCTATATTTATTTTCACAGCATTGTTCCCATAAGGACACTTTTACACAAGTATGAAATGGATACTGAGTATATTCCCTTGCATTCCCTACCCTTTTCATTCCACTTTCTCATCTCCCCTGTCAGTCTCCTTTGTGGTCCTAGACAGCTTTTATGTTCATTGATATATTTATTTATATATTAAAATGTCTTTGTATTTATCAATTGATTGTGTGTGTGTGTAGATGTGTGTGAAGGTTGGAGGCAAACTTCCCAAGGAAATGTTTTCTTCCTTTTGTGATCTTTGGGCTCCAGGGGCCAAGCTCTGGTGGTCAGGATGGGCACCAAGGACCTTTATGCTCTGTGCCATCTCACGGACCCCATTTTAAATGTGGGTGAGTCTACAGCTTGATAATTTCTACAGACTCCAAGTAAAGACACTGTGAGAAACAGTATGATTCCAGGATGTACATTTTAAAAGATACGTGATATAGGGTAATCAAATGCTTTTTGAAATAATTAGGCTCACCTGTGTCTTCAATAATGAGTTATATTGTATCAATTGAAATATGTCTAACAATATTAAACATATAGCAAACTCACACAATCATTGATTCCATATCCTATCTTCCCAGTGTAGTCTATTTTCCCTCTCTTTGATTTTTTTATATTTTAAATTACTCATAATTTTTAAAACTCCTGTGCAATATTCAGTACATGTCACACTGTAGATGTTCGATTCCTGTGGGTAAATTTGTAAATAAATATTAAATGGAGGTAGTGTGTTGCAGGAGGAAGGCCCACTTGTCCATCCCTGCCTCCCTGCTAGCTTAGCCCTGAAATAACCACACAGAAACTGTATTAATTAAATCACTGCTTGGCTCACTAGCTTATTTTTAAAGTTTTATTTAATGTATATGGGTATTTACCATAGGTGTCTATGTTTCTTATGTTCTCTTATATAACATTGTTAAATTGTGTTGACAAAACAGCAAATGTTGTGAGTACATCATCTACCCTCAGGAGGTAGACACATGAGGATAATGTATCTCTGAATCATTACTAACATCTATGCAAAACTGAATAACAAACAAGAAAATCTCAAGGGAATTTGAGAATTTGTGGAAATATGAAAAACAAAACCAGGAGCAACAACCCACGACCATTTCATAGACACTCTTACTTGAAAAGTATGATCACACACTGCCTGATATTTAGATAAAAAATGAATCACTTAGATGATGGGGTTACCATTCTCCACATTATAGCAGAAAAATACCTATCACTAAGTAAAAACACCATAGATTAACAAAAGTCAGAGAAGAACTATAAGGATCACAAAATAAACTTCACTAAATGGATCTGTCACACATGTAGCACACTTTAGTATCTACCTCAAATGTTTCAAAGTAGAAACCACAATGCAGTGATCTCTACCATCAGTCTTCAGTGAGCACGATAAATAATTTACTTCCTTCAAGGCTATAATGAAAAATAATTGGAACATTATTTTTTTTCTTGAAGCTGAAGACAACTGTAATGTCTAAAGCCTTTACAAAATCATTTTCAGAAAGTGTTTTCTTTTATGTGAGTTTATTCCTATTTCTGTCTTTTAATTGATACAAATAGGCTTTAAAATATTTAGAGAACTAGAAACACGGCTGGGCAGTTAAGAAATGTTCACTCCCGGGACCAAGGTCTGATTTTTTGACAACTTCCTGTAATTTCTGCTAGAAAATCCTAGGGTCTAACATTGTCAGAAACCAACATGCACATTCACATACCCACACAAAAACACACAATTAAAACAACTCTTTAAACATATTTTCACTCATGAAAGTTTTTCTCTTGTAAGAATTCATTCCTATAATACAGGTGTTAAGGCATCTAACAGCTTACAAAGTTTTTCTTCACCATGAAGCAATCAGGTAGGCTTGAATTCTGAGAAATGAATCCTTCTAAATTGATGGAATTGTTTGGGAAGACTTATGAAATGCTGTCCTGCTGGAGGAAATAAGTCACTGGGGTAGGCTTTTCTAGTTTACACTCTCTGCTTTATGCTGTAGATTAAGGATTTGAGCTCTTAACCTGTTTTAGCTGTCATATTAGACAGTTGTAGCCATAACACTTTCTTTCTTTCTTTTTTTTGAGAAAGTGTTTCTCTGTATCTTTTAAGTCTGTCCTAGAACTTGCTTTGTAGACCAGGCTGGCCTCAAACTCACAGAGACCCACCTGCCTCTGCCTCCTGAGTGTGAGATCAAAAGTGTGCACCACCACTGTACAGCTGCCATGTCACTTTCATGGCGATCCTATATTCCGCTGGAACCAAAGGCCAAATTAATTTTTATAAGACATTATATCACAACAACAGAAAAGGAACAAATATAAATCAATAAAGTTTTACACCTGAATCAGTGATTCCATTTAATTGAAGAGAAATATAAAATCTAAAAGGGTTACATTATTGTTTAAATTCATAGTGCAAGTGTTACAGCTCGGGGGGGGGGAGTTATCCTTACTGTCAGAAGTCAGACTATACCTACAGCTATGATAGGAAGGTAGTCTTGATATTTATAGCTGTGTGGAGAAAGATATGTGGGATTCCCCTCTGTGTGCTGTGATTACCATTAATGAAAAGAAACTGCCTTGGTTTGTTGATAGGGCAGAACCTAGGAAGGCAGGGAAAACTGAACTGGATGCTGGGAGGAAGAAGCTCAGCGTAAGAGAGATGCTATGGAGCTGCTGAAGACAGATGTTGGGAATTTTACCCAGTAAGTCACAGCCACATGGCCATACCCAGATTAATATAAATGGGTTAAATTAATATGTAAATGTTAGCCAATAAGAAGCCAGTGCTAATGGACCTAGCAGTGATTTAATTTATACATTGTTTGTGTGGTTATTTCAGATCTAAGCTAACCAGGTGGCTGGGAACCAAACAATTGACCTCTCTACAACACTGACTATCAGAAGTCAGGCTACACCTATAGTTGTGAAGGGAATGTATCTTGTGATGTGAGATTCCCCTCTGTATGCTGTGAACATGTTTTATTACCATTGGTAAATAAAGAAGTTGCTTTTTTAGAGAGAGAGAGAGAATAGGTGGAGTAAAAGAGATGTAATGTAGTTGTTCAAGCAGAAAGATGCCAGAACAGAACCTTACTGATAAGCCACAGCCTGTGGTGAGATTAATATAAATGGGTTAATTTAAGATGTAAGAATTAGTTAATAAGAATCTTGAGCTAACAGACCAAACAGTGTTGTAACTAATATATTTTCTGTGTGACTATTTGGGTCTAGATGGCTCCAGGAACTGCCTGAACAGTCTCAAACTACAATCCTGGATATCTACAGTTGATAGGAAAGCTATCCTGACTGTCATTAAGTCAGGCTATGATGGAGGAAGGTCATTGGTCAAATAAAGAAACTGCCTTGACCCTGATTGGTTAGAACATAGGTGGGTGGAGTAAACAGAACAGAATGCTGGGAGGAAGAGGAAGTGAGCTCAGACTCGATAGCTCTGCTCTCTGAGGCACATGTGATGAAACTCCAACCCAGGATGGACGCAGGCTAGAATATTCCCGGTAAGTGAACCTTGGGGTGCTACATAGATTATTAGAAATGGGCTAGTCCAGGTGTGAGAGTTAGCCAAGAAGAGGCTAGATATAATGGGCCAAGCAGTGTTTAAAAGAATATAGTTTCTGTGTAATTATTTTGGGTAAAGCTAGCCGGATGGCAGGAAGCAGCCCGCCGCCCCTATTACAACAGAATGGCTCCCAGACGTGTGGACAACTGAATCCACTGAAAGCCTGAGAAAGCTTGGGAAAGAATAAAGCATGTTTTCTTGGTAGCAGCAGTTTCTCAGGTCTGCTCTGCTTGCTAGAGGCAAGCAAGCACTCTCTTCTAAGAGAGGATTCCTGACTCAGCTTTAGCTGCAAAACCCTGCAGCTCATTAAGAGGTCCTGCCACGAAACACTTAAACGGTGTTGACGAAAAGCTGAATGCATGCTTTTCGGTTTTTAGCCATAGCAGGAAAAAAGCTGCACTGTTTAAAAATGCCGGCTTTCTGGGCTGTCCTGCCAGGCAAACTCTGACTCTTTTATGCAGGCGATTCGTGCAGTTTGCAAGCACAGGCTGCTGAAGCTCGCTTGCTGGCAGGGACCTTGAAACGCCATTGAGTTGTGGCTATAAACATGGCTACAGCCTGTATCTCTGCCATGAGGCTGGAAAGCTAAGGAATGGACTGGATCTAGCTGACAAAGCCACGACTTTAATCCTACCCATATTGCTCAGTAATTTAAAGGCTCGTGTGGTCAGAAAAAGAGAGATATACAGTAAAGAAAGATTCAAGAAAAAAGAAAACTTTTTAAATGATTTACAGTGTGTTAAAAATATATGCATGCTAAACGTTAAAGTTCTGGGAAGAAAGAGTAGTTGGGTGTGGTAGGACACACCTTTAATTCCAACACTTGGGAGGCAGAGGGAGATTGACCTCTGTGACTTCAAGGTGTGGTAGCACATGCTTTTAATCCCAGTGCCTAGAAGGCAGAGACAAACAGATCTCTGTGAGTTCAAGGTGTAGTAGCATACACCTACACCTTTAATCCCAATGCCTGGGAGGCAGAGACAGGCGGATCTCTGAGAGTTCAAGGACAGCCTGGTCTACAGAGTTATTCTAGGACAAAGATATTCAGAGAACCTGTCTCAAAAAGCAAAAAGTTAAAAGTAAAAATAAACAAAATAGAGTTAAAATAAAGCCGTACAAAGATGGAAAATAAACAGAGAATTTTGATATTGTATGCTATTATGCTCTGTTTGAATTGTTTGAATGCTGACGAAGGAGCAACAGCTGCTAAAAGATATTTGTTTATAAATGCTGCTGAACTAATCCAACATAGATATTTTGGAAATGCCTTGACTTTGAAATTTGGATCTAAGGACCTGATGCTTTGGAAAAAAAGCTTCTTATTTTGTTTTCACAGAGGGTGAGAGTCTGTGGATTGTTTCTATTCCAATATGGTATGATGGACCACACCCTCCTGAAGGGTTGCTGTGAAAACCTTCAGAAAATTGCTTCACTCAACTGCCAACTAAGATGAAATTAGCACACAGGTTATAACCATGAAAGACCTAATTAACAACGCCCCCATTCAGCAGGAAGCAGTTTGGAGAGAAAAAAACTGTGCCCATGTTCCCAAATATGGTTTATAAATGTTCTTTTACATTTAAAGGGGGATATGATATAGATATGAATAATTTGCATTGATATGGATTTTGCTTTAGTGATTTAAATTTAAGGTCAATTTTGTTATATGTATATGTGTTTCTGATCTTGATTAAGGTATTGTGGTTGTGTAGTTCACTTAAAAATGTAATGTATATAGGTTGTTAATGGATAATCAATAATAGTCAAGCTTGTGGTCATGTTAGTTAAGATTTCCTAGATGTACATAGATATATTTTAGATAGGAATTCTTCATATCTTTCAAAGATTATAGAATATGGCATTTTAAATGTTTTAATAACTTAGGGCTTTTCATGACAATGAGACACTTCTGCTCCTGGCAGCACCAATCTACTTCAAGAAGAAGATGGGCATCGAAGAGGCACCTTATGGAGTTTGATAGCCATTTGGGCAAGAAACTGCTCTTGCCTGGACTATTGCATAAACTGGGCACAGAGAACCCGCAGAGAGAGGACTACTGAACTTGCCTAAAGGTGAGATGATCTTCAGGGTTCCTGATTCATGGCGGAGTCTGCGAGACATTCTGCAGGACACAGCAGATAGTGACTGAACTGCTTTTGAAATTTCCTCCTTCATGGAAATGTCTCTGGATACTGTGGGTCTGTAGGCCGAAGATGGATGCCCCAACGGTACAGAGGAACTTTGGGTGACTGTCCAGGCATCAAGGTATCTCTGTGATTTCTAGAGTTTTGTAAGTTGCTTACTTCTTATTTACTTAGGTAATACTATATCCTTCTGGAGTCTTTGATGGAGTTGAAGAATAGATAGTTATAGTTTTCCTTTGTTATGATAAAAGATAAAGTAGATATAAATATTGTAACTGTAATTCTTACTTGATAACTGTTTTGTTATGTGTAATTTTGCTATGTTAAAGTTAAAGCCTTCCTTCCTTTTTGTTTAAACAGAAGAAGGGGAAATGATGAAGGAAGGTCATTGGTCAAATAAAGAAACTGTCTTGGCCCTGATTGGTTAGAATATAGGTGGGTGGAGTAAACAGAACAGAATGCTGGGAGGAAGAGGAAGTGAGCTCAGACTCGATAGCTCTGCTCTCTGAGGCACATGCAATGAAACTCCAACCCAGGATGGACATAGGCTAGAATATTCCCGGTAAGCACACCTTGGGGTGCTACATAGATTATTAGAAATGGGCTAGTCCAGGTGCGAGAGTTAGCCAAGAAGAGGCTAGATATAATGGGCCAAGCAGTGTTTAAAAGAATACAGTTTCCATGTAATTATTTCGGTTAAAGCTAGCTGGGTGGCAGGAAGTGGCCTGCCACCCCTATTACAACAAGGCTATACCCAAAACTGTGGAGAAAAGGTATCATGAATACTTACAGCTCTGAAGAGAAAGGTACCCTCACTGTCATGTCAGGACATACCTACAGCTGTGAAGGGAAAGTGTATTGGATACCTACAGCTATAAGAAAGGAATTCTGTCTGTTGAAAAGTCTTGCTTTAACTGAAGCTGTGAAGGGAAAGTAGCCTGACACCTAGGGCTCTGAAGAAAATGGTAGCCTGATTGTCAGAAGTCAGGTCATACCTACAGTTGTGAAAGGAAAGTGTACTGGATACCTAAAACTATGAGAAGAAAAGGTATCCTTGGAGAGGCCCAAAACCATGAGCCTATTTCCACCTTGTCTAAAGGTCAGAGTTTGAGGGTGCTGAAAGTTGTTAACAGGTGTGGCCACACACCCTGACCTAAGGTGTAGTTGTTTTGTGTTTTGGACTTTAAGAGGGCCCATACAGGTAAATCCACTTCCCCTTGAGCAAAGGTGAGAGAATTCAAATGTACTTCTGCTTCTTCTTTTGAATTAAGATGTTTGACCTAGGGATTGACTGCCTTTAGGATCCTTGGTCTAGGGAGGGTTCACTGCCTGAATAACAGAATGTTTTTCTCAATAATTAAGGACTTGATGGATCAAAGTATTAAAGCAGGTAACTGTTCTAGTTCTCCTTTGCATCGTGTTAAATCAGTCTTTTGTCTTCTCCCCCCCCATTGTATTGGGGTATAAACACAATGGGAAATTAAATGCAGGCAGATTTACGGTACTCACTGGAACTCCCTCCCAGTAAGTACTATCCTATGCTTCTGTTTAATTATTTTCACTTGTGTCTTCATTCTCTTATTTTTCTAAGCACCATGCCCCTATCCTGGTAAGTGGTATACTTGGTCCCTGACACATACTGACTATTGGGAAGTCTGGCTATACCTGAGGCCGTGTTCCAGTGGGAGATGTTTTCCCTGCAGATATCACAATACTGCTCCTCTCCAAAAGAGCCATCACAGCTGGGCCCTGCTTCACTCTGCTAAGAGAGCTTCAAAGCAGAGATGTCCATGGCTGTTCTGCTCACTTCCCTAAGGGAGTTTCCTAGCAGAGATGTCCAATGCTTCTCTGTTTCACCCCACTAGGGAGATTCCTAACAGAGATGCCAATTTTTTCTCAGCTTCAGCCCAAATTGTTACTTCTCTGCTTCACTGGATTTAATGGGAAGCTATTGCAGAAATGTTGCAGTCGCTGGTGAAGAGTTGCTACTTCTGCTCTGGTCCTTTAAGGGAGTTTGCCAGCAGAGGTGACCAATGCTTCTCTGTTCCAATCTACTACAAACTTTCTTATCACTTCATTGAAATATCTTCAACCAAAACTCATTCAAGAAATTTATTTGGAAGGGAAGAATCCAAGAGAGGGGCTGCCTCTGCCAGGGCAGAAATGGCAGATGCCAACTGTACAGGCACAGAACTTACATAGGACATCTTAGTCACAGAGTATTCCCAGGGAGAAGATTCTCAGGGTGGGAATTGGTTAGATGTCAATCCCTGATCTTGAACAATGCAGAGATTGGCTGGATTTCATGCTCAGGGGTTGGTAGATCTCACGCCTAGGGATTAGCTGGCTCAGTTGGTCAAGGGTAGAGTGCATTTCTCTGGCTCTTATTTCAGGGTCAAAGTGTGTTCTTTCACTGGCTCTTCATAGATTTTTAAGTCTGGTTTCAGGGTCAGGTATTTCTTTCATTGGCTCTGGATTCAGGAACAAAGTGTATTTCTTTGTCTTAGTTTTAGAGTCAGCATGTATTTCTTTGTCTCCAGTTTCAGAATCAGAATCATGTATTTAACTGGCTGTGGTTTCAGGGTCAGGATGTGTTTCTTTGGCTGGCCCATTTACCCTACACATAGGGCTTCATAAATTCATAAATTCATTTTACTGTGAGTTTGTAAGTACAAACAGTATAAAAATGACATCATAATGCTTGAAAAGATTGTTAACATTGTCAAATTTATTTCTGCAGAAGAAATAGTCCTGTGTTGTAGGGAGAAGATCCTTGTTCATTCCTGGCTGCCCATACCCGAAATAATGACACAGAAACTATATCAATTAAAACACTGCTTGGCTTATTAGCTTAGGATTCTTATTAACTAACTCTGACATGTTAAATTAACCCATTCCTAATATTTTATATTTTACCACAAGACTTGCGATTTACCAGCAAGATTCCAGGGCATCTGTCTCCTTCAGCAGATACATGGAGTCAGACTTGACTTTCTTTTCTCCTCTATCTCTGTTTGGAATTCCTGTCTTGGTCTATTCTGCTGTGCCATAGACCCAAAACAGCTTTTTAATTAAACAATGGTAACAAAATACATTCACAGCATACAAATCACTGTGTAGCTGATTATAAATGTTTTGTCTAAAGATCTGACCAAATACTTTATAATAAGAAGTCCTCTTTTTTTTATTTCAGGTAGTCAATGTCTATTGTAATATGCAAAGATTTTAAAAGATTGTTGCACACAAAAAGTTTTACTCCTATATAAAGTACAAAACTTTATCACACTGAATACATTTATAGGGTTTCTCTGCAGTATGATTTTTTCTCATGATTTAGATTATTCATACATGCAAATGCTTTACCACACTGATTACTTTCATAGGGTTTCTCTCCAGTATGGGTTCTTTCATGCTTTTGGAGATAACTGTGACATGCAAAGGCTTTACCACACTGATTATATTCATGGGGTTTCTCCCCAGTATGGGTTCTTTCATGACTTTGTAGATTACTGTGACGTGCTAAGGCTTTACCACACTGATTACATTCATAGGGTTTCTCTCCAGTATGGGTTCTTTTATGTTTTCGGAGACTACTGTGATATGCAAAGGTTTTACAACATTGATTACATTCATAGGATTTCTCCCCAGTGTATGTTTTTTATGCATTTGAAGATGACTGTGATGTGAAAAGGCTTTACCACACTCATTTCCTTCATAGGGTTTTACTCTAGTATGTGTTTTTTCATGCTTGTGATGATGACTGTCACATGCAAAGGTTTTAACACATTGAGTATATACAGAAGTTTTCTCTCCAGTTTGACTTTTTTCATGCCTACAATGATAATGGTACATGTGAAAGCATTACTACATTTAATACATTGTTGAATATTTTTATCTATATTTTACAATTTAGTTCTATTTTAAAGAGGAATTATATGTTAAGGTTTTATAACCATGTTTATAATTTTGTTTTTTTCCCTTTATTAAGGCTTGCTTTTCATCTTTGAAGATAACTGATAACAACCTTTATTGCATGATTCACATTTACAGAATCTTTTTTTTCTGTATGAGAATTTTCATGTATTTAAAGAGAACTGAAAAAACTCAGAGCTTTACCACTCTTATTGCATTCATAATGTTTCCTATACTGTGAGTGATACTACATTTGCTAAGTGAACTAGGACAAATAGAAATATTTATACAGTCCTAGTACTCATGGTGCTTTTCTGAAATGAGTTTGCTGATATATTAACAATGAGACTAGAAAACTAATTACTTGGATAATTTGACATCAAATTCAACAAGTATACTCAACATGGGGACTGCTACATATCTTCTGTTTGTTCTGAGAAAGAGGTATGCTATATCTTTTCACATCCTTTGCTCATGTGGCTTGTATCCAGAGTTACATATGATATACCTAGTAAAGGAAGAATAACAAATACAAGGTTTCCACACTGAGTTCACACTTTCTGTCCTCATAGATTTGTGGCATCTGGATTAAGGCCTCTTCACAATAGCTGTCCCTTGATTCATGACTCTAACTGCCCCCTCATTAAACTTAACACAGTTAAACTACCTTTTCTATGGATTATTAGTGTAATAAAGGGTTTTAGAAATATACTTATCATCTTTTCAACATGTATATCTTTTATAATATGAATAATATGTAATAAACAATTTTACAATATAGTTCTCATTGTATTATGATTCAAATGGTAATATAGGTTAAGACATTATTTCCTTGACTCTTTTCTTAAAAGAATGACTTGCAAATGCAGTTCATCTATCTGAAATTAAGGTATACGATTTTGTGAGAATTTAATAATCATCAATGCATGTTATTATTTACACTGCTGCTTTTGTTTAAAACATATAGGATGCATTACAATTCTTCAGAGGTATATTTGTATATTTATAAATGAAAATTACCTTTCATGTCTTCTAGAACTTTTACAATGTTCTTCAATATTATGGTCTTCCCAACTGTATCCTAAAATATAGTGCCAGATGTTATATATTAAAAATTGTAAAAAAAAAATTAGCTACCATTTGTAGCAAACCTTACAATCGTGCTTGATTTATTTACCCCATTCTTCTTTCTCAATCATATTACAAAAGAACACCATTAATCATTGAACAGCCATCCCCTTATTTGAAACATGAAAGATAATTCTGCCTTACCTTTAGTAGTGAGGTTTCTGTAGGTCTCCAACATCACATCTTCATAGAGATTCTTCTGGGAAGGATCCAGCAAAGTCCATTCTTCCCAATTGAAGTTGACATACACATCATCATAGGTCACTGCATTCTAAAATATCCCATACATGTGTACAACCAAAAGCATGATTTTGACAACACTGTAAATGTATACTTCTTTGACAGTATAGTCATATAATTCTGGTGCTCCCCATACTTATTCCATGACACAGACATCATAATTTAATCACCAAGTCACTTTAGAAGCAAAATGAATAAGAGGCTCATCTCTGTCATTTCTGAACCCTTTGAATGGGATATCACCTTGCAAGAGAAATGCTTACTAACCAACAATGAAAGATATGTAAACAAATCAAGAGTACGGAGTACAGATAAGAGATTGTATGAAAGATTAATTCCTAACTACAAAAAAAAAAATAAGATGAAAAAGCTGGATGCATTGAATTATGCCTCTAATCCTTGCACTTAGAAGGCAGAGGCATGTGTATCTATCTGCCTCTGAGTTGAATATCAGCCTAGTCTATGCAATCACTTCTAGGACAGCAAGACATACATATTAAATATCTGTTTCACATGAAGAAAATCAATCAAACAAACATAAAAGATAGAAATAACTCATAGGTTTTTGCTGAAGTTTCTACAAAGAGTTATGCATTCACTTCAACTCTTTATTCATCTACCAGAAATCTGAAGTGCCTCACTTTTAACTGCAATGTAAATAGGATTTTACTAAAAGGCACTGTGTGTTTAAAAAATTATAAATGGACAAATGAAAACAATAGCAATTAATATGCTTATTACAAATAATCAACACAGAACAGGAAAGATGGCTCAACAGTAAAGAGTCCTCCTGGTCTTGCATATAGTTGGTTTCACAGACTTACATGGGGGATCATAACTATCTAATATTCCAAGTTCAGGATTTCTAGTACCATCTTTTGATCAAGGTAAGAACCAGGTACTCACATGGTGCATATCCATGCGTATAGGTAAAATACTCTTTTTAAAAATTCAAAACAAACAAAATGAAGGCGTAAGTCACAAACAATGCCACACCAGTTTGGAATTATGA
>JABTXL010015966.1:0-11007 GCA_025134845.1 Neodon shergylaensis | reverse complement strand
GGGGACATAACCACAGACACAGAGGAAATTCAGAGAATCATTAGATCCTACTACAAAAGCCTGTATGCCACAAAACTGGAAAATGTAAAAGAAATGGACACTTTTTTAGATAAATACCATTTACCAAAGTTAAACCAGGACCAGGTGAACAATCTAAATAGACCTGTTAGTAGCGAAGAATTAGAATCTGTTATCAGAAACCTCCCTACCAAAAAGAGCCCAGGACCAGATGGCTTCAATGCGGAATTCTACCAGAACTTCCAAGAAGACCTAATACCTATACTCCTTAATGTATTTCACAATATAGAAGCAGAAGAGTCATTACCAAATACCTTTTATGAAGCTACAGTTACTCTGATACCAAAACCACACAAAGACTCTACCAGGAAAGAGAATTACAGGCCAATCTCACTCATGAACATCGACGCAAAAATCCTCAACAAAATACTGGCAAACCGAATCCAAGAACACATTAGAAAAATTATCCACTATGATCAAGTAGGCTTTATCCCAGAGATATCAATGTAATTCATCATATAAATAAACTGAAAGAAAAAAAACATATGATCATTTCATTAGATGCTGAAAAAGCTTTTGACAAAATTCAACATCCCTTTATGATAAAAGTCTTGGAGAGATTAGGGATACAAGGGTCATACCTAAATATAATAAAAGCTATATACAGCAAGCCGACAGCTAACATCAAATTAAATGGAGAGAAACTCAAAGCCATCCCACTAAACTCAGGAACACGACAAGGCTGCCCACTCTCGCCATATCTCTTCAATATAGTGCTTGAATTTCTAGCAATAGCAATAAGACAACATAAGGGGATCAAGGGGATTCGAATTGAAAAGAAGAAGTTAAACTTTCGTTATTTGCAGATGATATGATAGTGTACATAAGCGACCCCCAAAACTCCACCAAAGAACTCCTACAGCTGATAAACACCTTTAGTAATGTGGCAGGTTACAAGATCAACTCCAAAAAATCAGTCGCCCTCTTATATACGAAGGATATGGAAGCAGAGAGGGAAATCAGAGAAACTTCACCTTTCACGATAGCCACAAACAGCATAAAATATCTTGGGGTAACTCTAACCAAGGAAGTGAAAGACCTATTTGACAAGAACTTTAAGGCATTGAAGAAAGAAATTGAAGAGAATACCAGAAAATGGAAGGACGTCCCTTGCTCTTGGATTGGGAGGATCAACATAGTAAAAATGGCAATCCTACCAAAGGCAATTTATAGATTCAATGCAATCCCCATCAAGATCCCAGCAAAATTCTTCACAGATCTGGAAAGGACAATAATCAACTTTATATGGAAAAACAAAAAACCCAGGGTAGCTAAAACAATTCTATACAATAAAGGATCTTCTGGAGGCATTACCACCCCGGACTTAAAACTCTATTACAGAGCTACAGTAATGAAAACAGTGTGGTTCTGGCATAAAAACAGAGAAGTCGATGAATGGAATCGCATAGAAGACCCAAATTTTAACCCACAAACCTATGATCACCTCATTTTCGAAAAAGGAGCTAAAAGTATACAATGGAGGAAAGAAAGCTTCTTCAACAAATGGTGCTGGCACAACTGGATATCAGCCTGTAGAAGATTGAAAATAGACCCATATCTATCACTTTGCACAAAACTCAAGTCCAAATGGATCAAAGACCTCAATATCAGTCCGAACACACTGAACCTGATAGAAGAGAAAGTGGGAACCACCCTACAACAAATGGGCACAGGAGATCGCTTTCTATGTATAACCCCAGCAGCACAGACATTAAGGGCAACATTGAATAAATGGGACCTACTAAAACTGAGAAGCTTCTGTAAAGCAAAAGACACTGTCACTAAGACAAAAAGACAACCTACTGACTGGGAGAAGATCTTTACCAACCCTGCAACAGACAAAGGCCCGATCTCCAAAATTTATAGAGAACTCAAGAAACTAGACTTCAAAATGCTAATTAACCCAATTAAAAAATGGGGCACTGAACTGAACAGAGAATTCTCAACAGAAGAAGTTCAAATGGCCAAAAGACACTTAAGGTCATGCTTAACCTCCTTAGTGATTAGGGAGATGCAAATCAAAACAACTTTGAGATATCATCTTACACCTGTCAGAATGGCTAAAATCAAAAACACCAATGATAGCCTTTGCTGGAGAGGTTGTGGAGAAAGGGGTACCCTCATACATTGCTGGTGGGAATGCAATCTTGTGCAACCACTTTGGAAATCAGTGTTTCGGTTTCTCAGGAAATTCGGGATCAACCTACCCCTGGACCCAGCAATACCACTCTTGGGAATATACCCAAGAGATGCCCTATCACATGACAAAAGCATCTGTTCAACTATGTTCATAGCAGCATTATTTGTAATAGCCAGAACCTGTAAACAACCTAGATGCCCTTCAATGGAAGAATGGATGAAGAAAGTGTGGAATATATACACATTAGAGTACTATGCTGCAGTAAAAAATAATGACTTCTCGAAATTTGCATGTAAATGGATGGAAATAGAAAACACTATCCTGAGTGAGGTATCCCAGACGTAAAATGATGAACATGGGATGTACTCACTCATAATTGGTTTCTAGCCATAAATAATGGTCACGGACTATATAATTAGTGATCCTAAAGAAGCTAAATTAGAAGGTGAACCCAAGGAAAAACATATAATTATTCTCTTGACTAAGGGAAGTAGACAAAATTGCCGGGGAGAAATTTTGGGATCTTGGGGTGGGGATGGGAGTATCGGGGGAAGGGGAGAGAAAAGTGAAAAGGGGAGGATGAGGGAAACTTGGGGAAACAGGAGGATTGGGATAAAGGAAGGTTGGATAGGGGAGCACGGAAGCACAATTTTTAGTTAAGGGTGTCACCTTAGGGTTGGCAAGAGGCTTGAACCTAGAGTGGCTCCCAGGAGCCCAAGGTGAGGTCCCCAGTTAGTTCCTTGGGCAGCTGAGGATAGGGAACCTGAAATGACTCTATCCTATAGCCATACTGATGATTATCTTGCATATCACCATAGAACCTTCATCTGGTGATGGATGGAGATAGTCACAGAGACCCCCACTGGAGCACCGGACTGAGCTCCCAAGTTCCCAATGAGGAGCGGAAGGAGGGAGAACATGAGCAAGGAAGTCAGGACCACGAGGGGTGCACCCACCCACAGAGACAGTGTGGCTGATCTATTGGGAGCTCACCAAGGCCAGCTGGACTGTGACGGAAGAAGCATGGGATAAAACAGGACTCTCTGAACATGGCGAACAATGGGGGCTGATGAGAAGCCAAGGACAATGGCCCTGGGTTTTGATCGTACTTCAAGTTTGGGCTTTGTGGGAGCCTAGACTGTATGGATGTTCACCTTCCTAGACATGGACGGATGGGGGAGGACCTTGGACTTTCCACAGGGCAGGGAACCCTGACTACTCTTTGGACTGGAGAGGGAGGGTGAGAGGAGTGGGGGGAGGAGGAGAAGGGTGGGAGGAGGGGGAGGGAAATGGGAGGCTGGGGGGAGGCGGAAACATTTTTCTTTTTCTCAATAAAAAAAAAAGGAGAAACTTCAGACCTTGGAATCACATGTAGAGAATGAGGACCAGAGACTAGGTGCTTCAATGAAATCACTAGAAATATACACAATCCAGGAGATTTAGGCTTTACAAAAGACAATATTAAAAAGATTTGAAATAAATGAGGAAATTATTGGAGCTGATGAATAAGTAAAGAAGGCACAAGGACAGGATTCAACATTGCCAGTAGCTGTCAAAGATGACTTACCCAGGGTTTTAGCTTCCTACCCTGTAATCTACTCTGACAAAGCATCAAGTTCTAAAGGCCGAAAAGGATGCAAAGAAAGTAGATAAATACCTGAAAGAACAAATGATCTAAAAGAAATTAAGCAAGTTTTTGTAACATATGGCTTGAATTCCACATTCCACAGGAGATGATAGACTTGGGCTTCTGACATTAAAGAAATACAACATGATTTCTTTCACTTAGTTTCATCAGTCCTGGATGATGGAACTCTATTAGTGTTTAAAATTTATTTCAGAGAAGAGGCCAAAGTTTTGGAACAACAGGGAAAAGCAAAAGGCCTTGAGACTTCCCAAGATCAAATTCTTGGTGAAGGCTCTTATGCTGACCTACATGTTCAAGCTCTTTATGATGAAGAAATCTTGTCCCTGTGCCATAAAGCAGCCTTAAATGCTTGGGAATGGATTCAAGAACTAAAAAAAAAAGAATTGAATCATATACCAGGGTTAAATAGGGACACTGAGAACACTTTACCAGTCCATTAAATGTTAGATCAGCACCTATGGATGAATGGATTCTGCATACAATTACAATTGAGACATTTGACTATAATACTGAATATAGGGTAGGAGAAGCAATTTCCAAAGGAATGAGGAGACATCAAAATGCAAAATGTTTTAATTGTGGTAGAATAAGACATCTGAGAAGGAATTGTAAACAAGAATTTCCAGGAATAATGTCTCCGCTGGGAATGTCAAAAATGGAGGACTCAGCCTTCAGGTATATGTAGAAGGTGTGGCAAAGGCCAACACTGGACCAATGAATGCAGACCAACAACAAAAATACAAGGTAACCCAATACTATTGGGAACCTCCTTGAGGGGCCTCTCACAGACCCCCAAGCCAAAAATGGCCCAGGCATTCTCCGTCATTGTGGAGGACATGTTTCACAAGAAAAAAATTTAAAAAATCCAGAGCCTTCTGTAAAAGACTATACTGTTCTAAAGGATGACATAAACATGGAAGATAAGTCAAAAATTCCAATAAAAATAAGAAACATATATTCTGGCAGTCTTCTATAAATGATCAAAGAGCAAAGCTAAGACTGTGTATAAATGGCACTGTAATTGTTGGCTTGATAAACACAGGTGTTGATATGAGTATCATTACTCCAGAATCTTGATATCCAAATTGGCCTCTTCAAAAAGGAGATGTTCAATTAATAGGAATTGAAATCATATCTCATGTTAAACAAAGTACAAAATGGGTTGGCTGTATTGGGCCAGAAGGTCAAAGAAGAAAGCTGGGGCCATATGTGACTAATATTGCAATAAATTTATGGGATCATGACCTTTTGCAACAATGGAATACCCAGATGAAGATTCCTGCAGTCCCAGAAACTCATGATTCTGGGAAGGATATTATAAGGTACTGTACACAAAGGTCACCAGACATTCAGTCTATACAAGAACATAACACAAATAGCAAACCTTTAAAGGCACCAATAGCCATACCTTTAAAATGGTTAACTGAGAAAGCAATATTGGTTAAGCATTGTTCTTTAGCTAAAGATAAGTTGCAGGCTTTAGAACAACTGGTACAAGAGCAACTAGATGCTCACCATATTGAAGATTCAACCAGCCCTTGGAATTCTCCTATATTTGTTTTAAAAAAGAAATCTGGTAAATGGAGAATGGTGACAGATCTAAGCTGTCAATAAGGTTATTCAACCTATGTGCCCTCTACCATCTGAAATTCCTCTGCTGTCTCTATTACCAAAAGAATGGCCTCTTATACTAATTGATTTGAAAGGTTATTTCTTTATTATACCTTTACAAGAAAAGGATAGAGAAAAATTTGCCTTCACGGTGTTTACTTATAATAATTCTCAGCCTACTAGGAGATATCAATGGACTATTCTCCCATAGGGAATGCTCAATAGCCCCACATTGTGTCAATATTTTATAAGTCAGCCATTAGAAATAATATGTAAGCAATTTCCTAAGTCTATAATTCATATTTTTTCTATAATTTAAAATTACATGGATGACATTTTGCTATTTGATTCAAACATGGATACTTTAGAAAGAATGTTTGAAAAAGTAAATTAAGGTTTTCCAAAGTGGAGATTACAAAGTTCTCCTGAAAAAAATACAGAGAGGAAATTCTGTCAATTACCTAAGTTATAATATAGGATTGCAGAAAATTAGGACCCAAGAGGCACAAATTAAGACTTATTGTGGACTCTTAATGACGTTCAAGGATTATTGGGAGATATGTCCAGACTATGACCAGGTGTTGGGATAACACCCAACCTAATAATTCATTTAAACAAAACCTTAGATTGTGATAAAGACTTGAACAGTCCCAGAAAATTAACAGCTATAGCAGAAAAGGAATTGACAATTGTTAAGGAAAAATTACAGGAGGCACATGTGAATAGAGTGAATTTAAATCTTAACTGTATTCTAGTCATACTGTCTTTCAGAATTTCTCCTACAGGTATTTTAATGCAGAGGGATCATATTATATTAGAATGGATCTTTTACCACATAAACCAAGTAAAAAATTAAAAACTTATATGGAAAAAGTATCTGAATTAATTATAAATTGTAAATTGAGACTTCATCCATTAGCAGGTATAGACCCAGCAGAGATTATACTGCCTTTCACTACAGATGAAATAAAAAATATTATGGGAAGACAATAAACCATAACAAAGATCTTGTGCTAATTTTTGGAAGAAATTAATAGCAACCATCCCAAAAGCAATAGCCTTAACCTTATAAAGAGAACTTCTTAGATTCTTCCCAAAATTGTGTATGATGCCCCAATAACTGGAGCTTGTACATTTTATACTGATGTAAATAAATCAGGGAAGGCAGGATACAAATCAGAAGAATTAAGTAACATGGAACAAAACCCTTATAATTCTGTTCAGAAGGCAGAATTATATGCTATTTTTATGGTGCTAAGTAATTTTTAAAGAACCTCTTAAAATAGTTATTGATTTACAATATGCAGAAAAAGCTATTTTGAATATTGAAACCACTGAATTTATACCAGATGATACAGAATTGACTTCATTGTTTATCCAGGTGTAAGACATAATCAGGAATAGGTTTTTTCCTAAATACACAAGACACATCTGATCCCATACAGGTCTGCCAGGTCCTCTAGCTCAAGGTAATGCAGAAATTAATTAATTATTGATTGGAAGAATGTTGCAGGCCTCAGAATTTAATAAAAAAGCATCATGTCAATAGCAAAAGTTTAAAGAAAGTGTTTTCTCTTACATGGCAAAAAGATAAGGAGATTATAAAGACATGCCATACTTGCTCTTTCTATAACCAAACACAACTACTTACATGGACTAACCCAAAGGGTACTCAAAGGAATGACATCTGGCAGATGGGTTCCCCTTTGAAGAATTTGGGATACAATTTTTTTTTTTTGGTTTTTCGAGACAGGGTTTCTTTGTAGCTTTGGTGCCTGTCCTGGAACTAGCTCTTTTTTTCTTTTTTCTGTTAAATTATAGTTTATTGTGATTTTTTAAATATTTGAAGTATTAGAAAATTTATCAAAATATATTACCGTGAAAATCTGCTTGGATCTAAGATTGATCAGTGAATAATGGATGCTTCTTTTTTTTTAATTTTTTATTGAGAAAAAGAAAAAAAAGTTTCCGCCTCCTCCCAGCCCCCCATTTCCCTCCCCCTCCTCCCACCCTTCTCCCCCTCTCCCCACTCCTTCCCCCCTCCCTCTCCAGTCCAAAGAGCAGTCAGGGTTCCCTGCCCTGGGGAAAGTCCAAGGTCCTCCTCCCTCCGTCCATGTCTAGGAAGGTGAACATCCAAACTGGCTAGGATCCCACATAGCCAGAACTTGAAGTAGGATCAAAACCCAGGGCCATTATCCTTGGCTTCTCATCAGCCCCCATTGTTCGCCATGTTCAGAGAGTACGGTTTTATCCCATGCTTCTTCTGTCACAGTCCAGCTGGCCTTGGTGAGCTCCCAATAGATCAGCCACACTGTCTCAGTGGTTGGGTGCACCCCTCGTGGTCCTGACTTCCTTGCTCATGTTCTCCCTCCTTCCGCTCCTCATTGGGAACTTGGGAGCTCAGTCCGGTGCTCCAGTGGGGGTCTCTGTGACTATCTCCATCCATCACCAGATGAAGGTTCTATGGTGATATGCAAGATATTCGTCAGCATTGCTATAAGATACGGTCATTTCAGGTTCCCTATCCTCAGCTGCCCAAGGAACTAACTGGGGACCTCTCCTTGGGCTCCTGGGAGCCACTCTAGGTTCAAGTCTCTTGCCAACCCTAAGGTGGCTCCCTTAACTAAGAATTGTGCTTCCGTGCTCCCCTATCCAACCTTCCTTTATTCCAATCATCCTGTTTCCCCAAGTTTCCCTCACCCTCCCCTTCTCACTTTTCTCTCCCCATCACCGTTACCCCCATCCTACCCCACCCCCAAGATCCCAAATTTTCTCCCCGACAATTTTGTCTACTTCCCATAGGCAAGAGGATAATTATATGTTTTTCCTTGGGTTCACCTTCTTATTTAGCTTCTTTAGGTTCACCAATTATATACTCCATGACCATTATTTATGGCTAGAAACCAATTATGAGTGAGTACATCCCATGTTCATCTTTTTGGGTCTGGGTTACCTCACTCAGGATAGTGTTTTCTATTTCCATCCATTTGCATGCAATATTCGAGAAGTCATTGTTTTTTTACCGCAGCGTAGTACTCTAATGTGTATATATTCCACACTTTCTTCATCCATTCTTCCATTGAAGGGCATCTAGGTTGTTTCCAGGTTCTGGCTATTACAAATAA
This sequence comes from Neodon shergylaensis, assembly GCA_025134845.1. NCBI lineage: Eukaryota > Metazoa > Chordata > Mammalia > Rodentia > Cricetidae > Neodon > Neodon shergylaensis. The sequence goes on along the minus strand of JABTXL010015966.1, from coordinate 2,405 downwards.
TACTGCTATGAACATAGTTGAGCAAATGCTTTTGTCATGTGATAGGGCATCTCTTGGGTATATTCCTAAGAGTGGTATTGCTGGGTCCAGGGGTAGGTTGATCCCGAATTTCCTGAGAAACCGAAACACTGATTTCCAAAGTGGTTGCACAAGATTGCATTCCTACCAGCAATGTATGAGGGTACCCCTTCCTCCACAGCCTCTCCAGCAAAGGCTATCGTTGGTGTTTTTGATTTTAGCCATGCTGACAGGTGTAAGATGATATCTCAAAGTTGTTTTGATTTGCCTCTCCCTAATCGCTAAGGAGGTTGAGCATGACCTTAAGTGTCTTTTGGCTATTTGAACTTCTTCTGTTGAGAATTCTCTGTTCAGTTCAGTACCCCACTTTTTAATTGGGTTAATTAGCATTTTGAAGTCTAGTTTCTTGAGTTCTCTATAAATTTTGGAGATCAGACCTTTGTCTGTTCCCGGGTTGGTGAGGATGTTCTCCCAGTCAGTAGGTCGCCTTTTTGTCTTAGTGACAGTGTCCTTTGCTTTACAGAAGCTTCTCAGTTTTAGTAGGTCCCATTTATTCAATGCTGCCCTTAATGTCTGTGCTGCTGGGGTTATACATAGAAAGCTATCTCCTGTGCCCATTTGTTGTAGGGTGCTTCTCACTTTCTCTTCTCTCAGGTTCAGTGTGTTCAGACTGATATTGAGGTCTTTGATCCATTTGGACTTGAGTTTTGTGCATGGCGATAGATATGGATCTATTTTCATTCTTCTATAGGTTGACAACCAGTTCTGCCAGAACCATTTGTTGAAGATGCTTTCTTTCTTCCATTGAATACATTTAGCTCCTTTATCGAAAATGAGGTGATCATAGGTTTGTGGGTTAAAATTTGGGTCTTCTATGCGATTCCATTGATCGACTTCTCTGTTTTTATGCCAGTACCACACTGTTTTCATTACTGTAGCTCTGTAATAGAGTTTGAAGTCGGGGATGGTAATGCCTCCAGAAGATCCTTTATTGTATAGGATTGTTTTGGCTATCCTGGGTTTTTTGTTTTTCCATATAAAGTTGATTATTGTCCTTTCAAGATCTGTGAAGAATTTTGCTGGGATCTTGATGGGGATTGCATTGAATCTATAAATTGCCTTTGGTAGGATTGCCATTTTTACTATGTTGATCCTCCCAATCCAAGAGCAAGGGACGTCCTTCCATTTTCTGGTATTCTCTTCAATTTCTTTCTTCAGTGCCTTAAAGTTCTTGTCAAATAGGTCTTTCACTTCCTTGGTTAGAGTTACCCCAAGATATTTTATGCTGTTTGTGGCTATCTTGAAAGGTGAAGCTTCTCTGATTTCCCTCTCTGCTTCCATATCCTTTGTGTATAAGAGGGCGACTGATTTTTTGGAGTTGATTTGTATCCTGCCACATTACTAAAGGTGTTCATCAGCTGTAGGAGTTCTTTGGTGGAGTTTTGGGGGTTGCTTATGTACACTATCATATCATCTGCAAATAATGAAAGTTTAACTTCTTATTTTCCAATTCGAATCCCCTTGATCCCCTTATGTTGTCTTATTGCTATTGCTAAAACTTCAAGCACTATATTGAAGAGATATGGTGAGAGTGGACAGCCTTGTTGTGCTCCTGAGTTTAGTGGGATGGCTTTGAGTTTCTCTTCATTTAATTTGATGTTAGCTGTCGGCTTGCTGTATATAGCTTTTATTATATTTAGGTATGACCCTTGTATCCCTAATCTCTCCAAGACTTTTATCATAAAGGGATGTTGAATTTTGTCAAAAGCTTTTTCAGCATCTAATGAAATGATCATATGTTTTTTTTCTTTCAGTTTATTTATATGATGAATTACATTGATAGATTTGTGTATGTTGAACCAGCCCTGCATCTCTGGGATTAAGCCTACTTGATCATAATGTATAATTTTTCTAATATGTTCTTGGATTTGGTTTGCCAGTATTTTGTTGAGGATATTTGCGTCAATATTCATGAGTGAGATTGGCCTGTAATTCTCTTTCCTGGTAGAGTCTTTGTGTGGTTTTGGTATCAGAGTAACTGTAGCTTCATAAAAGGAATTTGGTAATGACTCTTCTGCTTCTATATTGTGAAATACATTTAGGAGTATAGGTATTAGGTCTTCTTGGAAGTTCTGGTAGAATTCCGCATTGAAGCCATCTGGTCCTGGGCTCTTTTTGGTAGGGAGGTTCTTGATAACAGATTCTAATTCTTCGCTACTAACAGGTCTATTTAAATTGTTCACCTGGTCCTGGTTTAACTTTGGTATATGGTATTTATCTAAAAAAGTGTCCATTTCTTTTACATTTTCCAGTTTTGTGGCATACAGGCTTTTGTAGTAAGATCTAATGATTCTCTGAATTTCCTCTGTGTCTGTGGTTATGTCCCC
>JABTXL010015763.1:0-13478 GCA_025134845.1 Neodon shergylaensis | reverse complement strand
TGAGAGAGACGTGTTTGATTTTACTTAATATAGCTGCATTCATTCTATGTTCAGCATTAAACACTGACTTAATGTTTTTATGATGTATTTTGAAGGCTGTACAAGTCAGAGTGACAAACCCTGAACTATGTGAGTCCTAATTGAATCTTTAACTTTTGAAAATACCAAGTTAGAGTGTAAGAATTTCTTGGGCATTTAGAGGTCCAATGAGCACCTACAAGTGAATGGATCATGTATGCAATAAATCTAGGAGCCAGAATCAAGAGTTGGAATCAAGAAAGTGACCACACACTTTACAGATTCATTTATAGTGTAAGAGACCATGCCCAAATGAATTGGTATCTTAAGGTTGTTGCCTGAAGGAGCTCTCACAACACCTACCCCTTTTGCTTAAATAAGAAATTCCAAACTCAATACAAAACTATGTATACAAGAAACAGATATCAAGTATAAAGTTAGAATGACAACCAGCATAAACCATATTACACAAAGAATACATTCTAATGTTTTGATAAACATTCTATCCTAAGGAGTCTAAGACTTGTAGTAGGAATGGCTTGATTAGATCATAAGAGGATGGTCACTATGATTATCTGATCTTCAACCCCATCAAAGGCCTGAGAAGAACAATATTACTTGAGTAGTTGGGTTGTGAAGTCTGACAAAATAACTTTGCATAGGTATTAAAATATTCTAAACAAAAATAGGCATGTATTTTATATAAGTTTAATTTGAATTTGTATCAATATACAAAATCTATACCAATGTAAATTATTCATAAATAATAGCTCACAATTATTCTTTTACTCACTACTATTAGTGTGAATATGTAATCTACCTTTTATCCCATTCAATTTTTCCTCTTTTTTGAGATCTCTGGGTATACATAATTTCACCCAACCCCCAACCCTATATGAGTAATAATCAACTCTTAAATGTTGTCCCTGACTGTGAAGACAAACTTTGTTGGAAGAGAGGATGGCATCTTCTAGAATTGCTTCCAGATGTCATGGGGGCGATGTCCTTTCTACAGGATTTTATAAAAGTAAAATGATGATTAAATTTCAAGATTGCTGTTTTGAATAATTGCAAATAGTTTCTGAGTATTTGATAGGGTTGTTCTGAAGTTATTATTTGGAATTGTGACCAGAACGTTGTAAGAAGGTGCACCATATCTGCAGCTTGTACCCATAAACCGGTCTCAGAGCTATCAGCATCATTTTGTCATATCAACCAGGTAGAGACATTGTGGGGCCCCAATATCTTCCTCTTGGAAGCTGTTCTTTGTTGAAAATGTAAACATTGTTCATGTAGATAGATATTCATTGAAAGAGAAGATATGGAGAAAATGAGCATGAAGGAAAGTAAAATATTCCTTTAAAATTTATCTTCTTTCTGTCCCAAACCAAAAAGCTGTTGACATGAGACAGAAATTCTAGATTTTGCTTTTAACATCATGCTTGGATTTAGAGGATAGTCATACTCTAAATCTAAAACCATTTCTGATTCTGAAGTAGAGATGTAAACACAAAAGTGACATCTTCTAAAGCTGTAGCCCATACATAGCACCTAACAGATTATCTCTTTGGGTTTGCCCACTCGTAGGTTTACAGGTCAGTAGCTGCTCCCTTCCTGAGACACAAAGCATGCGGTGTGACAACCAGAACCAAGAGACAGATCAGCTACTATTCCAGATAGTGAGAACAGTGCACGCTTAGAGGCTGCAGCAAAGTCAGCAGGACCTTTAGAGACATTCATCCCTGTGCCAGTAGAGCAGCAAGAGCACACATCTGTCCTAAGCCAGAAACTCTGAAAAACACACTGTGTTTTGGCAGTCTTCCAAATAATTCCAGTATGTTTGTAAGTTTTAGGACCTCTGATCCAGGCTAGCAACTCTCAAATGCTGTTTGCAGCTTTCTTCTTGGGGATAAAACAAGAGGTGAAGTGGACATAAGTTCAGATATGTGTGCAAGTGCATAGTCTACATTTCTTTTGGAGAGCCATCAATAAACATTAGCCATTTAAAGGTTTCAAGAAGTCCTACAGTAAAGACCTTTATTTCTCATTCAGCATTGGCTCTCTGATTCTTCAGTCTGCCTATTCATACTTCCATAAATACCATCTTCGGGATATCATCTTCACCATTCACAAGGATGTGCTGTAACCTACTGAAGATGAGGAGACTGTCTCAAGTCACAGAACACGTTTCCATGTTGGAAAAGACCTTAACAATTTTTGTGTTCTCAATACCCTGCACCCTCTGTCCTTTTACTCTACTGTGTATCCAGGCATAACTCTGTGTTATTTAGCTCAGAAGCAGGACAAAAATCTCTGCATTCATCTTTTTTTTTTGGTTTTTCGAGACAGGGTTTCTCTGTGGCTTTGGAGCCTGTCCTGGAACTAGCTCTGTAGACCAGGCTGATCTCGAACTCAGAGATCCGCCTGCCTCTGCCTCCTGAGTGCTGGGATTAAAGGCGTGCGCCACCACTGCCCGGCTCTGCATTTATCTTGAAGGAATTTTCTGACTACTCATCCCTGGAGCACTTACTCTTCTGTGCTCAGTTACGTACCTGGCGACCCTGCTTGGAACACTGCCTTCATGGCCGTGTGTATGTTGAATCCCTGCCTACACACACCCATATACAATTTCTGAGTAATATTTGCATTTAGAAAATCTGCTACATATCTCCTTTTTGCCTCTGATGCTGTTCCACCTACTGTCATCCCAGAAGACCATCTTCTCTAATGGCTGTGACATCCAGATGCATCTGAGACATTCCACAGGCTCCACAGAATGCCTGCTGCTTGTCATCATAGCCTGTGATCACTACCTTGCTATTTGTCAGCAATGCAGGTACCTGTGCACATAAGCCACAGGTTTTTCTTCATGCCTCCAAGAGCCTTCTGGATACTCTCCCTCTTCAGTTTGCCATGAGACAGTCATTGCCATGAGCCTGACATTTTATTGCCAAAAAGTATTCAGACACTTCACCTGCAAGGTTCTGGATGTGCTGAAGCTGGCCTGTGGTCACACATCAGTCAGCAATGACTTTGTCCTTGTGGGTGCCATCCTTCTGCTGCATCTACTCAAGTTCCTCATTTGCCTTTCCGACATGCCAATCCTAGTCACATTCCTAAAGGTGCCCCCAGTCAGCAGGCCCTGCAAATGCTTTTCCACCTGCTTGGAGCACCTTGCTGTGGTCCTATTTTTCTATAGCATCATCATGTTCATGTACATGAAACCCATGAACACAAAGAGCTATATCTCTAACATGGTCTCCACAGTCCTATTTTGGTTCCATAATAAGTTATTTTTTCCCAGTTCTTGAGTCCCTAGTCTATTGATGCTACAAATGTGCACTGACTATGCTTACCAATTTTTAATATGATATTTTGTTCTTGTTCAGACAAATAAATCTTGCCTGGATATTAGAGGGCAGAGCTAACAACCACTAGTGGACCATAGGATCTGGCAGGAAGTGGATCATGACTTTAATCCCAGCAATTGGGAGATGAAAAAAGAATCTAATCCCCCATTTGGTTTGGATTTGGGGAGGTAAGAAGTGAATGTGGCTGCTGTGTTGCTTATCTGTTCTGTCATGTTTACCCCAAAATCTGACTCTGGAATTTTATTAATACTAATTAGAATCACACTCCAAACAATCATCTTTTTTATTTGAATAATGATTTATTTTTATTTTTTTCAAGAATTTATTTATTCATTTATTATGTATACAGTGTTCTGTCTGAATGTGCACCTGCAGGCCAGAAGAGGTTGTGAGCCACCATGTGGTTGCTGGGAATTAAACTCAGGACCTCTGGAAGAACAGCCAGTGCTCTTAACCACTGAGCCATCTCTCCAGCCATATTTTTATTTTTTAAAAAGAAAAGAAACTATCTTTATCCATTATACATATCAATCCAAGTTTCCACTCCCTCCCCTCCTCTCATTTTCTCCAGTTAGCCTCCCACCCAATCCCATGTTCATTCCACAGAGAGAGTAGGCACATTGCTTTGTAGAAGGTCCAAGGCCCTCCCTACTATATCAAGGCTGAGCAAGGCATCCATCCAAAGAGAATGGACACCAGATTTTTGACAAAGTAGCTAGTTATACAATTACAACCTCTGTCTTCTTCAAAAAACACCCATTGCTCATAATTGCTAAGCTATCTCAAGCCACATTTTTATTAAAAAATTATTCTTGAACATTTTAAGTAAAATATATTCCATTACTTTACCCCTTTCTTGTCCTATCTATATGCCTTTCCAAATTCTTTCAATTTCTTCCTTGTTAAGTGTGAGCAAATAGTAGGTTTTAAAAAGAGAGTAAAATCTGCTGGGACCATTTCTGTTGGCTGTGTGTTATAGTTTCAGCATCATTGTTTTCATGAATAGCAATATTGCTTGAAATTCTATAATTTAAACAGCCAAATTATGTCATATTTTCTCAATAATGGGTTATTTTCTTCTTTTTTTTGGTTTTTCTAGACAGGGTTTCTCTGTGGTTTTGGAGCCTGTCCTGGAACTAGCTCTTGTAGACCAGGCTGTCTTCAAACTTACAGAGATCTACCTGCCTCTCCCTCTAGAGTGCTGGGATTAATAGCGTGCGCCACCACCGCCAGGCAATAATGGGTTATGTTCTTTGCACTGTTTTTTTTGTTTTCGAGACAGGGTTTCTCCGTAGCTTTTTTTTTTTTGGTGCCTGTCCTGGAACTAGCTCTTCTACACCAGGCTGGACTCAAACTCACAGAGATCAGCCTGCTTCTCCCTCCCAAGTGCTGGGATTAAAGGCGTGTGCCACCACTGCCTGGCTAGAAAGATTCATTTATTATTTATTTATTAAGCATACAATGCTGGCAAGGAAGGCATCAGGTTTCATTACAGATGGTTGTGAGCCACCATGTGGTTGCTGGGAATTGAATTTGGGACCTCTGGATGAGCAGCCAGTGCTCTTACCCTCTAATCCATCTCTCCAGCCCCTTTTCTTTGCATTGTTATTTGCATCCATTTAAAAATGTTTGAAGTGTGTTTGTGTGAATACACGTGTGCCATGATGTGTATGTAGCACTGACAGGAAAACTAACAGGGGTCTATGATCTACTTCCACTTTGTGAGTTCTAGTGATGATACTTAGGGAACCATTTGGCTGCACATGACCTCAATGGCACTTCTTTGTATTTCAAAATTATTCACCAATGAGCTCATATAGAATTGTGCACATGGAACCACCCAAGTGAAAATATGGGAAACAACTGTAGAAGTCTTATTGTTAACCCAGAGATAGAACTCAGGTTCTCAGAATTAGCAGCAGTGAACATTACTAAATGAGGCAATTCTCTGAAGAATTCAATTCTTATGTTTTAAGAAAGTGTAATAAATAAATATTTAGCCATCAGAATGAACAAATTAGATATGTATGATGCTGTAAATATTTTTCTATGCAAAGAAGATTTATTATTATTCAAGATGTCCTGGGTCCTTATACCTTTGAATGAATTTACATTTACAATCTGAAAAAAGACAATAATTTACTGATGTACTATTTCTTCAAATCAAATATGATCATCACTGATACAGTTCTGTGGGAAGAAACTGTTGTATACTAGGCAAGAAACCTAACCTTAATCCCGGTAGAACATCAAGTATTAGATACACAACTGATTGCTGATTAGCTTTATTGTATTGATATCACATAAATGAAAATATTTTTGAATACACACATGAGGTATTTAATGTTTCTTATAATTACATTTTCAGTCATTTTAACATTAACATTGTTAAATGTTGAGAAAACAGAACACATTGGGAGTTCATCATCTGATGGAGGAAGGTCATTGGTTAAAAATAAAGAAACCGCTTGGCCCTCATATGTTAGAACATAGATGGGTGGAGTAAACAGAACAGAATGCTGGGAGGAAGAGGAAGTGAGGTAAGATGCCTCAGACAGACGCCATTGCCTCTCCTCTCTGGGGCAGTTGCAAGATGAAGCTCTGACCCAGGATGGATGTAGGCTAGAATATTCCCGGTAAGTGCACAATGGGGTGCTACACACATTATTAGAAATGGTCTAGTCTAGGTGCGAGAGTTAACCAAGAAGAGGCTAGATATAATGGGCCAAGCAGTGTTTAAAACAATACAATTTGTGTGTTGTTATTTCGGGGCATAAGCTAGCCAGGCGGCCGGGAGCGGGGTGGCAGCCAGGAGCCAGGCTGTGGGAAGAGCCCTGCAGCTCCCTACAAGAATCATCTACCCTTGAACTTGTGCTTAGGTGGCAGACATACGAACATCATGAGTTCAAAGGTATCTCCGAATCATTACTGACATCCAAGACAGGATGAATAACAAACAACAAAACAACAAGGGATTTTGTGAAATGATGAAAATCAAAACCACGAACAACCACTGACCACCCTTTCACTGACACCCTTACTTGAAAAGTATGATCAGACATGTTCTAATATTTTAATAACCAAGGGGACACTTCAATGATGGGAAGGCCATTCTATATATTACATCAGAAAAATACCTATTACTAGGTAAAGGCACAATAGAAGCTGAACAAAAGCCATAGAAGGAATAAAATGACTACAAAATAAATTTTAGTAAATGGAGTTGCCACAATATACAACACTTTAGTACCTAACTCAAATGTCTCAAAATAGAAACAAAATGCAATGATTTCCAGCATCAATCTTGATGAACATGTTAGATAATTTACTTCCTCCAAGACTATGATGAAAAATAATTTTTCTTCAAGCTGAAGACAACTTTGATGGCTAAAGTCATTAAAAATTGTTTTCCTGAATAGGGCTTTCTGCTTTATGAGTTTGTTCCTATTTCCAAAATTCAATGAGATATAAATAGACATTAAAATATTTATACCACTAGAGTCATGGCTAGGTGACTAAGAAATCTTCATTCCAAGGACTCAGGTTACATTTTTAACAGCTATCTGTAATTTCTGCTAAAAGAAGATCTAAGGTGTTTAACTTTTCCAGCATACAAAATGCACATTTACATTCTCCATCACACACACATCACATCATTACAATAAAAGCAAATTTTTAAACAATTTTTCACTCATGAAAATTTTTCTCCTGTAAGCATTTATTAATGTAAAATAGGAGACCAGGCATCTTACAGCTCACTTACAGAGTTTTTCTTCATGAAGAATTGGTTCATGTAAAGAGAAAGCAAATTTAAACTTGAAGTAAGAGAAATTAATCCTGGTAAGTTGATGGTATTATTTGGGAAGATTTAGGCTATGAGAATTTACATCCATAAACCAGTTCCAGTTCCAATACTCTGCTTCATGTGGAAGATTACAGCTGTGAATTCTTAAGTTCCAGCTTTAGTGCCATGTCTGACACTTTTTGTCATGGCTCTTTCATGGTGATCCTATTATCCTCTAGAACCATGGCCTGAATAAGATGCTTTTATATTGTGAAATAGACTTCATATTACAACCAAAAAGGAGGCAGTACACATCCATACATATTTACACTTGAATTACATATTCCATGCAGTTGAAGAGAGTATAAAATCTAAAAGGGTTACATTATTCAAATTCATCTTGCAAGAGTTAAAATTCTGGAAAGAAGGATATACTGACTACCAAAAATTAGGCAATACCAACAGCTGTGAAAAGAAGTTTCCCCACTGGATGTAGCAATTCTGTTCCTCTCTGAGAGACAGTCATTACAGCTGGGCTCTGCTCAATTCTTCTATGAAAGCTTCCCAGCAGAAATGTCTGTTGCTGATCTGCTCCACTCTCCTAAGGGAGTCTCCTATTAGAGGTGTCCATTGCTTCTGTGCTCTTCTGGGCTAAGTGAGTTTCCAAACAGTTATGTCAACTATATCTCAGTTCATCTTCACTAGGGATTTCTTGATCCATTCCAGTGAAAGAAGGTGTTCATATAAATCTCAGTCAAGAGATTTACTTGGGAGGGAAGAATCCAGAGTGTGACTTCTTCTGCAAGGCTGGAAATGGGCAGCTGCCAATTGAAGGAGCATATGACTCATATAGGGCTTCTTGGAGCCAGAGCTCTTCTAAGGAGATTTAGAATGCAGGAATTGGTGAGATTTAAATGCCTGGGTTTGAACAAGCTCAGAGATGGGATGGATTTTGTGCTCTGGGATTGGTTTTGAGCTCAGAGAGACAAGTGTAGATTGCATTTCTTTGGCTCTGGTTTGAGAGCCACAGCAGATTCCTTTCACTGTCTGTTTTTGATTATTGACTGTGTTTTCAGGGTAATGTTGTATCTTTCACTAGTTCTGGATTTAGGGGCAAAGTTTTTCCTTTGTATCACATATCAGTACCAGGTTGTGATTCTTATCATGGTTCTATCTCCTTCCCATGAGACTTCATAAAATCACAAATTAGGTTTTGTCCAACAGTCTCCTGGTGTTAATAAAATAAAAGCTGGTATCCTAATGCTTGAACAGATTGTTGACACTATCTTTTTTTACAGAATAAATACTGTTGGGTAATAGACTGTAAGTGTGATGGCTTCAGGTACCTAAAAACTATCAGATTGATTACACGCAAAAAGTCTTACTCCTGTGAAAACTACAAAACATATACCACACTGTTTATTTTTTCACTACAGTATGATTATTCTCATGTTTTTGAAGAGTACACTCCTTAAGTTTACAGTTTCTCTCCAGGATGGTTTGCTTCATGTATTTGGAGAATATTGTGATAAAGGATTTGCCAAACAAATTCCATTCACAAGTTTCTGTCCAATCTATGTTCTTTTCTTCATTTGAAGATGAAAAAGACATGAAAAGACTTTTCCAAGCTCATTTCATGCATACTGTTTCACACCTGTGTGTTCTTTGTTGCCTTTGAAAAGCACTGTGGTGAGCAAAGGCCTTACCACACGGATTACATTCATAGGGTTTCTCTCCAGTATGTGTTCTTTTATGGTTTTGAAGAGTACCACGATGAGCAAAGGCCTTACCACACTGATTACATTCATAGGGTTTCTCTCCAGTATGTGTTCTTTAATGTTTTTGAAGATTACTTTGACATGCAAAACGTTTACTACAGTCATTACATTCATAAGGTTTCTCTCCAGTATGTGTTCTTTCATGCATTTGAAGATAATTGTGACGTGCAAAGGCCTTACCACACTGACTACACGCATAGGGTTTCTCTAAAGTATGTATTCTTTCATGTATTTGAAGAGCACTGTAGTGAGCAAAGGCCTTACCACATTGATTACATTCATAGGGTTTCTCTCCAGTATTTCTTCTTTTATGCAACTGTAGTGTATGAGGCCATCCAAAGGCCTTACCACACTGATTACATGCATAGGGTTTCTCTCCAGTATTTGTTTTTTTTTTTACGCAATCGAATATTACAGGGCTGTGCAAAGGCTTTACCACACTGATTACATTCACAGGGTTTCTCTTCATTATGTGTCCTTTTGTGCATTTGAAGAGAATTGTGATGAGCAAAGGCTTTATGACACTGATTAGATTTATAGGGTTTCTTACGATTATGTGTTCTTTTATTCCTGTGAAGCTGACTGTCATATGCCAAGGCTTTAACTCACTGAGGATGCACTGAAAGTTTCTTTCCAGAATTAATTCTTTCAATCCTGCAAGCATAATTGGAACATATAAAAGCCGTACCACATTCAATACTAAATTTAACCTACGTATCTCTATGTATTACTTTTATAATTTAGTCCAATTGTAAATAGAAATCAGATATTAAGGTTTTATAACTGTGTTTAAACTCATACTTTCTTCTTTAATTAAGGCTTGTTTTGCATTTTTGAAGACACCTGTCATGGTAAATTCCTTTATTACATGGTTTACCTTTACATTTTTCTATTTGACATATTTCTCATATTTGAAGAGAACTGGATAATCTCAGAACAACTTTATTACAATCATAAACTGTCCTATACTATGAATCATCCTACATTTGCTAACTGAACTAGGACAATCAGAAGTATTTGCACAATTCTAGAACTCAGGTGGCTTCTCTGCACTCTGAGTTTGTTTATGTATTAACAGTGATATGTGAAAACCAATTATTTATATAGTTGAATCAATTTCAGCAAGGGCACTCAACATGGGGACTAATGCTTATCTTCTAATTGTTTTTAGAGAGAGATATGCTGTGTTTTCCCATATTCCTATGCTCATAGGCTTGTATCAAGAGTAATATGTTGTATAAACAGTAAAGGAAGAATCACAAACAAAAAAATTCCACACTGAATTATCACTGTGTGACTTTCTGTTCCTTGTAGATGTGTGGTAGAGGTATTAAAGTTTCTTCACAACAACTGCCACTTGACTCTAACTGCTTCTGTCACCAATCTTAATATAGTAATAAGAAGTATATGAGAAATACAAGATTTACTACGTGCTCTCAGTTTAGTAGAAAGTCTAGCAGATATACTTATCATCACTTCAATGTATACACATTTTGTATTATGAGTAGCAAGAAATAAATTGATTGGCAGATCTACAGCATAGCTCTCATGGTGCTATGATTCAAATGATGATATCTGTTTAGCCATTTCTCACTTGTCTTTTTAATTAAAAGAATGCCTTGAAAATGCAATTCATCTACATGAAATTCTATAAGGATTTTTCAGAAGTTAATAATCATAAATGCACTTAAAGCTGTGCTTATTCACACGGTTAGCTTTATTTAAATCTTCTAGGACACATTATCATTTCATCAGAGGCTCATTGTTTTCAGCATGCACAAGAAAATTACCTTTCATGTCTTCTAGAACGATGACAATGCTCTTTACTATTATGTTCTTCCCAAATGTATCCTAAAATGCAGTACCAGAAAATGTATGTTTATAATATTGAATATTGTGCAACATTTAAGTAGCTATTTTAAGTAAACCTTAGAACCATGCCTGCTTTATTCACCTCATTCTTCTTCTCCTTTCTAAATCAAATTATTGAAGAACATCATTATCCAAGGAAAAGTTGTCCCTTTACTTTGAAACATGAAGCAAATTCATTTTTACCTATAGTAGTGAGGTTCCTGTAGGTCCCCAGCATCACATCTTTGTAGAGATTCTTCTGGGAAGGATCCAGTAAATTCTACTCTTCCTCGGTGAAATTGATATGCACATCATCATAGGTCACTGCCTTCTAAAATATGCCATATATGATAGTGACATGACAGTGACAGCACTGTAAATGTATACTTCTTTGATAGTATAGTCATATAATTCTGGTGTTCCCTAATCATATTCCAAGACATAGACAGTCATTTTAGAAGGAAATTGAAAAGGAGAGTCTTCTCTGTAATTTCTGTACTCTCTGAATGAGATATCACCTTACAAGAGAAATATCTATTAGCAGAGAGAAACAGGGAAACAGATCAACAGTTCCTAGTACAAATGAGAAATTTTTTATGAAGATTAACTAACTACAAATAGAAAAATAAGTTGGACACACTGGGTGTATTGAGTCATGCCTTTAAGATCAGAACTTCAAAAACAGAGGCAGGTATATTTTTCTCTGAGTTAAATGCCAGACATGTCTATGCAATGAGATCCAGGACAGGTGGAAGTACATAGTAAGATCCTATCATCCAGGAAGTGGTGATGCATGCCTTTAATCCCAGCAATCAGGAGACAGAGGCAGGTGGGTCTCTCTGAGTTTGAGGCCAGCCTGTTCTATGAGACCTAGTTCCAGGACAGGCTCCAAAGCTACAGAGAAACCCTGTCTCAAAAGTCAAATAAACAACAAATAAACAAAAAGGCACTGTGTCCATTGCAAAGATCAGTGAATCAAGCAAGAAGAATAGAATAACTCAGAGGTTTTTTTACTGAAGTTCCTATAAAGAAGTATGCATTCACTTCACTTCTCTAATTATCTTCCAAACATTTGCCCTAATTTAAATTGTAATACCAATAACATTTAACAAACAGAGATTTTTTGTTTAAAACAGTTACAAATGGACAGATGAAAACAGCAATATAAATCTTGGGCATAAGTAATAAACCCAGGCTGGGAGAGAGATGATTGAGTAGTACTTAGCTTTTGATGGTCTTGAATAGATGTGGCAGAATTGCCAGTACTTATTTGGGGATCATAACTATCCATTATTGCAAGTTCACAAACTCTGAGATCCTTTGATCATGTTGAGAACCAGATACCCATGTGGTCCATAGTCATGCCCATACATAGCTATATTAATTTTAAAAATGTAAAGTAAGCATAACAAGCAGAAAGAAGTTCATGCACCTACAATTCAATGACTCCGAATGCTTAGGCAGTACTAATGTCATGACTACTGAAAGACTTCCAGACCCCAAAATGCCTCGGGCATATTCATAGTTAGATTTTACATGTTCAGTTCATTCATTTTTATTCATCTATGTATCACCAAGTAATGTTTTGAGATATTTCACCTTCAGTGAATACATGGCATCTCTTTGATCTTCCCAAGTAGTGCACCTACCAGTCTGGTCTGTCTTCATAAAAAAAAAATAAAAAAAAAACAAGTAACAGATGCTGGAAAGTAATGAAATTGCTCTCCAACTACAATCAGGTCCTTTTTCATAATTGGGACTCCACCAGTCTTATTTTCCTGTGTAGTGCACACTCAAAACTGTTGCTTCTATTCTGGACTGAGGTAGAAACCACTCTCCACATGCAAATCCTTTTCCTTTACCTGCAATGGATATACAGTCTCATAACTCAAATTTATAACTTTGAAACTGGTGGGAGAATCATTTAATTTAAGATTTAAAGGTGTAATGTGGGACAAGGTCATTTCTCAGGAGAGGAGAAGACAGGGACCAAATCCTTTTATGTCAAGATAAGATAGATAGTGTTAAAAAATTTTCTGAAATACTAGAAGTACAACAGTTCTAGAATTAATATGACTTCCTAGGGAGAAATCACTCCACATGTTTGCAAGATTAATAAAGAAAAAATCATTTAATAATATTCACATACATCTCTGACTAATGCTCAAGGAAGTCCCAGGCTAGAATAATTTTTTGCATTTCACATATTTTCTTATCCTTATGTCTTTTAGGTTCAGGCTCCACACTCTGAACAATTTAAATAGGGGTGGAAGGCTACAAGTATACCCACCTGGACAGATGGAAGACTAACACAGTAAAGTCTTCCCAGCATTATTTCTTACATGTCTTGCACAAGCTATGTCTCATGTCAAGTAAATTTCCTAAAAAGAATAGATTTGGGCTGTAGAGATGGCTCAGCGGTTAACAGTATTGACTGCTCTTTGAGACAACCTGGGTTCAATTCCCAGTACCCACATGACAGCTCTAAATATCTGTAAATCCAGTTTCATGAGATCTGATACCTACACACCAACACATATAAAATAAAATAGAATAACTCATAAAATATCCAGTATTTATACTGGCTGAGAAATAAACTTGGGGCTCTCTCATATTGACTTTCAGTCCTCTCAGTCTGTTTTATGTTTCTGTCTTCATTTCTCTTAATCTAACATT
>JABTXL010015750.1:0-32657 GCA_025134845.1 Neodon shergylaensis | reverse complement strand
AGGGAGGGTCAAAGGGGAAGAGGAGAGTGAAGGGAGGGTCAAAGGGGGAGAGGAGAGTGAAGAGAGGATCAAAGAGGGAGAGGAGAGGTATCTTAAAGTTTCTATTGCTATGAAGAGGCACCATGACCATGGCAACTCTTATAAAGGAAAGCATTTAATTGGGACTGGCTTATAGTTCAGAGGTTTAATCCTTTAACATCATGGTGGGAAGCTTGGTAGTATGCAGGTAGACATGGTACTGGTGAAGGAGCCTAGAGTTCTGCATCTTGATCTGCAGGTAGCAAAAGGAAACTGTGTCACACTGGGCATAACTTGAGGATATGAGGCCTCAAAGTCCCCCTCCACAGTGATATGCTTCTCCAACAAGGCCACACCTATTCCAACAAGGCCACGTTTCCTAATAGTGTCACTCCCTATGGGCCAAGCATTCAAACACATAAATCGATGGGGGCCATTCCTATTCAAACCACCATAAGAGGGAAGCACAAATGAAACCCACAGGAGTAAATTTCACCCACAGTTGGAAATACTGAATGTAGTAAAATAATGTATGCAACAAAAAGAAGAACAATTGCTGCTTTAACTACTCCTACAGTAGGGTCTAAGTTAGCCTCAGCATTTGATGAAAATAAGCGGTAAATATGACTTCAATCAACACATGCTGAAATTACAGTGGTATTTGGATATCCCACTGAATTTAAGCAGACTAATTCCTTAAATCATGGGAATATAAGACATATAGGTATGCCTTAGTTTAACTGTGCTAACTATATAGTCTTGTCTAAATTCCCCATGTTAAAATATACTGTTGTTGTTGTTATGGATAATCTTCTTCGATGAGTAAAGTCAAATGAATTCCCCATGGACCACCTCCCCTGGTTAAATAGATATATTCATATAAATTAAATGGGCCTTCAAGGATTGAATTCTATTATAGAAGACCTGTTTAGAGGAGAGGTAATGGTCTCTAGTGTTTCTCCAGTTAGTAACCAAATGACCTGCTTCTTAACACTATGAAAATTGTTAACTTCATAAAATCAAAAAATAATTACTATTATAAATTTGACTAATATGTTCATAAATTACACACATACAGATTTTTGTATAGTTAGAATAAAAAGAGAAAAATATAAAAATCTAACAGAGCCAGGAGGGTGCAAGCCACCCACAGGCCAACCTGTGTCCTCCAGACCTGGGCTGGTGGGGAGACATCCACAGGCCTGCCAGGTGGGTGGGGGTCTCAGTTGATGTGTGTGGCTCCTATTGCAACCGTATGGTTGCCTAGGGTCTGATCAGCCACATGGGACCATGTTGGTGCCCAAGGGCCATCTTGCATCTGGAGCCATACAGATCTGGTGCCATGGTGAATTCCTGTCTAGGACTCCAGCTGGGGGCAATGTCTAGGTCTTGGACTCTACTGTTTCAGGGATCTGTGTTCATGTCTGGGGTTCCTCTTGCCATGGGGGCCATGCAGACTCCCACAGGGCTGGTCTGCCACCTGGTCTGCCACCTGTGACCATGTTGGTGCGTGAGCGGCATGCTGTCACAGAGGCCACGCTGATCAGGGTGGCCTGCACCCCCACCAAGGGCCATGGTGACATCTAGACCTGGGCTTCTGCCAGGGACCATGTCTGAGTCTATAGCCCTACTTCAGCTTGGGACTGTGTTGAAGTCCGTGACCCATGTTGCCACCAGAAGCCATGTGGAGCCCAGGGTCTGGGCCACAACCTGTGACCTTGTTGGAGTCTAGGGTTCGTGCTGTAGCTGAGGTCTTACAGATCTGAGTGGCTTGTCCTACCATCTGCTGCCATAGATGTTGCCTCAGAGGGACATGTCTGCATCCCTGGCCCTATAGCACTCAGGGTCTGTGTTAATGTCCATGACTCCTGTTGTCATGAGGAGGGCCATATGGATTCCCAGGGGCTGGACCACTGGTTTGGTGTCTGAGGACCATGTTGTCGCCAGGGCCATCCCAATCTGGTGGGATGCTACTTGGGACCATGAGGATGTCTGAACTGGGCTACTGCCAAGGATCATGTCTGGATTTGTTGTCCCAGTCAGGGTGTGTGTTGATGTTTACTGATCTATGTTGCCACTGAGGGCTGTGTGGATGCCTGGGGGTCAGGTCAGTCACCGGAGTCCGTGTTGGCAGTCAGGGACCATGCTACAGCTAGGGCCATGCAGATCTGAGTGGCCCAAGCTGCTATCCAATGTTATGGTGACATCTGGGGCAGAGCTTCAGCTGAGGGCCATGTCTGGGTCTGTGGCCCTACTGTGGCCAGGGCCTGTTTGATGTCCCAAGTTCCTGTTACCATTGAAGGCCATGTGGATGCCTGAGATCTGGGGCTGTGTTGGTGTCCAAGAGCCACGCTGCAGCTGAGTGGCCTGCTCTGCCACCTGGGGCAAAGGTGACATCCAGACCCAGTTGCTGCCAAGAACCATGTATGCATCTGTGGTCCTGCCATAGCCAGAGTCTGTGTTGAAGTTTGAGGTGTGTGTTCCCACCAAAAGTTACTCAAAAGGCTAGGGTTGGGTTGCAACCTGTAGCCTTGCTAGCGTCCAGGGGCTGTGACGCCAAAAAAGTCATCCTGATCTGAGCAGCGTGTGCATTCACAGGGAGCCAGGATGTCTTCCCAGCCCATGCTGCTGCCAAGGGCCCTATCTGGGCTTATGGTCCTGCTGCAGCTGGGATCTGTGTTTATGTCTGTGATCCCTGTAATCTCAGGGAGCCATAGGAACTATGCATGATGAAATCAGAGGGTCATGCTGAGTCAGCCCAGCCTTTGCTGATCCTGGAATAGCTGGCCCTGCCCATCACTGTACACTAGAGTAAGAGAGCTGTCCCTGACCCTTGTGGGCGAGCTGTGTCTCTCCACACACACACAGAAGAGATGGTGCCACCCCTCACCTTGGGTGAGAGAGAATTGACCCTAATGGCATGGGTGTAGGAGATCTAACTCTGCCCCTCACTTGAGGGAGTAGTTCCAGTAGCCTGAACTGACCAACTCAACTACCACTCAGGCCCACAGCGGGCCTTGGGTTAGCCCACCCTAACATCTGCCTACCCCTTCTAGGACCTGCTGGAGCTCGTGGAGTGACTGGTCCTGTGGAACGGTACCTACAGGATCTCCATGACTCAGGGCAGCTTTCAGATATTCCAGAGTTTGGGTGAGGTTCCAATGTTAACAGTGTATCAGAAACTAGAGGCCTTGAACCAGACCAATGACAATGTTACAATGAACATTTGCTAGTTAAGCTGATTGGACAAAAGAGTGTGCTGTGTGACACACCAGGGCTCCCAAGGCCACCAGGACAAATGAAAAGGTGTTGGAGAGGTGGGAAAGATGGAGGAGCAAAGAGATTTTTTGTTTATTTGGTTGGTTGGTTGGTTTGGGGCTTTTCATTGTTTTTTTCTTTTTGTTTTTGTTTGCTTGTTTGGTTTGGTTTTATTTTTAAAAAGTTTTCTTTTAGGGTAAGGGGAAGATATGGAGGGATAGATGAGGGGAATTAGAGTGCATGATGTGAAATTCCCAAAGATTCAATAAATAAATTATGTTAAATAAAAAATCCAACAGATATGCTTTCTTCCTATGAAAAGATTAGACCTCCCCATGAGGAAAATGAAATAAAGAATATTTTTTCTTTGGCAAATAAAATTCAGTATAGACCAGCTTCTGAATCTTTCGCTAAAACTTTCAGAAGGAGATGGAGAAGCCAAATGTCTAAGACATTAGAAAACCTCTCTCTGTGGTTATGGATGATAAACAAGTTTTCTGTGCCAGGAAATCCATGGTCATGGGTCAGTTAGGCATTAGGCAAGCCACCAAGTAAAAGAATTAAGCTGCTAAAGGCACATTGTAAACATCTATGCCCAGTTTCCTTCTTTTCCTGCTAGAGTGGGCTACTAGCCACTCTGGTGCCGGAACCACAGCTTGCCTGAGAGCTCTCAAAATAAGATGGTAACCCACACAAACAATAACCTATTTTAGCAGCATTGAGGGTTTTTTTTTCAGGTAGACATTTTGAGGTGAGTAGGCCTATTCTCTGGATGAATCTTTGAGCTGTTAGAAACTGCTAGTATTTGGTTATAGGCCAAATTGAGGCCTAAGTTTAAAAAACCCATGACATTCATTTTCCTGTAGTTATTATAACAGCTTGAGGGATTAATGCACATTTATTCTTGTACAGTAGTCAAAAGTCAGAAGTCAAAATAAATATTACTGAGAATGAATGAATTCTAGTTACCTGGAATCAATGATCCCAAAATGACATTCAAGAGTTCTGTGTTTTTATAGATAAATAAAAACAAGCAAAACTATATCAAACTGTTTACTATTCATACAATTAAACCAACTCAAAGTGTTAGAAATACCAGTCCTCTAGAGATAACTGGAAAGAACCTTCATGCTCGCCTTTTTCTAGCCTCTAGAGATGTATTTGCATGATTTGGTTCATGTCCTCTTGCTTCATCTCCAAACCTATCAATGCAACAGTTTGCTTCATCATCACATTTTTTCTTGTTCCATGCCTTCTGCTTACAAGAATACTGTTATTATGTTATATTTCATACTTGTATATCATAGTATTATATAGCTACAAATATTAGTCATACATTATTAATTGAGGATACATCTGAATAGTCTAGAAAAATATTCTTTTCTGAAATTCTTTCCTTGGTCCATTATTTTATCATATACTTTACAGGTTTCAGATATTACATTCAGATATCTCTTGAGGACAATTGTATAACTTGTCAATATGTCATATGAAAAGTGTGCTGAATAGTTTTTGATCAATTTGACACAAAGTCTGGAAAGAGGAAACCCCAATTTGGAAAATGCCTCTATCATATTTGTATGTAGACAAGTCTTTGGGATATTTTCTTAATTAATTATTGACAGGAGTGGACACAGCATACTATGGGTGTTGCCACTCCAAGCAGGTGGTGCTGGAGTATATAAGCAAGCAAGTTGAGCCAGCCATGAAAAAGCAAATCAGTAAACAGCATTCCTCCATGGGTTGTGCTTCAAATCCTGCCTCCCAAGTTCATGCGTTGAGTTCCTGCCCTGATTTCCCTTGATTACGGAAATTACAATCTGTGAGGTGAAATAAACCTTTCTTCGCCAACATAGTTTTTGATGTTTTATCACAACAAAATGTTTACTATTAATGTGATTTCACCCAATAACAAAATTAGCATTTATGTTATAAATTTCAGGTGTAAATTGTGATAAGGAAAAGGCTTTTACTGGAGTTCATCATCATCACTATCATCATCGTCATTATTGTTATCACTATTACTGGCTTTAGAATATCTGAAGAAATCAGCATCACCTATGTGATCACAGTCTCACTCCTTGTATTTTCCCAGGCTAGAAAATTTTAAAACATAATTTTTTTGTGTAGTAGTTTTAATCCTTTCTCAATACATCCTTTAATTGAAAATATTTTATTGGAAACCATCTACTGACTGGTAATTCTCAAAGATTGACTATGGAAAACCATATGTTGCTAAGAAGACTCATTCCAAGGTAGCCATGACTCATATAGTAGGAAAAGAGAAGGCTTTAATCATAATGTTTGTACCAAATCATAGCAACATGGAACTCATAAGTGCAGGAGACTACATTATGCAATTTTTGAATCACACAATCATCAGGCCACCACTATTTTAGTGTTCTTTCCTCTCACATATAGGATGAAGCAAAGACACTTTAAAAAATCCCCCAAATACACCAACTAGAACATCATTTTTAGTTAAACTCAGAATTCACATCTGAAAATGGCTCTTATTTCTCAACATCACCAACTGAAGATACCTGGAAATTTAAATTTATACCGGCTGGCTGAGATAGAAAAACTGGAGTAATCAATAGAGTTTTGACAAATGCATACAATGTAGTGTGGAACTTGACCTGAAAAGCATTCATCTGAGTGCAATAAAAAGGATTTTTTTTCAAGACAGGGTTTATATGTAACTGAAAACTATTTTTATGGCATGAGTTCCTTCTTGGGAATCTAAGAAATAATTTGAGGCTATGTGGTTACCAAGAACAATATAGCTTAAAGACTCAGGATATCTGCGTTGGATACTAATGCTTCTGGCATTCTAGAATCCAGGAATTCTACTAAATAGCTCTTCTACACAGAGCCAATTCCTAGTCATGACTTCTGTATACTGACAACTATTGGTGAATTACTGAAGTTAACTCTCTAAGGAAGTCACATTCCTGGAAGTGTCGACAGTTATTATCCCCATATTTAGACTAGGCTTCATCATGATAATTACTACTGATAAGGTTATTTTTGTGACTATGATGCTCAATAAATCCTTGGGTAAATCCATGCTCGAAAATTATTGGAATAATAAGGTAACCTAAAAGGCAGTATTCTCTCATATGTCAAAAGTTAACGCATTATTATCTTTAGGAATGAGTTTCACAACCACACTAAACATTACCAAAAGGGACACATAACTGGCAATATATACAGCTAAAATTTAAAAGTTCATTGTTTGGTAACAAATTGACAGTGTTCTGAAACAGAGAGTGTTGTTTGGGCTAGCTTATGAAATACTGTTAGCCTTGAAAACAAAAGGAATGCAAAGTAAGCCTGCTCAAGCAACCAAATCTAGAAGTTTGATATTGGAAATATATATGAGAACTACATGTCATTTTAATTATTTATTATGCATGTGTATGTGTGTGTGCACATGCTCATATGTGTGCATCTGCCTGCAATTCTTTCTCTCTCTCTTTCTCTCTCTCTCTCTCTGTCTGTGGTGTGTGTGTGTGTGCACGCACACACATAAATTCATGGAAAGGGGAGCTTCATGTGGGTGTATGTATGCTATAGTGTATGTGCATACAAGTGTGGTGTTCAGAGGACAACTTGTGGGAGTTGACTTTAATGCAGATCCCAGGAGTCCAACTCATATAGTCAGACTTGTCAGCAAGTACTCTCAACTGCTAAGCTATCCCACTGACCCAACATACTATTTCATAAATAGTTTATGGATCTAGGAATGAATAAAAGGTTGTTTTCTCCAGGGAAGACTTTCCAGTCTGACCATTGTTCTTAAGGCTTGATCAAGTACTTTAAGAATAGCTCACTGATTTTTGTCTGATCCTCTATCTTTTCCTGAATACATAGAATGAGGTTTAAAGTCAACTGTAGTTAAAAGTTTCCAGAGTAGGGGGTGATCCACACCAGACTGGGTGCCTTTTTAAGTGATAAAAATAAATATAAACTCTGCCCTTTACTTTTGCCTTACAAATATTGGTTAACAATATCTTTTTTCCTGATCATTGGCAATTTTATTAATGTATTAGCTTTATTCTTTGGCTTACAAACTGTACAAACAGCTACTACCAATGTTGTATAGTTAAAGAACCAAATTTTACTCACCTCACTTATGCTGTCTTTATCGTTTCTTTTTTAATATAATTTCATTTCTTTTACTTTTTTAAAAAAACAAACTATCTTTTTTATTTTACGTACCAATCCCTGTTCCCACTCCCTCCCCTCCTCCCATTCCCTCCATTTACCCCCACCCTCCCCCATCCATTCCTCAAAGAAGGTAAGGCACATTGCTTTGGGGAAGGTCCAAGCCCCTCCCTACTATATCTAGGCTGAGCAAGGTATCTATCCAAAGACAATATGTTCCCAAAAAGCCAGTACAATGGGACATTGGGAGCTCAGTCCGGTGCTCCAGTGTGGGTCTCTGTCTCTATCTCCATCCATCACCAGATGAAGGTTGTATGGTGATATGCAAGATATTCATCAGTATGGCTATAGGATAGGGTCATTTTAGGTTCCCTATCCTCAGCTGCCCCAGGAACTAACTGGGGACATCGCCCTGGGCACCTGGGAGCCCCTCTAGGTCCAAGTCTCTTGCCAACCCTAAGATGGCTCCCTTAATTAAGAAATGTGCTTCCCTGCTCCCCTATCCTGCCTTCCTTTATTCCAATCATCCCGTTTCCTCAAGTTCCCCCCATCCTCCCCTTCTCCCTTTTCTCTCCCCATCTCCCCTTACCCCCCTCCCACCCCACCCCCAAGATCCCAATTTTTTGCCCGGCATTCTTGTCTACTTCCCATAACCAGGAGGTTAGCTATATGTTTTTCTTTGGGTTCACCTTCTTATTTAGCTTCTTTAGGATATCAAATTGTAGACTCAATGACCTTTATTTATGGCTAGAAACCAATTATGAGTGAGTACATCCCATGTTCATCTTTTTGGGTCTGGGTTACCTCACTCAGGATAGTGTTTTCTATTTCCATCCATTTACATGCAAAATTCGAGAAGTCATTGTTTTTTACCGCTGAGTAGTACTCTAATGTGTATATATTCCACACTTTCTTCATCCATTCTTCCATTGAAGGACATCTAGGTTGTTTCCAGGTTCTGGCTATTACAAATAATGCTGCTATGAACATAGTTGAACAAATGCTCTTGTCATATGATCGGGCTTCTCTTGGGTATATTCCCAAGAGTGACCCACACTGGAGCACCGGACTGAGCTCCCAATGTCCCAATGAGGAGCAGAAGGAGGGAGAACATGAGCAAAGAAGTCAGGACCACAAGGAGTGCACTCACCCATGGAGACAGTGGGGCTGATCTAGTGGGAGCTCACCAAAGCCAGCTGGACTGTGACTGAAAAAAGCATGGGATAAAACCGGACTCTCTGAACATGGCGGACAATGAGGGCTGATGAGAAGCCAAGGACAATGACATGGGGTTTTGTTCCTACTTCATGTTCTGGCCTTGTGGGAGCCTAGCCAGTTTGGATGTTCACCTTCCTAGACCAGGATGGAGGGGGGAGGATTTTGGACTTTCCACAGGGCAGGAACCCTGACTGCTCTTCAGGCTGGAGAAGGAGGGGGAGAGGAGTGGATGGAGGGGGGAGGAGTGGGGGGAGGGGGAGGGAAATGGGAGGCTGGGAGGAGGCGAAAAAAAATTTTTTCAATAAAAAAAAAGAAAAAAAAGCCAGTACAAGCAGTAGGGATAAATCCTGGTGCCACTGTCAGTGGCCCCTCAGTCTGTTCCAGCCATACAACTGTCCCCCACATACAGAGGGACTAGTTTGGTCCTGTGCTGTTTCTTTCCATGTTCCACTGGAGTTGGTGAGCTCCCATTAGCTCAGGTAAACTGTTTCAGTGGGTGTACCCATCGTGATCTTGACCTCTTTGCTCATATTCTTACTCCTCCAACTCTTCAACTGGACTTTGAGAGCTCAGCCCAGTGCTCTGCTGTGGGTCTCTGCTTCTTTTTCCATCAGTTGCTGGATGCAGGTTCATTGTATGGTGACATTTAAGGTAGTCATCAATCTGACTACAGGGCAAGGACAGTTGGGGTAATACCCACTCCTCTATTGCTTAGGTTCTTAGCTGGGAGTTAATCCTTCTTGATTCCTGAGAATTTCTCTAGAGCCAGGTTTCTTGCTAGCCCCATAATGGTTCCCTCAATCAAAATATCTCTTTCCTTGCTCTCATCTCTATCCTTCCCCCATCTTGACTATCCCATTCCCTCAAATTGTCCTCGCTCTTTCCTTCTCCCCTCATCTTCCCCTTCTGTCTTCTCTTCTCCTCCCCATCCCCATGCTCCCAATTTTGCCAGGTGATCTTGTCTATTTTCCCTTTCCAGGTGGATCTGTGTATGTTTTTCTTAGGGTTCAGCTTGTTACTTAGCTTCTCTAGGATCATGAAAATAGACTCAATATCCTTTGCCTTACAGCTAGTATCTATTTATGAGTTAGTACATACCATGTTAATCTTTTGGAGTCCGGGTTACCTCACTCAGGATGTTCCATCCATTTGCATGCAAATTTCAAAATATTATTTATTTATTTTTTTTACTGCTGAGTAGTACTCATTAATGTGTGAATGTGCCACATTTTCTTTATCCATTCTTCAGTTGAGGGGCATCTAGATTGTTTCCAGGTTCTGGCTATTAGAAATAATGCTGCTATGAACATAGTTGAATAAATGTCCTTGTCGTATGATTGAGCATCTTTTGGGTATATGCCCAAGAATGGTATTGCTGGGTCTTGAGGTAGGTTTATTCACAATTTTCTGAGAGATCACAATACTGATTTCCAGAATGGTTGTACAAGTTTGAACTCCTACCAGCAATGGAAGAGTGTTCTCCTTACTCTGCATCCTCTCCAGCATAAGCTATAATTGGTGTTTTTGCTCTTAGCCATTTTGACTGGTGTAAGATGGTATCTCAGAGTCATTTTGATTTGCATTTCTCTGATGGCTAAGGATGTTAAACATTTCCTTAAGTGTCTTTCGGTCATTTGAGATTCTTTTATTGAGAATTCTCTGTCTAGTTCTGTACTCTATTTTTAATTGGATTATTTGGAATTTTGATGTCTATTTCTTGATTTCTTTATATATTTTGGAGATAAGTCCTCTGTCTGATGTGGGGTTGGCAAAGATCTTTTCCATTCAGTAGGCTGTCTTTTTGTCTTATTGAATGTGTCCTTTGCTTTACAGAACCTTTTCAGTTTCAGGAGGTCCCATTTATTTTATTGTTGTTCTCAGTGTCTGTGCTACTGGTGTTATATTTAGGAAGTGGTCTCCTGTGACCATGCATTGAAGGCTACTTCCCACTTTCTCTTCTGTCAGGTTCAGTGTGGTTGCATTTATATTGAGGTCTTTAATACATTTGGACTTGAGTTTTGTGCATGGGGATATATATGGATCTATTTTCATTCTTCTACATGTTGACATCCAGTTATGCCAGAACTGTTTTTTGAAGATACTTTCTTTTCTCCATTGTATAATTTTAGCTTCTTTGTGTAGGATCCCACTTTTACAAGGTCAGCTAGGGTTCCTGGATAGGGGATCCTCGAGGCCAAATAAAAGTCAGAAGAAACAGAAGACAGGATAGAATCAGGAGGTCTGTCTGGTCGTGCCAAAGCACCCAAACAACCCAGAGTTTGTTTCAGAACTTGCTTCTATACAAAAGCAGAACAAAGCACAGCACAGACCATCAGTCAGTATCTAACCACAAGACCATTCCTGTCCTTGAGTGAGCAGCCTCCTCTCCAACATGTGCTTGCTGTTCATAAGCAGCCTTACTTTCTATCTTGATGTTCCTGAGGTTTGTTGTCAGCAGTATACTCTCTATTAGATAGAGTGTTCTTTTCTCGTGGGCTAAATCAGAAGTCTCTCATAGCCCTCAAGGTTATAAGACAAAGTAGAGCAGGCAAGCTTGAACTCAAATGACTTCGAGTCAGAAATGACTCCAGATGGAAACTGAGTCACACGTGGGCTCCCACACTTTGTCAAAAATCAGGTGTTCATAGGTGTTTGGACTGATATCCTGGTCTTTGATTTGATTCCATTGGTCAGTCTGTCTGTTTTTGTGCCAACACCAAACTGTTTTCATTACCACGACTCTATAATAGAGCTTGATGTCAGGGATGGTGATATCTCTGGAAATTCCTTTATTGTACAGGATTGTTTTGGCTATCCTGGGTTTTTTGTTTTTCCATATGAAGTTGATTATTGTTCTTTCAAGGTCTGTGAAGAATTATGTTGGGATTTTGATGGGGATAGCATTGAATCTATAGATTGATTTTGTTAGGATTGCCATTTTTACTGTGTTGATCCTTCCTATCCAAGAGCATGGGAGATCTTTCCATTTTCTGGTATCTTCTTCAATTTCATTCTTCAAATAATTAAAAGTTCTTGTCAAACAGGTCTTTCACTTCTTTGGTTATTGTTACCCCAAGATATTTTATGTTATTTATGGGTATTGTGAAGGGTGATGTTTCTCTGATTTCTTTCTCATCTTCTTTATCATTTGTACATAGGAGGGCTACTGAATTGTTTGTGTTGATCTTGTATCCTACCAAATTACTGAAGGTATTTATCAGATGTAGGAGTTCCTTGGTAGAATTTTTGGGGTCACTCATGTATACTATCATATCATCTGCAAATAACAAAAGTTTGCCATCTTCCTTTCCAATTTGAATCCCCTTGATCTCCTTTGTTGTCTTATTGCTATAGCCAGAATTTCAAGAACTATGTTGAATAGATATGGAGAGAGTGGGAAGTCTTGTCTTGTTCCTGATTTTAGTGGAATCACTTTGAGTTTTTCTTCATTTAATTTGATGTTGACTTTTGGCTTGCTGTATATATTGTTTTTATTATATTTAGATATGTTTCTTGTTTCCCTGATCTCTCCAAGACATTTATCACGAAGGGATGTTGGATTTTGTTGAATGATTTTTCAGTATCTAATGAGATGGTCATATATTTTTTTCTTTCAGTTTATTTATGCGGTGGATTACATTGATTTTTGTATGTTGAACCATTCTTGCATCTCTGGGATGAAGCCAACTTGATCATGGTGGATGATTATTTTTATGTGTTCTTGGATTTGTTTTGCCAGTATTTTATTAAGTGTTTTATTTATTTATTTATTAAAGATTTCTGTCTCTTCCCCACCCCGCCTCCCATTTCCCTCCCCCTCCCCCAATCAAGTCCCCCTCCCTCGTCAGCCCAAAGAGCAATCAGGGTTCCCTGTCCTGTGGGAAGTCCAAGGACCACCCACCTCCATCCAGGTCTAGTAAGGTGAGCATCCAAACTGCCTAGGCTCCCACAAAGCCAATACATGCAGTAGGATCAAAAACCCATTGCCATTGTTCTTGAGTTCTCAGTAGTCCTCATTGTCCGCTATGTTCAGCGAGACCGGTTTTATCCCATGCTTTTTCAGGCCCAGGCCAGCTGGCCTTGGTGAGTTCCCGATAGAACATCCCCATTGTCTCAGTGTGTGTGTGCACCCCTCGCGGTCCTGCATCAAAGTTCATGAGTGAGATTGGTCTGTTATTCTCTTTCATGGTTGAGTCTTTGTGTTGTTTCAGTATCAGGGTAACTTTAGCCTCATAGAAAGAGTTTGGCAATGTTCTTTCTGTTTCTATTATTTGGAACAATTTGAGGAATATAGGTGTTAGCTTTTCTTTGAAGTTCTGGTAGAATTCTGCACTGAAATCATCTGGCTCGGGGCTTTTTTGGTTGGGAGGCTTTTGATGAATGCTTCTATTTCCTTGCGGGTTATAGGTCTATTTAAATTGTTCACCTGGTCTGGATTTAATTTTGGTATACAGTACCTATACAGAAAATTGTCCATTTCTTTTACATTTTCCAATTTTGTGGAATACAAGTTTTTATAGTATGACCTAATGATTCTCTGGATTTCCAATGATTCTCTGGATTTCCTCCTCAGTGTCTGTTGTTATATCCCCCTTTTCATTTCTGATTTTGTTAATTTGTATGTTCTCTCTCTGCCTTTTGATTAGTTTGGATGAGGGTTTGTCTATCTTGTTGATTTTCTCAAAGAACCAGCTCTTTATTTCATTGATTCTTCGTATATAGACTGGACCCAAAAATGTGCCTTCACCATATAATAATCAGAATGCAAAACATACAGAATAAAGAAAGAATATTAAGATCAGCAAAGGAAAAAATTCAAGTAACATAAGGGCAGACCTATCAGAATTACACTCAACTTCCAAAAGGAAACCATGAAAGCCAGAAGGTACTGGGCAGATGTGCTGTAGACACTAAGAGACCACAATGCAAGCCCAGACTTGATGGAGGAGGGTCATCTGTCTCTGTGTTACTTTCATTGGGTAATAAAGAAACTGCTCTGGCTTTTTGATAGGGCAGGATTTAGATAGGTGGAGTAGACAGAACTGAATGCTAGGAGAAAGAAGCAGGGTCAGGCAGTTGCCATGATTCTCTGACCTGAGACGGACGTAGGCTAGAATCCTTCCTGGTAAGCCATCACTTTTTGGTGCTACACAGATTATTAGAAATGGGTTAATCAAGATGTGAGAATTAGCTGGTAAGAGGTTAGAACTAATGGGCCAGGCAGTGTTTAAATGAATACAATTTGTGTGTTGTTATTTCAGGGCATAAGCTAGCCAGGTGGTCGGGAGCCAGGCAGCAGGAACACAGCCTGCTGTTTCATCTACACAGACTACTATGCCCAGCAAATCTTTCAATCACCATCAATGGAGAAAACAAGATATTCTGTGACAAAACCATATTTAAACAATATTATCCACAAATCCAGTTCTACAGAAAGTACTAGAAGGAAATCTCCAACACAAGGAAGCTAAGTGCACCCATAAAAACATAGGCAAAAGAAAAGATCACACCAGCAAACCCCAAAGAAGGGAAACACACAAACACTACCACTGAGAAATAACAGGAATTAACAATCACTGGTCATTAATATCTCTTAATATCAATGGACTCAATTCACCTATAAAAAGACAGAGGCTAAGAGAATGGATAGGAAAGCAGGATCCAGCATTCTGCTGTATACAAGAAAGACACCTCAACCTCAAAGACTGACATTACCTTAGAGTAAAGGGTTGGGAAAAGATTTTCTAATCAGCACCAGACTACAACCCCAAGGTCCAAATCAGGAACAGAAGGAGAGAGAGCACGAGCAAGGAACACAGGACCACAAGAGGTGCACCCACACACTGAGACAATAGGGATGTTCTTTTGGGAACTCACCAAGGCCAGCTGGACTGGGTCTGAAAAAGCATGGGATAAAACCGGACTCACTGAACATAGCGGACAATGAGGACTGCTGAGAAGTCAAGAACAATGGCACTGGGTTTTGGTCCTACTGCACATACTGGCTTTATGGGAGCCTAGGCTGTTTGGATGTTCAACTTACTAGACCTGGAA
Source organism: Neodon shergylaensis (assembly GCA_025134845.1). Taxonomy (NCBI): domain Eukaryota; kingdom Metazoa; phylum Chordata; class Mammalia; order Rodentia; family Cricetidae; genus Neodon; species Neodon shergylaensis. Next base: position 17,939 of record JABTXL010015750.1, on the reverse strand, counting down.
GGAGGTGGGAGGTCCTTGGACTTCCCACAGGGCAGGGAACCCAGTCTGCTCTTCAGGCTGATGAAAGAGGGGGAGTTGATTGGGGGAGGGGGAGGGATATGGGAGGCACTGGTGGGGAAGAGACAGAAATCTTTAATAAATAAATAAAATAAATAAAATAAAAAAAGATTTTCTAATCAAATGGACCTAAGAAACCAGTGGGTATAGCTATCCTAGTATCTAACAAAATAGACTTCAAACTAAAACCAATCACAAGAGATAGAGAAGGACATTTTATACTCATCACAGGAACAATCCATCTAGATGAATTCTCAATCCTGAACATCTATGCCCCAATACAAGAGCACCCACATATGTAAAAGAAACATTACTGAAGCTTAAATTGCACATCAAACCCCACACACTAACAGTAGGAGACTTCACCATCCCACTCTCCCTAATGGACAGGTCAACCGGAAAGAAAATTGACAGAAAAATGAGAACTGACAGCTGTTGTGACTCAAATGGACTTGACATCTACCGAACATTCCATTCAAACACTATAGAATATACCTCCTTGTCAGCACCTCAAGGAACCTTCTCTAAAATTGACCACATACTTGGTAACAATGCAAACCTCCACGTATACAAAAAAAAATGGGAGTAACCCCCTGTGTCTTATTGGATCACCATGGATTAAAGTTAGAAGTTAACAACAATACTACTCCCAGAAAGCCTACAAACGCATGGAAGTTGAACAATGCTTTATTGAACCACCCCTGGGTCAAGGAAGAAATAAAGAAAGAAAGTAAAGACTTCCGAGAATTCAATGAAAACAAAGACACAACATACCCAAATCTATGGGACACTATGAAAGCAGTGCTAAAAGGAAAGTCCATAGCACTAAGTGCCTACATAAAGAAAATGGAGAAAGCTCACACTACTGACTTTACAGCACACCTGAAAGATCTAGAACTAAAAGAAGCAGACTCACCCAGGAGGAGTAAACAACAGGAAATAATCAAATTGAGGACTGATATCAATAAAATAGATACAAAGAAAACAATACAAAGAATTGATGAAACAAAGAGTGGTTCTTTGAGAAAATCAACAAGATAGACAATCCCTCATTTAATCTACTCAAAAGGCATAGAGAGAACATCCAAATTAATAAAATCAGACATGAAAAGAGGAACATAACAGACACTGAGGAAATGTAGAGAATCATTAGGTCATACAACAAAAATCTGTACTCCACAAAATTGGAAAATGTAAAAGAAATGGACAATTTTCTGGAAAATACCACATATCAAGGCTAACAATATCTTAAAAGAGTCCCTTACAATGAGACTGAAGGAGTCCTTCCTTCATTTGATATTACTTTCAAAAAAACAAATTTTCAGGCTGAGAGTCTTTCATACTTTCATCTCACAGGACCTCACTATTAAGAGTGCCAAAATAAAATGTGCATACATCACAAATATCTCTCATACTCATACACACCACACCCTGCCCACACACTCTCTCTCACACACACAATCATGCATGTACAAACCTTGTCAGATTTTTAATTTGAGGTTTTTATTAAATGTTCCAGATATATAGAGGACTGAGAGCAAGCACAAGGGACATGTTTGAATATTGAGCACATATGATAAACTGATCTAATTATTAATCCAAAGAAATGTGTGATGCAGTCACCATGGAATTCAGAAGGAACATCTAAGAGGGAATAATTGTAGATGTTGTCATTTTACTCTTTTTTAGGGATCCCACCATCTGACTCACAAATAAATACACAGAGAGTTATTCTTATGATTTCCCAGCCTTAGTTTGGCTTATTTCTAGCCAGCTTTTCTTAACTTAAATTATTCCATCTACCTTTTGCCTCTGGACTTTTACTTTTCTCTATTTCTGTATATCTTTTCTTTCTTTTTTATTCCATGGCTGGCTGTGTGGCTTGGTGGCTGGACCCTGGCATCCTCCTTTCCTTCTTTTTTTGCACCCCTCCTCTCTTCTCTCTCTATTTATTCTCTCTGTTTGCCAGCACCAGCTGTCCCTCTCCTTCCTAGATATTGGCCATCCAGTTCTAATTAGACAAATCAAGTGTTTTAGGCAGGCAAAGTAACACAGCTTCACAGAGTTAAACAAATGCGACATAAGAGTACTACATAATATTGCATCATTAAACAAATATTCCACAACATAAACAAATGTAACACATCTTCAACTAATATTCCACAGCAAATAATCTTCCCTAGAGGGTTTCTTCCTCAATTTATATTGTATCTCTGCAGCATAGACATGCTTCAATTCAATCAGAAAACATGCTATGTTCTAAAATACATTCTTGTATCTGAGATGGTAGCAGCTGGACAACATCTAATTATCATATCTACAAAGATTCCAGGGTAAAAGAGAAGTGTTTCTGTGATATATGCAATGGTTTTTCAGAGTTATATTTATGATAGACAGAACAACAAATATATACATTTTGATCATCCATAAATACTTTCAAATAATTTTACTTTATAAAGACGATTAATTTATTGGAGTTTCAGTGAGCTAACTTATGAACATTTTGTAAAAAGGGTAACTGAATTCATGTAAGAATTGGTCATTTGGTTGTTCATAACATAAACTAGTTTCATGAAAGAAAATTCATTCTCTACTTTTTATTCTCTCTGTCTCTGTCTGTCTGTCTGTCTCTCACTTTTGCCTTCTTACAATAGTATTTTGGTGTAGTGAGACATGAGACTAGATGAATTTTACTCCTAAAACCTTTCATTGAATTATCCTGCCTTCATAGATTAATTTAGATCCTTTAATCCCATAACAATTTGATTTCATATGCAATATTTATTTGGGTTTCATAGTTTTTGTAAAGACTTTTTTTCTGCTGTAGGCTGAGCTAGCTTTTTCCAGAGAAATGCTATCAAGGAATTATGCATCCTGCCAGGTGAGAGCCATGTTCTACTGGAAACCCAAATTATAAGTCACCATCTGGAGAGGAAAGTTGGTCCCAGAAAGCTATGGATGAACTACAATAAGTTCCAGGAATCTGAAATAAAAATATTTCCAAAGTGTACAATCCAACTTGCCTATCATTGCCCAGCGAGTGGTGGGACTGTGAGAAGAGTTTAGTAGGAGCTATATCCAGCTTAGCTTAATCCATCAAGAGGAAGGTGGTTCAGCAACTGTGGATAGCTCCAGAGAAGGGATAGTGGAATCTAAAATTGATAAATCTGCAATGCTCATGATTCATCCCTCCACTACCCAATAGAGAAAGTATCAATTGGGACCTCAAGAAGAGTACTGCTGTATAATAAATGTGGTACAAATACAGATAGGAGCAACAAATCCCAAGATGTACCAACTGTGATTGCAGCAGAAGTATGGAAAAGGAGTCTGAATCTGAGAGATTCCCAACACTTCACACCAAAGCCATTAGCAGGGAGAAAGTGTACAGGTCACAGGAAGTTACAGAATGTGGTGCACTATCCTAATGGATGAACCAAGGTGAACTCAGGTGGCAGGCTCTCCTACAACCAGGAGGAAGAACTAGAAGATCATATTTTTCATTCATGTTTATATTATTCTAATCTTAATTTTCATTTCTGATTTTTGTATGCATATCTTTATATCTTTTTGGTTATGCATGTGCACTTTTGTGCTTTGAGTGTTCAAATGATATTTATAAGATTATCTTATTGAAGAAGACTCCTGTCTGTTTTGCCAAACCTCACTTGCAATAGCTTCTCTACTGCTTTTCATACTGTTACTTCATATACTTTCTTTCTCTATCCTTTCCTTGTTCTAGCTTTTAATACGTAAATATTGAAACCCTTATTTTACCCCTTGCTAAAAACACCACAGAAGACATGAAAACTGCCATAAATGACAAGGGAGACAAATGAAGAACACAAGTATCTCCTTCAGCAAACAATGGAATGCTGATCAAACCATCATATTCATACTGCAGTCAACTTTCACCTTAAAAACAAATGCAAAGAAAGAAAAATTTCCAGGACTTCAAAACTAGTCATACACAAAAAGTGGGGAAAGGGGGGAAAACGGAAGGGGACATGAACTCCAACGAATGTGCAAAACTCAATAGACACAATAAGACATAGGGCAGCATTCCACTGCAACACAGAAAACTGACTACTTCTCAATGGAAAAACTCAGAAAGGAAATAAAGTCTTTGGTTATGACTGAGCCTTATTTGAACTGTTTTCTAACTTTTATCTGAGAATTAGTAGAGTTTGATCTATATAGGATGACATTTCTTCTGCCCCCCTTTTAAAAGTTGCATCTCAGACGAGAGCATATTTCTTCACTGGTAAATATATTTTTCCTTTTTTCTTATATTGAAAATAGATTATATTTTTATGTAATATATCCTGTTTATAGATTTCTTTTTTTCCACTACTCCTGCTTCCTTCCCATCCCCTCCCATATGGATCCACTCCCTTCCTGACTCTCATTAGAAAATAACAGACTTTTAAGAAAAATAACCAAACATGACAAAATATAATAAGATGAAGCAAAAACTATCATATGGAAGTTGGACACAGAAACCTCACCAGGAGTAAAAGAGTCCCAAGAGCAGGCACAAGAATCAGAGACTCACTCATTCTCACATTCAGAATTTCCATAAAAATACTAAGCAAGTAACTATAATATGTATACAGAGGACCTGGTTCAGACCTGGGTAGACCTGTGCTTGCTGCCTCATTCTCTGTGAGCTCATGTGTGCCTTGCTTAGTTGACTCAGAAGGCCTTGTTCTCCTGGTGTCCTCCATCCCCCTCTGGCTCTTCCACCTGCTCTTCAATGGGATTTCCTGAGCTCTGAAGAAAGGGATATGATGGAGACATCCAATTTAGATTCTCTCTCTGCATAATGTTTGGCTGTGGGTCTCTGCATCTGTTCCCATCTGCTACTGGAGAAAAGCCTCTCTGATGGTGACTTGATAAAGCACTGATCTATGACTATAGCAAATTATCATTAGGAATTATTTCATTCATTTTTTAGACCCACAGTATTTGGTTTTACCCTAGATAACTTGACTATCTAGTCCCTGGTGATTGGTTACAAAAGCAATGTCTAGTGTAGGTTTCTTCTTGTGGACTGGTACTTAGATCAAATCATGTTAGTTGACTATTCCCACAAGTTCTCTGCCACCATTGCCCCAGCATATTTTGCAAGCAGAATAGATTGTAGGTCAAAGGTTTTGTGACTGAGTTGGTGTCCACATTTCTCTTTCTGTAGCCAGCATGCAGAGTATCTTCCCTCACCAAAGAAACTAGAATGTAGGGATGACTAGGAGTACTCATTAGGCCAACCTTCATAGATTCCAGGGGATTTCCACTGTAATAGGTTTCCATACTACCCCCAATGTCCCTCCAATTACACCTGTCCTTCCCTGCACTCTCCCAACCCCACTGATTCTCCTGGCTCCCATTCCTACCAACCCTAAGTTTACTTATAAAATCTATTCTGTTTTCCTATCCCAGGGAAAACCATGCCCCCCATAAAGCTCTTATAGAGCCTGATTTTTCTTGGTCTGTGGATTGTAGCTTGGTTGTCTAGTTAATGGTTAATATCCCCTTATAGGTGAATATTTACTATATTTATCTTTCTGGACTGGGTAATCTCACTCAGGATGATTTTGTCTAGTTCCATCCATTTGCTGAAAAATAGTATTTTGAAAAATGAGGCCCAAATAAGAAATGTTGGATTGTTCCATGACATATGATCTAATTCCTACTATCTGATATTATCAATAGTTAGTCAGAATAATAGTTAGAACCATAAAACATAAAAGGACAGTTTTAAGGGGAAACTGTTGCATTTGCTTGGAAATACTAAGTGCAAAATTTAAAATTAATTTGATGGAGGTGGGTCTTGTATCTTATCTGTTGCTTTCATTGGTTAAGTAATAAAGAAAACTGCTTGGCCCTAATAGGACATAAAATTAGGTAGGCAGAGTAAACAGAACAGGATTCTGGGAGAAAGAAGCTGAGTCAGTGAGTCGCCATGATTCTCCTACTCCAGACAGACGCAGGTTAAGATCTTCCCTGGTAAGCCAACTCCAGGGCTACACAGATTATTAGAAATGGGTTAGATTAATATGTAAGAGCTAGCCAATAAGAGGTTAGAGCTAATGGGTCAAGCAGTATTTAAATGAATACAGTTTCTGTGTAATTATTTCGGGGCATAAGCTACCCATGTGGGCGGCCGAGTGCCGGGGACACAGCCCAGCCGCCCCTATTACAATAGAGTGGCACCCAACGTGGGGCTAAATCCACTTAAAAACCTGAGAAGGCTTAAAAATAAGGGAGAGAGAGTTTAACACAGATTTTTGCTGTTTGTTGGTGGTGTGCTGTAGAGAGATTTCCTGATTCGGCAACAGCAGCAAAAAAAAAAAACTGCGTCATTTTAAAGTGCGGCTTCCTGGGACTGTGCCGCCAATGCAAACTCTGGCTTTAAAGCATTTCAACGGCTTTTATGGGACTGGATGTTTGTGTTCCCGCTTGGGATCGGAAGGAGAGTTCTCTGAGACCTTGCTGATGGCTCAGCGCTCCCCGCCTGCACCTGGGCAGATGGCAGAATCAGGCTTAGGCAGGCAGAAGAGCATGGCGGATTCCTGAGATGTGTTTTCAGACTGTGCATTGCTCTGCGTGTCAGATTTGGCTGTAACTTGGATGAAAAGAGTTTCTGTGCTGCACGCTCAGTCTCAGAATTAAACTGCTGATGGCGGCTCCAATGTGTGTGTGCCTGGAACTGTGTGTGGCTCAGGGGCACCAAATGGCTCTGAGGCAGGAGAGGCTGCTCCATGCTGAACAGTGCTGACCTCAGGCAGGAACTACCGTAGTTACCGTAATAACAGCGCAGTTAAGGTTTAGACTGGGCAGGACACAGGCAGTACCGTATTAACTGTACAAGGTGCAACTTAAGTTTTTAAGAAGTGCTTAACATTTTAAGAAATGCTCCTGGATAGTAAAAAAATTACAGATTCACAATAAAACAGATTCAGACAGACTACTAAATGGGTCACAATGTTGGATGAATGTACGTAGGCTTGAGAGAGAGAAAAAAAATATAGAGAATAAAGTTAATGCCTTAAAAAAGGGTAAAGTCTTTAAAGAGACAGAATAAAGTAAAGTGATAGAGTAAAAATAAGCCGCATAAAAATGGAAAATTCACAGAGAGTCTGGATTCTTTATATTATTGTGTTTTCTTTAAAAGTTTTGACTGTGAAGGAGCTAAGTACAGAGAGACATTTCATTATATGGGCTGCTAAGCTGAACCTGCACATATGTTCTAAAGGTATCTTGACTTCAGAATTTGGGTCTAAGGATATGATGCTTTGGAAAGGGTCTTCTTTTGTTTTCACAGAGGATGTGACCCTGTGGATTGCATCTATCCTGGTATGGTACGATAGACCACGTCCTCCTGAAAGATTGCTGTAAACACCCTCAAAAAATTACTTTGCTCAACTGCTGACTGAGATGAACCTAGCACACAGGTTATACCATGAAAGACCTAATTAACGACACCCCCATTCAGCAGGAAGCAGTTTGGAGAGAAAAAACTGCGCCCATGTTCCCAAATACTGTTTATAAATGTGCTTTTACATTTAAAGGGGGATATGATATAGATATGAATAATTTGCATTGGTATGGATTTTAAGTCAATTTTGTTATATGTATATGTATTTCTGATCTTGATTAAGATATTGTGATTGCATAGTTCATTTAAAATGTAATGTATAATTAGAAATATAGGTTGTTAATGGATAATCATTAATAATAGTAAAGCTTGTAGTCATGTTAGTTAGATTTTCTAGATATATAGAGATATATTTCAATAAGATAGGCATTCTTCATATCTCTCAAAGGCTGCAGAATATGGCATTTAAAATATTTTAATAACTTAGGACTTTTCATGACAATGAGACATGTCTGCTCCTGGCGGCACCTATCTACTTCGAGAGGAAGATGGGCATCGAAGAGGATCCTTATGGAGTTTGATAGCCATTTGGGCAAGGAACTGCTCTTGCCTGGACTAATGCATAAACTGGACACAGAGAACCCACAGAAAGAGGACTGCTGAACTTGCCTAAAGGTGAGATGGTCTTTCAGGGTTTCTGACTCAAGAAAGAGTCTGCAAGACATTCTGCAAGACACAGCAGACAGTGACTGAACTGCCTTTGAAATTTCCTGCTTCATGGAAATGTCTCTGGATACCATGGGCCTGTAGGCCGAAGATGGATGCCCCAACGGTACAGAGGAACTTTGGGTGACTGTCCAGGCAGTGAGATGTCTCTGTCATTTCTAGAGTTTTGGATTTCTTGTTTGCTTAGGTAATATTATATCCTTCTGGAGTCTTTGATGGAGTTGAAGAATGGATAGATAGTTATAGTTTTCCTTAGTTATGATAAAAGATAAAATAGATATAAATATTGTAACTGTAATTCTTACTTGATAACTGTTTTATTATATGTAATTTTACTATGTTAAAGTTAAAGCCTTTCTTTTTTGTTTAAACAGAAAAAGGGGAAATGATGGAGGTGGGTCTTGTATCTTATCTGTTGCTTTCATTGGTTAAGTAATAAAGAAAACTGCTTGGCCCTAATAGGACATAAAATTAGGTAGGCGGAGTAAGCAGAACAGGATTCTGGGAGAAAGAAGCTGAGTCAATGTGTCGCCATGATTCTCCTACTCCAGACAGACGCAGGTAAGCCAACTCGAGGGCTACACAGATTATTAGAAATGGGTTAGATTAATATGTAAGAGCTAGCCAATAAGAGGCTAGAGCTAATGGGCCAAGCAGTATTTAAATGAATACAGTTTCTGTGTAATTATTTCGGGGCATAAGCTAGCCATGTGGGCGGCCGGGTGCCGGGGACGCAGCCCAGCCACCCCTATTACAACATTAATTAACTAATGCCAACACTACTCCTCTATTTGGTAGTATATATTCTAAAATTGGGCCTAGACTACAAGGAATTACTATTATATTTCCTGTTTCACTACCTGTAGAATCTTCATTTCAGTTCTCTGTTTGGAAGGATTTTCTCCCATACACACCAACATTCCCAAGAGTTGGGGGATGTGGGTGGTCTTTATTTGGTGGGGTATAGATGTTTGTTATCATTTAGGAAAATATAGTATATTGATACAAATTTAAATTTGTTTTTGTTGCACTGTGCATATGTTTCTACTTTTTTTAAGGTATTGTACCTATGTAGTTCATTTAAAAATGTAAAGAAAAATTCTAGTTTTGGTAGCTATTATTATAAGCTATTTATGATACTCAGGAAACACAGGTTAGTAGTTAGTCATTTATAACAATCAAATTTGTAACTATGTTAGGTATGTTTTCAAGATCATATAGAGAGATATGATCTCTATATCACTTCAAAGACCTATAGAATATAGCACTCAAAATGTTTTCTTAACATAAGGTTTTTCATGACAATAAGAAACATCTGTTTCTGTCAGTACCAATTTTCTTCAGAGGTGATAGGCACTGAAGAAATTCCTATGAAGTTTGCTTTCATTGTGGTAAGGTTAGCCACTGGGCAAAGAAACTGCTCTTGCTTTTGACTGCTGATAATGTGGTGTGCAGACTGGACATGCAGGATACACAGGAAAAAGACTATGGAAGTATGCCAAAACAAGGAAAGACAGTCCTTCAAAATTCCTGCTTCACAGAAGAGTTTACCAGACATTCTTCAGGACACAGAAGAGAGCATCTGAAAAACTTTTCCAAGACAAGGCAGGAAAGTACTTTAAATTTCCTGCTTCACTGAAAAGTTTGTCAGATATTCTAGGCCTGTAGGCTAAAGATGGATGCCCCAGCATTGCAGAGGAACTTTGGGTGACTGTCCAGGAAGCAAGATGTCTTTGTTGTTAGGTAATATTAATTCCTCCTGGTGTCTTTGATGGAGTTAAAGACTAAGTAATTAGAGTTTCAGTTTTTCTTAGCTGTGATAATAAGTTAGGTATAAAACTTTGGACTCACTAAGATAAGATAGATAATGGAGCATTTTCTCCAAATTTGCTAAATACAAATGGAGTGGATATAATAAATATAATTCTTACTTGATAACTGTTTTTTAGAGAAGAAGGGAAAATATTATTTTAATATGTGTTACTTTATGCTATGGAATTTTTTAATTATGCAAAGATGTGTTGCATTCTTTTATGTTGCATTTGTTTTACTCTGTGAAGCTGTGTTACTTTGCCTGCCTGAAACACTGATTGGTCTAATAAAGAGCTGAGTGGCCAATAGCAGGGCAGGAACAAGAAATAAGTGGGTCTGGCTGACACAGAGAATAAATAGAAGGAGAAAAAGAAGAGGGAGGAGTGAGAAAAGGAGGAGAGGAGGAATCAGGCATCAGTCATTCAGCCTCACAGAGTAAGAAGGAAAGAAAGATATATTGAATAAAGAAAGGTATAATTTGTGATCCTAGAGAAGCTAAATAAGAAGGTGAACCCAAAGAAAAACATATAGTTATCCTCCTGGATATTGGAAGTAGACAAGATTGCTGGGTAAAAATTGGGAACTTGGGGATGGGGTGGGATGGGGGAAAGGGGAGATGGGAAGAGAAAAGTGAGAAGGGGAGGATGGGGGGAGCTTGGGAGAATGGGATGGTTGGGATAAAGGAAGGGTGGATATGGGAGCAGGGAAGTATATATCCTAATTAAGGGAGCCATCTTAGGGTTGGCAAGAGACTTGACTCCAGAGGGGCTCCCAGGTATCCAGGGAGATGTCCCCAGTTAGTTCCTTGAGCAGCTGAGGATAGGGAACCTGAAATGCCCCTATCCTATAGCAATACTGATGAATATCTTGCATATCACCATAGAACCTTCATCTGGTGATGGATGGAGATAGAGACAGAGACCCACATTGGAGCACTGGACTGAGCTCCCAAGGTCCAAATGAGGAGCAGAAGGAGGGAGAACATGAGCAAGGAAGTCAGGACCATGAGGGGTGCATCCACCCACGGAGACAGAGGGGCTGATCTATTGGGAGCTAACCAAGGCCAGCTGGACGGGGACTGAAAAAGCATGGGATAAAAACGGACTCTCTGAACATGGCGGACAATGAGGGCTGATGAGAAGCCAAGGACAGTGGCACTGGGTTTTGATCCTACTGCATGTACTGGCTTTGTGGGAGCCTAGCCTGTTTGGATGCTCACCTTCCTAGACCTGGATGGAAGGGGGAGGACCTTGGACTTCCCACAGGGCAGGAAACCCTGACTGCTCTTTGGACTGGAGAGGGAGGGGGAAAGGAGTGGGGGCAGGGGGAGAGGAGAGGGGGTGGGGGAGGGAAATGGGAGGGGGAGGCGGAAATTTTTTCAATAATAGTAAAAAAAAGAAAGGTAAAAAGCTCAGAGGTAAAAATATAGAAGAGAAATGGGATAATTTAAGTTAGAAAACCTGGCTAAAAACAAGCCAAGGCCTGGCTTTCATAAGGAAGAATAAGTGTCTGTGTATTTATTTGAGAGTTTGGTGGTGGGCCCCCAAAGAATAAAAAGCAAACTAATAAAAAAAAAAACACAAACAACAACAACAAGAAGAAACGAACTACAGCATTGGTGTTGCTTTATCAAAGGTTGTGCAGTCAATTCCACTTTGTGATCTTTGTGTTTCCTCCTTGGGCAGAACACACCAACTTTTTTCTATTTATAAATAAATTTTCTACCCATATTCTTCCTCTAAAACATTAATTTAATGTCTGAAAATACTTACTGTGAAATGTTCAGTATATGAATGTCTGATCTTTCCCCCTAATTCAGATATGACTTACATTTCACTGGTTTCCTATATTCTTAGTACTATACCTTTCACTCCAAACTTGAAACACGGGAAGGGTTTTTCTGAGAAATGCTGTTTGAAGCTTGCCTTTACAAGTCAAACTTTCACCTTGCCTGTAATCAAGTTAATAATGTGATGTGAGATAATTTATAACTATGTGCTCATTCTGTTTACATACCATGTATTCAACCTGATCAAAATTAACAGCCCTCGACAAAAACCATTGTCACCAATCTTATATACTTTGGACTTTATATTATTATATGCCCTTACAATCTCAGCTGAATGTACAGCTTTAGCATATGGTAATATTCCCTATTTTTCTTTTGTGACCCATTCATACCCTTGTCTCAGGCTAAGATACATCTTCATAAGATGTGGTGGCTAGATCTAAGAACATTTCTAAAAACAGAAATGCATTTGAAACAATGTACCCCCCAAGAAAAAATTGAAGCAACATGTAGGTATAGATTGATAATATTTTATTATTGCTTTGTTTATTATATGGAGTAAATAGGGCTTCAAACTAACTTCCCCCCGGTGAGATCCTTGTAAAAGACTGATTTGGACAAAATTTCATCATTCCTTTTCAATAGCACATTTGCTGTGCTGTTTAACAGAAAGAATGACCTTTATGTGAGAGATCAGATCAGAGGAGAGATTAGAATTCTTCTGAACAAAGCAGGCCCACTCTTGAGTAAATGACAACAGGGGTTAGTGCTTTTGCTTTTTCGTTATGCTGCTGAAATATACAATAGGATTCCAAGTTTAAATTGTTATTGTGTTCACATAAGGTGAAAAATGAAAAAATAGGAAGAGGGTTCCAGATGAGGGGTCTGTACAGAAGAAGTAAAGTCAAGGGGCAAATAATACCAAGGTTGTTTGATGAGGATTCTAGGAATTATTTCATCTTTACTTAAAACTATAGAGTCAAAAACAAAAACAAAAGAATAAACAAAACCCAAATGACCCATTCAAAAATGGGGCTGTAACCCGAAAAGAGGGTTTTCATTTTTTATTTTTATTGAGCTCTACATTTTTCTTTACTCCTCTCCCTACCTCTCCCCTTCCCTTCAACCCTCTCCCAAGGTCCCCATGCTCCCAATTTACTCAGGAGATTTTGTCTTTTTCTCCTTCCCATGTAGATTAGATCTATGCATGTCTCTCTTAGGGTTAACCTCATTGTTGTCTAGGTTCTCTGAGATTGTAATTTGTGGGCTGGTTTTCTTTGCTTTATGTTTAAAAACCACTTATGTGTGAGTACATGTGATAATTGTCTTTCTGGATCTGGGTTACCACACTCAAAATGATGTTTTCTAGCTCCATCCATTTGCCTGAAAAATTGAGGATGTCATTTTTTTCTGCTGTGTAGTACTCCATTGTGTAAGGACCTGGATATTAATCCACATACTTTCAAACACCTGATTTTTGACAAAGAAGCAAAAAATATCAAACAGAAAAGAGAAAGCATATTTAACAAATGGTGCTGGCATAACTTGATATCAACATGTAGAAGAATGAAAATAGACCCATATCTATCACCATGCACAAAACTCAAGTCCAAATGGATCAAAGACCTCAACATAAAGCCAGCCACACTGAACCTTATAGAAGAGAAAGTGGAAAGTACACTTGTACACATTGGCACAGGGAAACACTTCCTAAATATAACCCCAGCAGCACAGACACTGAGAGAAACAATTAATAAATGGGACCTCTTGAAACTGAAAAGATTCTATAAAGCAAAGGACATGGTCAACAAGACAAAACAACAGCCTACAGAATGGGAAAAGAATTTCACTAACTCCACATCAGACAGAGGTCTGATCTCCAAAATATACAAAGAACTCAAGAAATTGGTCATCAAAAGAACAAATAATCCAATAAAAAATGGAGAACAAGGAGTTTTATTGATTTTTTTTACTCTTAAGCTGTCTTTACTCTTTTGGGTTTTTTGGGAGGCCCACCACCCAGCTCCCAAATAAATCACCACGGAGTCTTATTCTTTTTTTATAAATGCCCAGTCTTAGCATGGCTTGTTTCTAATCAGCTTTACTTAACTTAAATTATCCCTCTGGTTTTTTTTCCTTTTCTTACTTCTGTGTATCTTACTGTTACTCTTACTCTGTGGCAGGCGGTGTAATTGACCCCTGACATCCTCTTCTCCTTGTTTTCTTGCTTCTCCTTCCCAGATTTCTCCTATTTATACTGTGCCTGCCAGCACTGCCTATCCTTTCTCCTGCCTTGCTATTGGCCATTCAGCTCATTATTAGACCATCACGTGTTTTAGACAGGCAAAGAATCACAGTTTCACAGAGTTAAATTTATCATAAAGAAAAAAATTATATAATTATAATCTCAAAAATAAAATAATTTGAAAATTGAATTATATTTAATTGTAATACAAAATTTACACTGAAAAATGATGGTGGCTTAAGGAAAATAATTACATTTTTGTTTACTCTATAAGATATTTATAGTAGATAATTCCAGCTATCTCATGAGCAATTAAAATACTCATTATCAGCCTTAGTCTTAGTTTTCCATGCAAATAAGAATATTTTATGCTTCTAAGAGCTAGGATGTGTATTCTTAAAATAGCTTTCTGGATCACTGAACAGATCTGGAAAGTTTTGAAATATTGTTATAGGCCATCTATATCCATGATTGCAAATAGTTTTAGAACAATTTCAGGGGTAATTTACAATCAAATAAACACTCTATTCCTGTACATAAAATCAGATTTGGAGAAACTAACATTTCTAGGTCTCTACCAACCATAACACCACAATAGTGTATTGTGCTTAGAACCATCATCAGATTGGATTCTGGAAGCATTTTGCAACTACAACAAACCTAACCACTTGTAACAATTATGTTATGAAAATCCCATACACTTCTTAGCATTTCATATTTTTCAGTTGTAAAATGAGGATAATAATAACAAGTTCTCAATATCCATGAGAACTCTGTACACCAGAAAACAGCATGGGCATAACATCTTTTATCCCCAACCTTTGTGGAATGCCATCCTGTAATGGTAAGTACTGGCACTCAACTTGACAGAATACAGGATCACCAGGAGGATGGGCTCTAGGATCCTTTGGGGGATTGTGTTGATTAGGTTAACTGATGTAGAAATTCCATCTTAATTTTGGGTGGGGATACCAATCCCTGAGAAGAGGATCTTGAACTGTGGAAGTGGAGAAATCATAAGTAAGCCTTCACTCATTCCTTGTTCTCTGTTCCTGATTACATATGTGCTGTGATCAGATCCCTCGAGTTTTTGCTGCTTAACTTCTCCAGTATGGTGGATAATACTACGGAACTGTGAGCAAAAGCGAGTCCTTTCTCTCTTAAAAAAAAAAGTGACAGGAGCCGGGCAGTGGTGGTGTACACTTTTAATCCCAGCACTCAGGAGGCAGAGGCAGGTGGATCTCTGTGAGTTCGAAACCAGCCTGGTCTACAAGAGCTAGTTCCAGGACAGGCTCTAAAACCACAGAGAAACCCTGTCTCGAAAAAACAAAAACAAAAGTGGAAGGAAAAAATCCTGTACTTTTCAAAAGCAATATACACATGCAATTTAATCCAGTTTTACATTTCAATTATGGCATATTTTGAGTGAGGTACATATGTTATGTTTTTGCATTATTAAATACTCATGTGTATATGTTTAATACTAAAGGATTATTAATTGCTCCAGAGAATAATATTCTAAATATACTGTTATACTAAGTCCTTTTCTTTTCTAGATGAAAATATGAAGCATTTTCTGAAAGATGACCTGACAATCTATCAAATTTTATTTCTAC
Organism: Neodon shergylaensis; assembly: GCA_025134845.1. Lineage (NCBI taxonomy): Eukaryota > Metazoa > Chordata > Mammalia > Rodentia > Cricetidae > Neodon > Neodon shergylaensis. The sequence goes on along the minus strand of JABTXL010015750.1, from coordinate 2,316 downwards.
TACTCAAGACTTTGAATTATTTAATATTATAATGAAATATGTGGCAACATATCAAGCTTAACATATTTTATATGATCAAATAGGTTCAACAGGACCCTTTGAAAACAACCTTCCTATAAGACATTGTTATTAACACAATTAATTGGCAAGTTTTAATTAATCAAGAAAGGATGAAAAACACAAAAGGCGAAGGAGATTAACTCATGACTCATCATTTTTAAAATGTCAAATTTATGTTAAGAACAGAAGTACAGCCATTATGTTTGCAGTCATGTTTCTGACTGGAATTCCAGTCATTCCACCATCAGGCTGAGAAAGCATAATAATAACATGATTCTAATCATCAAGAAATTAAAATTTATCCTTTGGAAATTCTACAGACCATAGGTAAGAATATTATAGTCTTTAAGTGAAGAAATGTAAAAGAATTTAAATGACACTTTAAAATATCTTTATGGTTATATATCTTGATAAGTGCTTATGAAGTGTGTGTTTACCTCAGGCCTCTGCAGTCCTTCCAAATAAAATGAGAAATGTTTGTTTTAAGTCATGAAAATTCATTTCTAAAATAGTCTTTACAGTCTTTTCAAAGTGCTAAGGGAATAATATTCTTGATGCTTGGGCACACTAAAATTCTGAATACTTCTTTAAATTACAAATTAATGTATACTTTTTACCTTTTCATTCAATAGGTTGAACCAATTTAAAAATTATAAAGAAAGTACATAATGCATTTCAAAGTGGCAAATTATATATTGCCAAGGTACTGTAAAACTGTTTTCCTCAAGTAGTCTCATGAAAACAGTATTGAATTGGAGTATTTCACAATGGCTATTTGCTAGTAGAAAACACGGTGAACAAATTTAGAGAGGTCCTTGTCATTAGACTTTCCAGAAAGAAAGAACCCCATTATCACCTGACTCCTGTAGACACGCTTGCAATCTGGATTCAGAAATACCTTCTCAGTGCACACACTGGCTGCAGAAATTATTGTGATGAAAATTAGATCATGTAAGAAAAAGGTGACCAAAATAAGTGTCGAATTAGAGAAAAAGGTAGGAGCATGGCACACAATGGATGACAGTAAGGAGTGAAGCAGAACAGCATAAGGGTAGAAGTATTTACTTAGGAGGAATAAAAGAATTGCTCCTAAACAAAATGACGATGGAACTCAAGAGAGCAGAATGGGAGAGGTAGAAATATGTCTTCTTTTTTGAAACACAAATAATAGTTACTAAGTGAACTCCATCTGTCATAGGCCAGGAAAGGTTTACTATCAGTTGAAGGTCACGCTTTCTCATCACGATTATAACAAATATATTAGATATTAAATTTCTATATAAATCATAGAATGCTACAGTCGTGTTAAAATTGACAGTATTTCAGAATGCACAGCAAGCCTGCCATTCCAGAGAGGGCTAGGAATGAGGGCCCCAGATAGAGAAATGAACATCTCCTTCTGGTCCGTTCTCCAATTTTATTAGACTAGTAGAACCAGGCTGAGAGCTGGCATTGATTCAGAGCAGACACCAGTACTAGACAAATGGAACTGTGACCAATGTTAACTAAGAACACTGTAGAGAAAGTCCTCCACCATCTGTGGAAGGAACAAATTCCCATGTTTGCTTAATGCTCATAAACTTTTACTGGTTGCAAAACTATGACATAAACATTTGTTAACTTTTTGTTAACTTTTGTTGTCTAAGAGGTGAAATAGGAGGAGAAGAAAACTGAAGACTGACAAAAGTGAAAACATGATATTCCCCCCCGCCACAGTAACAATCCCAAGCATAAAACTGATTCAAATCCATGAGAACAATGCGCATTTTCACGACGACTATAAAGCTTGGAAAGTAAGGCTCAGCAAGACGAAATCACTAATATAAGGCCACTTTTTCAATGGTAACTAGGCGATGTTTTAAGCTATGCTTATAATATAGCAAAACCCTGACATTTTTCAAAAAAGAAAAGAAAACTTCCAATTTCTAGGCAACAAAAGAAAACTGACAAACAAAGAACCAAATAATACTCTGTATTTTTACATTCTACTGCTATTATGGATGTTGTGAAAATGAGGTATTATTTATATTAAAACTTAAAAACACCAGTTCACCTAGCACTGACCATTTAATGTTCAAAGGGATCATAGATTCATCACAATAGAATCAAATGTAACCACTAAAAAATACCCTAAAAATTACATCAAAGGAATACAAAGAAAAAAAATAGAAACAATCTACACAAAATGATACTTTTATAAATAATGAAGTAAGGCTCAGCTAGGTTGGGAGACTTGCTGAGGGTCACAGAACTCAT